>JAVDPK010001741.1:467088-479175 GCA_034780415.1 Cichlasoma orientale | reverse complement strand
TGTGTGTGTGTGTGTGTGTGTGTGTGTGTGTGTGTGTGTGTGTGTGTGTGTGTGTGTGTGTGTGCGTGTGTGTGTCATTGTTTATCACAGCATTGCTTTTCAACATTGTAACAACTTTGTATCTGTACTGGATGCCAGCCATTAACCTGCCTGTAGGTTTGTGGTTCTATGATGACGCGCCACGCTAAGGCTTCCAAACACATTTTGCAGCCTGAGACCTGCTGCAATAAAAGCATATACATATATTTCCTTCTATAAAGCTGATCGGTGCTGTTTGTGTGTGTGTGTGTGTTTGTCAGCAGGATTAAGTGGGCCTTCCTGATTCACTTTCCTTCTTTTTCTCTGGACACAGGGAATCCCGCCACTCACAGACAAGACAGAGTCAGACTTACTTTGTGGCCAAAAACCACTGGCTCCACATTTTCCAGTGGCCAGTGCACTACTGACAAAAAGGCAACACTTGCAGAGAGCACCGCCGCCCCCATGAATCAAAGCACAGAGCAGCGAAAGGTTAAAAGCTCCTGGGGCCTGCACACACATTTTTCAAGGGGGCGGGTAATAGGATCAGGGCCTCCATAACTCCCCAGAACAGGCAATCCTCCCTCGTTTCTGCCCGTTTAGCCTTCAAAGGGAAAGTTTGTGTGTCTGTGACGGCTGGTCAGGGGGTTAAGAGGAAAGTGCATTTTTTCGGTCACAAACTCAATTTCCTTGGTGAGCTGAAGAGGCCATGCTTTAAAACCCAGAGTATAAAGCCTGTTTAATTTGTCCCACATACAGCATCCTCCTGAATCTCTCCCTTTGCTATGGATAGTCCTGATTGCACGAGTTGAGGAACTAGTGACAGCCAGCTCCTTTTAAAGCCTTGACTTATGTCATTATTATAATAACACACTCTGTATTCTTGCATGCTTCTGTGTCATCCTGTCTTTATGTTGTTATCTTAATGTGAACAAATTGTCAGCAACGGAAATGAGGCCGAACAAATTAACCCTGTTTCACATTAACAGCTCCAGTATGCTCCTCACACACGCCCCCTTCTTTTTGTTTTTACGGTACGTGCCCGAGTCTGTAATATAAGGTTGCAGAAGTCAGTCAGAGCAGCCGGAAATGAACAAAGATGCTCAAAGAATTTGCCAGAAATGGGCAAAATCCCACTGACAGGTCACGTCCAAATATATCCGTAGTCATTTGTAATATTCCCGCTGCGTGAGGCTCTGACAGTGTGGTAGTCTAGGCCAAAATAACACTATGCACCTACATGGCCTTTGTACTGCGTACACAGTTCTACAGTGTGATCAATTATCACCGTGCCTGCGAAGCTACATGCCTGAATGCCCGAACTGCTCATCTCATGACTGGGGCATACACTTTAGCTGTCATCACTTAAGTGAGGACACTGTCCGTGATAATTAAAGGAGCTCCATTGTGGTGCAGGAAAGCTGCTGTTCCCATGCATGCAGAAATGAGATCAGATGACTGTGACAGGGCGAGCGTGGAGGGGAGGGTAGGTAACGAGGGGACAGGGTCTCCGAGGGTGACCTCGGCCAGGCTTCGCTCACCAGCTGCTGCCTGAAACAGAACACCAGAGCCCCTCTGCAGCCATGCACCTGGATCACTTACCTGACACACACAAACGCACTCAGTGCTGCGTATGTATGCAGATACAGATGCAAATGCCAACAGTATCTTATTCTGACTCATACTGCAGTCCGCTCGTGCACACAGGGCTCTCTGTGGGAGCATATATTGCTGTGGAAGCTCAGTGCGGTCTCAGTTGTGTGACAGTGCTATGAGGCTTTAGATTAGCCTGTGTTCAAGGTGGTTTTCGGGTTGAACTGTCTTTGTGTGAGTTCTCTCAGTGTGATGTGGCCAATTTTCTCCTCAGTGCAGCCTGTTTCACTCTGCTGTTGGCCTACGGGTGGTTACCTGTGCCATTTTCCAGCTGCACATGGTGTTGGCAGCTGTTTCGTTTCACCTGCCAATGATGAGCTTCACCAAAAGTCATAAGGCGTTGGAGGTCCGTGTTAGCCACCTGCTTGGCTATGTTAGCGTTTTGAATGGGCAGCAGTGCCTTTGAACCACACATTACAGTCATCTGTTATTTACTTTTTGTAATCTCATTATGTAGCTACATAAGAGAGGCTCTACCCTACAATAAACAATATAAATAGACCAGCAGCAGGTTCTGCAGGTGGAGAACTGGCCACTGTTCAGCAGCCCACACTGGGTAGTCCAGTTTTGAAGCTAATGTTGCTTCAGCAGGTTTGACCTTCAGCGGTCTGTCTCTCCTCTGCTGCTAAAGGTGTGTAACTCTGGTTTTCACGGTCTCACAGGGAGAGGCGACAACACGTTAAACGAGCTGCACGCTTATCTGTGGTAGCAAATATCTGCATCTTACAAAGAGCTGAGGTGTCGTCTGCAGTGAGTGCTTGCTGCCACAGCAGAATCCCTGTTCACTTTACTAGCAGATGATTTTTTCACTCTTGTTTTGAAAGCTCAGACGCTGATAGCTGGCCAGCCCTGGCCCTTACCTTCTGCCAGGCTGGCCAGTTTACGATTGTGGCATCATCTATGTCACTCAGCTGCTTCTTGGCATCCTGTCCAACAGTTGCATGGACACTAACTCCACCATCTTGGACTGCAGATGGTGACTTTGCATTTTTCTGTTCTGCAAACTGGAGGTCTGCTCCAACCAGAACCTGCAGCGGGTGCTTCTGCAGTGATTCACTGAAGCTGTGGAGCAAATCCAAACAGTGGAGAAAGCGTCTCTGCAGAATTAGAGATTCATTGGAGAGGCAGCTGTCTGTGTGGCTCCATTGTTTGTCATAAAATATGTGGCAACTAAAACATTTTGCATGCAGAAATTACAAACATTCATGAACCAACCTGTCTATCATAGTGACTTGGCACCCAACTGCTACCCCATTATTCCAATGAAAGGGGGAAATATAGACCCAATGTAAGGACGTTCAGTTCAGCTGTAAAGTTCTGCATTTTATCATTTTATCATTGGAGACTCTGAACTTCTATCTTTGGCACTTTGGTGTTCTCTTCCATTTCAGTTTGCTTTGCATGAGGTAACGTCACTATTAGGCTTTAAAATGTAGGCAAAAGTTGGTTTTACTTCTGAAATTGTAGAATTCTGCTCTGGCGTCTGCTTATAAGATACCAGAGTTCTGTGACAAGGCCAGGCTTCAAATAAAGTTATTTATCATCTCGATGAGGTTTTTCTAGTTAAGCAAAGGTTCTATACCAGGTTATGTGTCAGCACGAGCACAAAGCACGCTGAGGAAAAAAGCACCATGTGAAGGAATGTCAGCACGGTTTATGACTGTTTTTTAAGGGCCAGGCACCATTATGTGTAGCCATACATCACACTTAAAACACTCGGTGTATGCTGAAATATTCGACAGCATGTGTAAATGACCCTCTATGCAACCTCACTGATTACAATCGCATCCCCAGAAACAGATCCGTCACCTGAGGACACCTAAACCTCAATGGCAACAGAGTTCTTTAGAACAGGGTAACAAAGTGTCATATTTGTGAGTCCAGGGGCCTCCGTTTGTAGCAGACGGAGGTCGTGCATACTTTACGCAGCGACCCCTGTGGCACTCCCATCTGTCAGAACAAAACAAACCTTAAATAAAAGGTTGAACGAAGGGGCGGAGGCACCTATAGGCTCAGTGACAGAACGGGGAGCGGTGCTGCAAAAACAGACAAAGTTTTATATGTCACGGGTTGCATGCTGTCACCAATCTTACGCCAAAAAAGGCAACGGGCTAAACTTAATTTTGTTGTTCGAAGAGACAAATGAGCCTCTTTCATGGTAACAGCTCAAATTTCCCATTGGCTGTTCTTTATCTTGACACCAACCCTAAGTATGCCATGACCTTCTCCACCAAAATACACAGTCTGAAAGGTAATATTGAATCTGTCTGTAACACCTCATAAGGGTCTGCTGTAGGATAGTTCATCATGTTGGTGCTCTCCACAGCTACAGCCTTGGGTGATAAATAATTACTTAGTGGAACCCTGACTTTTCTTCTGCGGTATTTGCATGCTGTCCCTTCACTCAGCGCCGTGGCACTCTGACAACTTCAATTATTAACAAGCTCCCATTGCTTCAGTGTGTGCTCTTGGTGTGTTTGCGTGCTCATTCTGGAGAAAACAAACAAACTGTAAGCGTCAACGTTGGCCAGCAGATCGTTAGGTTTGAACTCATCTGTGTGAAGCAGACCAGGGGAGAGTTTCTGTGAGCTTCCTGTGAAAGTGAACAGAAGCGGCACAAATAGTCTGAGAGGATGGGTTTCAGCAATAATACACACTGTGTGTGTTTGTGTGAGGGCCTCCGAGTGTGATGGGCCAGCGTCTGTAATGAGTGGGAGGTAAACAGGGCCAAGTTGTCATTTATTCATAAGGCAAACAGAGACTGTGCGCTGAATGGGAATAAGTGTGTGATGATTTATTTAGAGCTATTTGTTTCAGGCCACACAGGCTAATTTGCCTCTAAAACAACCAGTGGTCTTTATCCAACTCTGCCCCCTCTGTCTCTGCACATGTTCCTCTTCTGTACTATCTCAAAATAACAAACAGAGCAATTTGTAGAATTGCTTTTGGGCAATTGCTTTTATAGTTTAACATAAGCGTAAACACTGCTGAGGAATAGCTGGTGCAAAATGGGTCATGAAGTCAGTCAATATGACAAAAGAGAAAATACGAAGGGGAAAGTGTCTGAGGACCACCCATAAGTTGCATACACAATATGGGCATAGCCATTATAGCATCAGCATCACCCTAAAGGTGCATAATGCTGATCAGTGAGCTGAGGAGCTGTTAAACTCTGCACACACTCAGGCTGGCAGCTTCCCCTGCTTCTTAGCTCTGCTTTCATATTTAGTGTAATAAAGTCACATGTTTCTTGTTAGCTATCTTGAGGTAAGAAAGCAAAGACTTCATTAAAGACGTGCTCCCATCGGTACTGTGCCTGAGCTCATTTGACCCCAGAGTCCAATATGTTCGACTAGTGTGGGCCCAGGAGTGTTTGCCTTGGACTCGGGCACCGCAGAGCGATCGGAGCATGGGACGGCAGCACTTTCAGATGCCGTGTTTTAAATAAATAACAAACATGTGAGAAAACAGTGCATCACCAGTAAAGCAACAAAAATCACGAACCTCTAACGATCTGCCAGAGCGGGTGTGTGTGTGTGTGAGGAAGAGAGAAGTTGAGATGCTGCTAAAAGCTTATAAGTAGTCAGGCCCATATCAGTGGGGCAGTGTGAGTACAGGCCAGCGGGGGAGTGGGGAAACCACGACTCCAATCATACTCGTGCTCACCCTAACCCAGGCAGCCTAGAATGAATACCCCCTCCATCTATGCTCATGTAAATGAACACATTTGCAAACTAGAACCAAAAAATTATGAACATTTTTGCTTCACTTTAGGAAACAAACAATGAGCAGTCCAGCATCAATGCATCTCACAGGCCCTTATTACTCCTTATATGATAATAGAGTTCATTAAAATAATCTCGTCATAATATGCAGCTTTTCCTGTGTATTATATTTGTTGCCCGCGTATCAGTGACCAATCATGTCTGAGCAGGCTTTGGTTGCATTTAAAGATAAAGGTCTGTATGGAGAACAGTGAGGGTTTCAGTCTCAGAATCACTGATCAGAAGCTTTTATTAGCTTTCCTTCCATGTATTTGCATTCACTGGTATTATTTGGCACATGGAACCTGAAGATATCTTCTGGCTACCAGAGGTTGTAAGAAAGCAGCCACTTGATCCCCAGATTGATCTAGAAGCAGCACTCCTCTAAGCCTGTTTGGATTCTAGAGAATCGCTGCCCGACTGTTTCTTCTTCCACGTTTACGTTTGTAAAACAAATCAACAGGATTACCCCGAACCTGCAAATATGGGACCCTAATGCAGCGTTCATGCAAATATACTTTGTGTGTGTAAGTAAAAGGTTCCAGTGGCAGCGCTGACAGACGTTCTCCTCTCCTGACAACATTTTGGCTTCATCCCGAGACAATCTTGTTTAGAGTTCAGCCACCCTGCTTTTCTTTCAAAGGAAGGAAAATTTGAGCGTAACATGAACGCATCTGTAATCATGTGTCAAGATCAATTATCGCCCTTTGAAAAGCAGCAGCCCTTTTGAAGGAGGCTCTCTTAAGGAGGGATGCGTGAAAACTTCGAAGTCAAAACACACATGTCTGGAAAGAGTCCTGCTCCCAGACAATCTTAATTGCTAATTTTGTGTGTTGTCTGCTGTACTGCGGGCACAGAAGTGACAGTTCAAAGAGCACTCCCCTGCTTTATTACTAGCATGCAAAGCGTTGGTAAAAATGCCTTTTCATCATGAACAAACAATTGGTCATTTTCATGAGAACGTCTTTAAACATAAAGCCAGCAATTTTGCTGCAGCATAGCTAAACATTTCTCTCTGTATGTGTTTTGCAGGCCGCAGTCTCTGTGTTCAGTCACAATGAAAAACTTCAGTGAGGTTCAAAATAAAGAAATGACAGCTTGAAGAATGTGAAAAAGTCTTTCATCTCCAGAGGAAATTTCCTTGTGTTAATCAATATAACAAAACCAGACAGCGCTGATGGCTGATGTTCACTACAACTGCAGAGCATGTGATGACCTGCCCTCCTGGATGAAGCACGGGTTCCATCTGAGAGTAATACACCACGTGAGAGAATCTTTTTTGAAATTGGAATATTTCCTTCAGTCTGTGATAGAGACTGAAAAGACGACTCCATCACCCCCTCAGCTGTTTTGATTAAGGCTGTGTGTGGAGCGTGCCTGGTGGATATATTTGCCCAGACTAGGCCAGGGATTAAGGGCTTCTCTGCTGGGAACCAAAGAAAACAGATCTGATCCCCTCCATGTCTCACCGCAGGGCAAAAGTGGGTGGCGACCGTGCTCGTGTGTGGAAATCAGTGGGTCAGTGTGTGTGCATGCGTGAGTAATTTCATACGTTTATGACACCGAGTGAAGCCGCATCTGCATATATGTGCATTTGATTGACAGAAAGTTGTAGAAACGATTCCGCGTGTGTGCAAATGTTCTCACTGCTGCCTCCCTCTTCAAAGTAATCTCTCTGATCCCTTTACTTCAACATTTTACATGGCCTATATGATGCTCAGGGCACTCAGTATGCAAGCGCACACACTCACGCGCCGTCCGCCCGTCTTTAGCTGTGCTTCTGTAACGTCTGTGTGTGCAGAAACAGGCTCGGATTTGCGTGTGTGGACTGAGGGATCTGGATGAAAGAAGGCTTAGGTGGCTTACTTTAAGTCGAGTGGGGTGCAAGGTAATTGTGCGCAGGTGACTCCACACAGGTGCTCCTGCGTGTGTTTGTGAGCCACGTGATGCTATTATGATGGAATGAGTATAATAAGCGTAAAGGATGAAATATAAGAAGAAAGAAAAAGTGGATCAAAGAGATTTGCAAAGCTACCAGAAATGCCTGTCTTTCTGCAGCAGCCCACCGCACCCTCAAAAAAAAAAGCACATGCGGTCAGCTGTTTTTCAAAAGACAGACTTAAAGTTCTCCCCAGGATCGTGCCATTGATATTGAGCTGAATGCGCTCTGGCAGGGGTGGTCTGTGTGTTGTCCCGTAGCAGATGTCGGCGTCTTTCATGCTGAGCTGCCCTTCAGAGAATTGAGCGGATGGATGAAAACGGTCACTGAGGAGGACCTCCCGACCCACTCAGGAAGGAATAACAAGCAAACCGAACAAGTCAACAAATGGACATCGGCCTCCGCTTCCCCCGCTCCCGTGACACTGCGCAGGTCGCTGAAATCACAACATCACTTTCAGCACACTGACGATCTGCCTCACAGACTTTCAACAAGTTTCCTCCTCTCATCATGACTCATAAATGCTTGAGAGTGCAATTTCTCCAAGTCAATCAGCAGACTGCGGGAGGAAAAGGCCAAGAGCAGAGAAAAACATGCAGGTGCAGTAGAAGAGGAAAGAAAAGGGAGAGTGTCCCTTCAGGCACAGGCTCTGATTGATACACTGTTACTCTGCAGACTGACAGGATCATACTGCCCACTTCAAGCTTTCAGTTTTACCTTCAAACGATCACACGCAGTAGAACAGCTGCTGTCAGAGGCCAAGAAGGCTGTTTGGCAGATATTTGGCATTTCAGTGAATTCAATTCTCAATTGATAGAGAACAAATTTTTTTTATAATTTGCACCAAATAATCACATTCAATAAGGTGATGCCACCTGGACATGTATGTAGGACAGGTGAAGTCAATTTCAATTCGCAATATGACATTTCTTCCCTAGAAACAGTGTGAAGGTTCTATTTTAAATGCTCACTTTAGTTTGCAGAAATTAGTAAAAAACAAAACAACAACAAAAACAACCTAACAAAAGGCTCAGGTTTAAGAGAAAGAATAAAGAATGGATAAATACTGTATACTGTGAACCTGGTGCTCAGAATCAACATGTCCTCCATCGTGTCCGAAACCTCACCCCCCTCCATACCACACGTCGCAGCTTCCCAAAGTTAGAAGCAGTCTGAAGGTTCAGACACAAATCAAACTTTGCTTCCTCGTCACGACTGCCCACGAGATCTTTTCTCCTCCACCCATGGACCTTTGGTGTAAAAACGTGACTGGGTGGAACAGTGATGTCCTTCCTGGCCACCATATTCAAGATGGCGGTGCAACATGACGGCTTCCACAAACCAAAGCTCGCTCCTGTGTATTTTTAATGGATTCATTCCAAGTTTATGAGAAGGCATCAATTTTTTGGAAGATGTAAATCAATGTATATATTTATGAGTCTTTTTTTCTATTAGATAACTTCGAAGAACGACTGACTGCACCTTTAATGTTTCTGTGTGAGCACCAGGGTCATGACCTTTAACGGCAACATTTTTACCATGCAAAATATACGACTAAAGTTTGTCTGGATGGATTAACACAACTGCATCATTCATTTGCTCTGCATGTCATATGCAAGCTAAATCAATTTTAGTTTCCAATCCAAGGAACCCACAAGTGCTTCAGCTTTCTGGGCTTTAGTAGCCGAGTCTTCACGATGCTCCCAACACACCAGAAAAGGTTTTCAGACTGGAAGCATCTTGTAAAATCCCCAATGCCTCCCTTTGACTCTCTGCCTGGAGGGTGGGCCGAGATAAGCATAGACAACATGAGAAGCTGTAATAGAGGAGATGGAAAAGCAGGAACCAATGGGTGCTGTCGTTCTGCAGGAGGCTGAGCTTCAGTGTTTTCTCCTTAAGAGTGTGGAAATGCTGTCCTATTACATCATACGGGTACATTTTCGAGCTGGAGT
The DNA here is from genome assembly GCA_034780415.1 of Cichlasoma orientale. Taxonomy (NCBI): domain Eukaryota; kingdom Metazoa; phylum Chordata; class Actinopteri; order Cichliformes; family Cichlidae; genus Cichlasoma; species Cichlasoma orientale. The sequence goes on along the minus strand of JAVDPK010001741.1, from coordinate 469,849 downwards.
TACAGCCATTAAAAAATGGCAAAAGTATACAGATGCCCACGTACACAAAGTCTTTACATAGAACATCTTTTATTCAATGAGTGCCTGAAAAAACTCAACTTTAAGAAAGAAACAGTCACAACAATAAAGTTAGATTGGTTACATAACCCCCCAAAATCTATTTAAGGTTCTTCTTCGATGCACGTGCACACACGCACACGCACACGCACACACACACACACACATAACATTGTTGATTGCGTATCTTTTGAGGCACATCTGCTTTCAGAAAGCAGCTCACAATACAAGCGAACAAAGCAGGAACACAACTTAGTCGTTGTTCTCGAGCTCCCTGGATTTAGCGCAGTGTCCACACACACACGCACACACGGCCTCGAGGCAAGGAAGGCCAGCGACAGTGAGCGTATTCGATACACGAGGCATGTTGAGGAAAGTCGAGCCATGGTTTGGGAAGGCCCTTTTCCTCCACTGACCTCGGTGTGGAATCTTTGCCTGCAGCTTCATGATCTGAAGGTGAGGAAACGACCCTTGAAATGACAAACTCGCAGCTGTGACACTGACAGCTGAGCAGAGACAAGTGTTTCCACCCCACAGCCACCCAAACATAGTAAATACACCATAAAATGAACAACCTGAAATTAAAACGAGCATAACAGTTTGAAACAAAGATAAAGGCGTGGGGAACACACTCACCGAGGAGCCGCTCACAATGCGCACTTACTCCTCGTGCACTTCTTGAATAAATAAATTTCAAAAATAACTATGTTTTATCTTTTCATATTACTTTTGCTAGAAAAATGTTAAAATTTTAAAGCAGTTATGTTTAATATATGGCATTAGTTTTTATCAAAAGCCCCTGCACACTATGTGCATCCCTTTGAAGACGCACAACACCCAATAATTTCTGTTTCACAGCCAAGGACTTAAAACCGAAAGAAAAAACCGGTTCTCCAGATAGTGCCGATAGACATTACGCAAATCCTTCAATAACTCGATCTTTTTTTTTGAAGAAAACATCTCCGTGAGCGTGGATTACAGCGAGCTCCGAGGATGGAAAATGTAGCAGAGAAATATTGCATATCTAAACGGAGGTGAGATAGGCTGCTGCTCTCTCATAGCAGGCCGTGCTGCTGTTAGTGTGTTGGTGCTGAGGATGGAGGGCAGGAGCACTGAGCAAAGATTTTCAGAACAAAGTTGGGAATCTAAGAAAATGACTAACATATGAATCAAACACGTTCTGGTTCTTTGAGAAAGTCAAACTAATATTTCATAACTTTTAGAAAACAATGTCTCATTATGGCAAAAACTAATAATTTAGGCATTAACAGTCACAACAATAACACTTCTAGTGTAACGTATTGGTTGGTATATTTACCATATATAATTTAACGTGATTTGTAAAAAAAATTTATATATAAATGAGCAATAATTTGAAAAAATATAAGATTACTATAAAATTATGAGTACAGCCATTTATCGGGACCATTGTAAGTTTAAAAAACCAAACAAAACAAAAACATATGAAATTCAGAGAGAGAACAGAAATGGGATAATGATTTTAAAGCGTTCTGTACAGTTAGCAGGAAAGAAGTGTTGTTTCTTAAGAAAGCATATTGCTTCAGGTGGGAGCCTGATCCACCTCATCATATCATCACACCACAAGTAACCTAGTTACTTATAAATAACCAAAGCCAAAGGCCGTATATGGAAGTAAATTAATAAACAAAAGCTGTCACCTCTTTTAAATCAGTATTTTCTTTCCTTCTGACCAGGCTCAGTTCACAGCAATGTCTCTTAAAAGTCTGGATGCTAAATCAATCAATCCATAAATCTGTTTTCAGTATTGCTAAATGAGACTGGGGGCCCCGGGCACACAGGCCTAGAGACCGGTCAGCCACCCCGCAGTGACCACCGGAAAACTTGTATTCTCAGAGCAGCTGCCAAGTGGTTGCTGGAGTTTTGTGCCAGTCACTGGTGAAACTGGTTACAAAGAGGTACACGATGCTGCACCGAAACCTCCTTGCAACCGCTTATGTCACCAGCAGCAACTGAAGATGCCGATTTATCCGCAAATACTCGCCAGCTATTCGCTAAGCAGTTCTGCTTTGAAGGCGAATGTTCTCAGTTTCTGATTCACCCCTCAGCAGTAGTTGATGAGTGTTTCCAGACACGCAACCGCAGCAATCTGCTAGCTGCCAAAGCAACCGAGGACGTTTTTGGTGTAGCACCCTCTTTATGACTGATTTCACCTAGCAATAGCCAGCAACCGCTCGCCAACCAGTTGGGGAATGCACATTTTTCCCCTGGTGATGTAAGGTTGCCAGGGGAGTAATGACCAGTCTCTGGGCCTGTGTGATGGAGGGCTTAAAAAACTGTTCCACTGCAGGCACACTGAGACCGAGTGAAGCGATGCTTGGCAAACAAATTTGTGACTGACATCAGAGAGTTTCAGGCCATTAATTGCACTATAAGTAAAATTACATAGTAAATAAATAAGAATTAATTGCTTTACCAAAATGACTTTTTAAATGTTATATAAGAAATCTTTGTTTAATATAACTATTTTCATATACAAAATTTTAATGAGCTAAATTGGATATACAGGTATGTATGTGATTATCCTCATCCTCATTTTTTCGCTTCTTATAATATTATTACTTGTATCCAATGATGTTATTGTAATTCTGACTTTATTCTCATAGCAATAAAACTTTATTCCCAAAATCGGGGGGGGGGGGGGGGGGGGGGGGGGGGGGGGGGG
>JAVDPK010001741.1:443520-466988 GCA_034780415.1 Cichlasoma orientale | reverse complement strand
AAAACTAAATTTAATTTTCGTCAAAAGACTATGACTAAAACTAAATCAAAATTTGCTGTCAAAATTAACACTGATATCGAACACGTGACAAGCTGAACTGAGTTTCCCATCAGACTTTAAAATTTCAGTCAAATACTAAAGAGCAGGAAAAGCCTAAACATGCGTGTCTGGAAGCAGCTATAAAAACCCGGTGCCCCACCAAAACCCTGCATCCACGCAGCACACAGAGCTCCAGCTCACACTGCAGCATCAGCAGCTCAGCAGAGACAGCACATCAGCTCCAAACATGCATCAATAACCTACCCGAGTGCATTCACAACAAAGAGCGTTTGATACATTTTTCAGCAAAGGCTCACCTCGTGCATGCTGGCAGTTGTTGCGGGGCATCAAAACTAAGAGTGGGTTCATCAAATTAAAGGGTCAGTTCACAGAATCTCTATTGCTTTGAATTACATCCCTCCAAAACAGAATTTTATTAATGTGCACAGTTTGGTTCCTGTGAATGAACAAAAATAGGTGATAACTGCAGACTTATTTATGTTTTTTTCACTTATTTTAAGTCTAAATGGAAGCCACTGAAAATTATGCCACCATCAATAATTACTGGGTTAGTGACCAGAAAATATTAGACATAAATCTCTTGAAGCAGGTGTGATAGCAGGAGGCTTGGGACAGGTCACTACATCTGGTTTTTATCATTTTTAAAAGATTCTTCTGACATTCTGAAAAAAAATGCTGCACAAAGAAGTGAAGAGCATCTGCAGGTTTTGCAGGTTGTGCTATTACAAGACTGTGCATTGTGTTTGCTGCTGTTTACTATGCCATCACAAAGTCAGGCATTCACGCCGAGGCTATCGCTGCGAGCCGGCTGAACAAAGAAACCAGAGCTACAGTAACTGCAGTCCGGCCTTTGCTTAAAGCACTTCACTGCTGCTCTCTACACATCCTGATGTTTCTTTACTGCACTGTCATTTGCGTGGACTGCAATAATCTATATAGGCTTTCTAATAATTCATTTATACTTCATGTTTCAATATAAAGAACTTCAATAGCTATAACTTTCTGAATCCTTGTACGCCTCATAGATACTGTATATAGACAGTATGAACGCTCGCAGACATTATGATCCTGCATGTGTACATGCTGCAGAATTTGTTGATATTTAACCGACACACTTAGAATGACTCATAATCGGCTAAAGCTGACTCATGAAAACGCAATTGTAAAAACAAGGCAGTTGAACTTAAAGGGACAGATCACCACAAAAGCAGCTCTGGTGCACCCGCTGTGCCTTTTTCGATGCTGCTCTCCTTTTTTCCACTATAATTATCTCGTCTGAACTCATACCGTTGCAATTATTGACACAACATGGCTGAATTACTCCATTTCAAACCAAAACTGTCTCCACAGATAGTGTTTGTGAGCCTAAACACCCCCAAGTAGTCTTAAAGGTTAATGACACTGAAAGTTTTGAAAGTACTCTTCATAAATTCGTTGTTGTTACACGTTGTGTCTCAGCTTTAATAAAAGATTTTTCTTTCATATAGTTGAACCTTGGTGATACCCTGTGCACGCAGCATTCGTGAAAATGGTTATTTAGTGTGTAGTTTGCTGCGTAAATAATGGAACAGAATGAAGGAAATACGAGTGAAGCACAGGAGGGTTTGGTAAAATATATATATTTTTATTTATTTCTTCATACAAAGAAATATTATGAATGTTCAGTATTTAATCATCTAGAAACATCTGTTCCATTTTGCTCTTGCATTGTGTAAAATTAATTCCTTTGATGTACATACCACAAAATACTTGATTTACATGTCCTTTTAATTTTTGTACATACAGATCTGCTAGTCTAAATACATATTATATGTGGATAAGACAAACATTTCTAACATCTTTAGATCTGAAAACAGGCTGAATAAAACTCAACCATAACAGATGCAGCAACATGGAGGAACCCATGGGTGCAGGGGTCCTTTTCTTTTATTCCCTCAGTAAAAATGAACAGAAGTCAAATGCAGTACTCCATCAGCTTACGGGAAAATGTCCTTCCACAATGTGACAGCTTGCTGAGAGAGGTCACCATAAATGCTTTTTAATAATCAAAGATTGCACTAAGGAGAGAAGAGGCGATGAAGGCGTTCTTCAAACACGTTCTCACTGGGAATACCATCGCTCGGGCAGGATTCAGAGCAAGCCTCAGTCGCCCCTGCTGGCGACCGCTGGTTTGAGGCCAAAGCAGGTACAGTAGCTGCTTTCAAATGGAAAATGAGAGGAAAAGCAGAATAAGTCACTGCCTGTTTTAACACGCGAGCAGGCTGACTGTGTTGGCTGGTTAAAGAGGCACAAGATTTTCTTATTTTCAGAAGGACAATCAAATTAGACTTTTGGCTGAACGGCAGTCGGACTTGAACGAGTTTTTGTGTGAGGATAGTTTGTCTACATTCAGTCTGAGCTCTGCATAAACACATGAGACCTTTCTGTGGACGCTAATAATTCATTCCCATCATGCTTGCATTTTCTGGTGCCACACTGAGCATGCATAGCTTAGCATAGCACAGCGTAGCGTAGCATAGCTTGAGCGCAGCTCCGTGCCCTCATGATGGCGTACCATCCGCTTGCAAAGACATCACATCAAAGATGACCACCACACGTTTTCTCCCTCTTGCATATCAAGAATTCAAGTAGAAAGACGAAAACCGGGGACGAAAGCAGATCGCAACTGCGCCGTGTGAAACATGATATCAACGTAAAGTTGTTTTTGGCAACGAGTGTTAAGATCGAAGAGGTGAGACTTGAGAAGAGTGAATAAGGCATAAAGTATAACGGCCATGGATGATGGCACATGAGGTTTTCTGATGACACAAGGGGTTAGACACTGAAACCCTGCCTCAGGCAATTCTTGCTGTGCTGTGAGTGCTTCACAAAAACCTTTCCTGTTCCTTTGATCTGTTTAGTCTGGGATCTAAGATGGGCCTGGTGGACTTCTGTTTGAAGAAGTGCCATTTCAGTGAGGTGAAACCTGGCTGTCATTTCTCTGTCATCTTTTCTATCTTTATGCTTGATTTCTGGCAGATATGCCTCTGCTGCCTCACGCAAAGAAGAAGAAAACAGGGCGCACGCTCCCTCTGACCTGCTGCGCTCCAACACTTCTGTCCTCATCAAATCAAATGCCTCTCAAGGAAATTTGATTGAGACTTTGTGTGACCTTTGAACTGAGCAGATAGGGCAAAAGCCTGGCTCTCAGCCAACACCGCTACTAACGGGGAGTTAGAGAGCGGAGGCTCGATCGATCTGCCGGCTACCTTTACTTGATTAGCATAACGTTAACATGGGCCCTTATGTGGTCCGGGATAGGGTTTAACATTTGATGGATGGGCCATTCATTAGAGCAGGCAGCAGGAGCACTGAGAAGGAAAGGGCAGCTGTATACTTTAAGCATGAGTGACACAATGAGTATCAATTAGGTCTATTGATCTAGCTGTTATTGAATGGAATGGGACAAGAGATCTGCAGCTCAGGCCAATGACAGTGCCGTAAAACTGCATTATGAAAAAACCTTAAAAGGATGTGAAACACCTTATAAAAGAATCACTCTCAGAAAGGGTATGCCGTGGATGAAGGTAAGGTTGTGATGCAAGTGTACGTGAGGATGCACATGGATAGGTATTCTCCACGTCTCTGTGAGCACTCTGTACCCGTAATATGGTGCGTTTACATTTTTCCGCCCTAGTTTCTGCTTCAGTCTTCGCTGATTATCTGCATTACGAAGCACCAGGAAATCCGCTGAGTTTACAGGAGCACGAGGGAGGAGCGCGAGAATTCCAAACACAAATGAGGAATGTTCAAAACCACATGTGGGTCAGATGTTATGTACAAATATGATTAGGCAGCTTAGTGAATTAATTGCTTAGAAATAAAAATAAATTATTATAAAATAGATTTTCTGTACATTTTACATATATATAGCAATACTCCACATCTTGCCTTTGAATTACAGAAGAAAAAAAAACTTCTCAACAAATTAAAAAAAAAAAAGCCTTGTAATTTTCACATCAATCCCAGCCAAAGTTATGTCCTGTCATCTGGTAGAACTTCATGTTGAAGGGTCTGTAGAAGTCTCGTAGTCTCTGCACCACCTCGGGGTCAATGTTTGGATGGGTGCGCCCTTTGGTTTTTCCAAGGCAGTGGGGCTTGCTGCTGCCTTCTGCTTTCTTCAGGCACGGGAATCCCTTGGTCTGGTTGAAATAAAAGTGTTTGTCTGTGATGATCCTCTTGAGGCCGAGAAAGTCCTGCACGCGGCCCAGCTCTCCGGCCGGGTCGCTGATCAAACGCTCGCCGCTCACAAACAGGATCTGCTCCATGGGGAAGTACTGCAGCCAGTTGTCCAGGTGCTTGGCGTAGATGCCAATCTGGACGGCGCTCCACGAAGTGTCGATGAGCCCCGTAGTCCTGTTTTTGAAGGTGAGGCTCTCGAAGGAGGGAATGTCGGGCTTCTTCGACAGTGTCTGCGTGTAGTCCGAGATAGCTCTAGTGACAGGGTCCCTCACTACCACGATCAGCTTGGTGTCCCGGGACATGGCGGAGATTCGGGCAGGAGCCTCTCTGGTCACGAAGTAGCTGGGAGTTTTCTCCATCGTGATCTGGCCTTCCAGGGTCTTGGGCATCAGCTCCCTGAAAAGAGAAAATAGCGAGAGGAAAAAAAGGAAGTGAGATATTTATTTGACCTGCACTCTTTACTGAAACCTACTAAGCAACTGTCACAGTTACACAACCTCTCTTACAACAATAAACATTAAAACTGGATGAACTCCGGCTAAGTCATCAAAAACACTGAATCCAATCAATCAAGAGAAACACTGGAAACAGTTTGCCTGCAGAAGTTTATTTATTTGATGTCTCTCATGCGTGACCAAATGTTGATTGGCAGTTTTGGCGCAGCTCTTCTTTCAGGAATGCCTCGGCATGTAAAGAGATGGTGGTGTGGTTATTAAAAAGGGGGCTCTCCCTGGGGTACATTTGAAAGGGGGTATTTCCCCTTTCATACAGAGCAAAAAGAAAAAAAGAATGTCAATCTCTATACCTCTACTATGGTAATGCCAGTTATAAAATATTGATACTCAAGGCCGTCTCAGCTTGATCACAAAGGAGCATCAGAAAAATCCATACCAGCGGATGGAGAAACGTATTTCTCCTCACAGCTGTAACATTATGTTTACGTGCACCATGATTCCAGAAATTCCTCATAAGTGGTTCAACACAGTGCTACATACTGACATCCTAAATGTTTTCCCGTGATTATAATATTTGGCTGTCGTTTTTCCTTTTTCACCTTTTTCTTTCACATGCCGCCACCTCCACTCCTCTTCCTCAGTCTCCTTCTGCCCAGCCGCCTTCAGGACAGCGACCTTAAGCAAAGCGAGTAAAAGCAGCCTATGAATGATTAACGTGTCCTCCCTCTACCATTTAGAGTCTCTGCAGAATACAGCTTTAAAATTCACCAAAGTACAGAATGCAAGCGTCAATTATTCATCTGCTTGGCTGGTGCTGCGTAAAGCGAGGACTGCCACCAACTAAGTGGCCCGGGTTGTTCCCAGGGTAGATGAAGTTTGCCACCTGTGACAGAAGTACTAAGACCATCGCAGAGGGCGGTCCTCGGAAATTTCTGGGGATGGCTCGTCACCAGAGTCCGCTGTCTGTAAGGCCATGTAGTAAACTCTGTCAGAATGCAGCATCTGCCTGACAGCAGGAGTTTTTTATTTCTTGATGTGACAGGCACCGTTTTTCATCCTTGCTAAGAGGCTGGTATGCGATCATGCTCCGTTTAGCATACACAGTATAACACAGAGGGCCTGTTTGCTGAGACGGAGCGCTACACAAACAGAGCGCGTTTCTAAAGGCGCTAGCTGTCACGACAAACGCGGTGGCTGGTTTTGCTCAGGGCTGTTTGCAATTACTCTTTATAATGACAAACACAAGCTCCTCCTGATCTGACGCGCTCATTGGCGACAGTGAGCAGATAACAGCTGCACAAACTCTGATCTGTTGTTGCCATGGCCTAAAGATTCCGCTTTAGATTCATTCACAATCTGCACAGGTGACCTACAGGAACACTGGAACTCGTGTGTGCAAAATCAAACCCTATGAGAATAAAGGAAATAGCAGAACAGGTAAAGCTCTGAGAGAGCCACAATGTCCCACACAAGAGTGTGATCTGTGCAGTTTAGTGGGGTTACCTCAGCAACGACTGATTAGAGACGGAGCCATTGTTTGTTTCATTAATCACCACATTATGTCTCGAACCATCAAACTCCATCTACTGAATGTTTTGTTTTTGGCACTGAAGTTGAACTAAAACCAACTCTCATGAAGAATATAGCAGCGCTGTGGAGTCGGGATCAGTGAGAGGAACGCATGAATGTCACTGTCAGTTTTCCTTATGGTTGTTTCAGGTTTTAAAACAGCTGCTGGCTGATCTCAGTGGGTGAGGTGAAATGGATCTAACAGCTACAAGTCAATACCTTCAGGCCAATGTCAAAACACATCCAGTATCCTAAGTGAATCCTCTCTTTGAGCAATGATTCACGAGGTCAGCACAGTGGGGACAGGCAGGATGTGGTCGATAAGAGCAACAGCGTCAACACAGGTGCACCGATGTCTCGACATCTTCCTGCAACACTGACCGTCAGCTGACCTCCGGAGTCCTCTCGGTATCTGCGACCTCTCCTACAGCTGTGTAAAGAGGATCCCGGACGAGGCTCCTTTCCTCTCGCATCAGCTCTGCCCTGTCGCACCAAGAGTCCAGCGTGAGGCAGTATAATAGTATTTGAAACAAAATCAATGCCATCAGGCATTGCAAAGGCTGCAGAGCTGACAAGTCATTGATGGAGAACATTGAGACTATTTATTGATAAAAGGGGAATTCCAGACGCCGGCATGCATGGACACGCCAAGAGCGTCTTCCTGCTCGCATTGGGAACATGCTGATTTGGGAACCACCAGACTTCCAAAGCCGCCCTCACAGCTTCCCAGTGCAAAAGAGAACATTATTGTGCTATGAAAAAGAAATGAGTCTGTACTAAAGGAAGCATCCATATTTCATGGTGCGCGTTGAGCCGGTCCTGTGGTCGATGCACTAACAGCAGCGGTGTGGTGGTGCACGGCCACTCGAGACGGTGGGGGGGTTCAGAGACAGCGAGGTACGGTGTAATGCAGACAACATGAAGACAGCCATGTTTGGAAGTTGAAATGTGGAAGTCATAAAGCAGTCATGTGTTCAGGATGACATAAATTTTATAGTTAGTGCGAGAATGGTTGCAGTTCAGAAAACAGCTGCTGATTAAACAACATATCTGACCCGGAATTTAAGCATTTATTCAAATGTTTCCCCAATTCAGCACAATTTGAACAATGTTCCAAGCAAACTACTTTGTCATGGGAGCTTGTTCATGTGTGAGGGTAAAACGGAGCATAAGATGCATGCAGATCAGCAGTAATGCAGGTGACTTTAAATGCAAAGCTTTCAATGCACCAGGTGATGCAGTCTCCATTTCTGGGTACTGACCGACTGAACGAGACTGTTTGCAAGTGGCTGGAGTTCATTTTTACCGCAGGGTGGCCGAGCCCCGCCTTAGGCATAGTGCGACGAGCCTGAACGTGCACAGGCAGCTTGGCATCGAGCTCGTGTCCTTGTCAACTTCTCCCGTGGGTCTTCCAGGCACATGGACCCAGGCTAAAGCCAGGACTCACTGAAAGGTTTATGCATCTTATGGCTTTGTGGGCATTACTGAGGAGAAGGACTGCTGCCACTGTGACCCAACTTTGGATGAGCAGGAGACTGCAGTCAGATTTACATTTAAATAAAATGACGCCGCAGAACCAGTTTCTGTCACTTTTATTTAATCCAATCCTCTTTTTACCCACAGTGCAACTGGACTACTGACAGTGTGGTTGAAGGTGTGCTTAACAATGTGTTTTCATCGGGTTTATTTTGGATTGGAGTCACAGATTTGTGACTCGTGATGACCTGCAAAGCAAAAGGTTGCAAAAGGTCTACTCAATAATGTAACTAATGCACACCAAGGTAACAAAGCAAAGAACTTTAATTCTTAACATTAAAGTTTGACTCGGGGAAATAAATATATTTTACAGTACGTGAACTGTGCTGGGATATTTTTTCCAGTCTACAGAAGAAGCACGCAGCGCTTTCTAATGAAACTTTACTGGCAGCGGTAGGTGATGTAACAGATGACAAACCATCCAAGTGCTTGAGATTTACTGCAGTTCCAGATTCTGCTTTGATGTCTTCATCGCGCTGCTAAAAAACGACTCCCTGAGCACGCTGACGCATGAAACGCAGGCAGCAGGCTCTACTCGTGAAACGAGATGCAGACCCAAAATGAAATACGAAACAGAGCGCATGAACCCGGGCTTCCCTTTAAATCAAATTCACTGCTTTGGCATGTGTTTAAGTACTGAGGAAAAACAAGAAAAATCACAAAAGATGACTAAGACGTTTAGAAGATGACAAACAAACAGTTTGTATACATGACAGAACATGACACATGTTGTAAATGTACGTCATTCCTCTCATATGGAACTAACTAGCTGGAAAAAGATGCCAGGATCCTTTCAGGAAACTCTATTCCCTGCTAAAACACCAAATCCAATGTACACAGTAACAGGCAGTACATCACTAAATGCAGCCTTTGTAAGCTTTTCTATAAAGCGCCTGATGCATCACTGCTTTCGTTTCCCTGCTGAACAAATTACACTCGCAAACCAGCTCAACTCTGCCCTCACATCCAGGTTGTGACTCATGTCTGTTAAATAAATGGTAAAAAAAAAAGTCTGAATGTGCCATAAAGTCATATTTACTTTAAATCAGGTGCACACAAATATGACAGCATGGCGTATGAATTAGCCAGGTGCAAACACCAACCATCAGCTCCAAACGGGTGCTATCTTTGATCTTTCAGAAGGGGTTTGGATTGGAGCCAAAGTGTGTCAAAAGACGAGAGTTGTAAAGAAATAAAGGCGAGTGGGCATGAGCGCTGTCGACTGCTCCCCCAAAAGCCTCTGATTCATTTTTCCTCTTCCACCAGGGAGCACCGGCAGGCATAAATACACTCCCACAGTGTTCCCCTTCCACTAACACCAGATAATAATCTTGTAATTGGCTCAATATTTCTGCTGTTTGCAGGCGACGCTAGGGCCAGTGCCGCTCTCGGTGGCTTGGACTCACCAGATATTTTCCAGGTCAGTGGATTCTAGCGGAGGTCAGGGATAAAGAAGGAGGAGGAAGAAGGGGGGGTGATTTAGAGTAATGGCTGCTGTGCGGTGAGGAGAAGGCCCACTCCTCTGAGCTCAGAGCTTTTCTTCTGTGTCAACCTCGTGCAGCAACACAGCGCTTTACCTGCCCTGTGGGCTGTAATCCTGGCCAGGCCGCCAACATAAAGGCATCCAAGAGGAAACGTATGAGGCGGGATGTTGGTGTGCTAACAGCCTGTGCAAACTTCTCTGGGATCCCATGGAAAAAACAATGCATGGCAAAATGATATGTTTGCTATAAACTCCAACTCACCTCCCTCAGTGTCAATCACATTTTTAGGGGTTAGTACTATGAAGTAAAACCTGTAAGGCTTTACTAGCTGGGGCTGAGCAAAGACTGCATATAAAATATGGAGTAGCAAAATGATGTCACCTATTAACTTTAGCTAGCTTACTAGATACCTGCTAATTGGTGCTGACGTACATCTACTAGAATTTCACTGCGAAACCCAAGTACAGGCTCCTTGGACATGGTGTCAGTACTGATCACACAGCAGTCCACAGCATCTGTGGGACCTCCTGACCCAAACATGGTCAGAGGTCCAGTTCAGTGAATCTATGATATAGATTACAGCACCAAATCACAACAACAGCTGGCTCAAGGCACTTTATACTGTGAGGTAAAGAGCCCACAGTAATACAGAGAAACCCAACAATCAGATGACCCGCTATGAGCAAGCACAGTGGGGAGGAAAAACCAGGCTCAGGGAGGGGCAGCCATCTGAGGTTTTTCATACTACGCTCTTAATATCTTTACTTCTGTTCTAAATTCGGGAATTTTAACTGCCATAGCCGGGAGCTAACCTGCTTCCAGTGGCCATTCAAAGACCTACAGTTTAGGGCACTTCTGCATTTGGCCTCATTTTTCAGCCCCAGAAGGTGACAGTAAGCAGTGGGTGATCCTTTTTAAACCCAGGTCCTAAAGGATCGGCCTACACGAATACCTGCACCTACAGCTTTAAGACTTCTCCTTCATCCATCACGGCCACACAGGAGCATTGTGAGTAGTGGTTCAGTTATTAAGAGTTTGTGTGTGTGTGTTTCTGCTTTTGTGTTTCTCATGGACAAACACAGTTAAAGGCTTAATTATCAAATGATTCTTTTTGTAAGTTTAAGAACTAAGTTTGTCCTTCCAAAGTGAAAATATAAAGGTATCACATAAAGAGTGAGCCTCTTGATCAAAATCATTTTATGTGATGAAGATGGTCACATTAGGTTCAGCTAAAATGAGGCCACGCTTTGTAAGAACACAGAATCTACGTCTAAATTATCCAGCGAGCTTGTCTTGGAAATAAAAAGCAAAACCAAAGTGGTGCATGGGAACTGTGAGAGTTAGGAAGCAATTCAGACAGACACACAGTTTCCAGATAAGAGAATTCTTGGGAAAAAATGGGAGGACATGGTCCACTATTCTCCGCTGGGAAATGACGGCGTGGTGATAAAGAGCAAGTCGGAAAGGAAAGGACACCGGGGACGCGCAAGATAACAATGTGGAAAGAAAGAAATGTAAATGAATTAACTGAAAATGGCAACTTTTTAATAACAGGAAATGTACTGTAAGCTTGAAGAGTAGTAGATGAAAAGGGTATGAATGGGTTTCGTGGCTCTGTTGGGGAGATGAGCAGGAAATCAGACTGAAGTATAGAAATACTGTTTAATATCAAACAGGTGTCATATTTTCTTTTAAAAAGCTTGTTGTAAGCAATAACTCGTGATTATTATTAATGGATAGATGGAAATTTGTGGAGAATGAACGTTTCAGGCACAGAGGGTGAGGAAAGTATCTGAAGGCCGGTTAAAGCGCTTCAAACACAAAGGCTGAAATATGCTGGCCTGTTTCCACTGCGATTCAGATCACGTCAGGCTGAACGTGGAAAATTTTATATACACACTTAAATATTAGAGAGCTCATAAATAATGCCTGTGAAGGAAAATAAGTTATTACTGAGTGAACCTGATTATAAATAGACTACAGGAATAATATTGTATCGCGCGCTGTAGTAAAACCGTTTTTTCTTTTTCATATAATCTCGTGTAAATAAATCTCTGCCCTGGACACTCGCCTGCTACTGAGCTGTGAGGTTTCCCTCCTTTTTTTTTCTTTCCATACAACAACCACCATGCGATTTAGTAAAAAATTTATAGGCTCAGCTTTGCAATATGTTCTTATAAATTTGTCAGCAGTATTTTTAACAAAATCCTTTTTTTTGTTGGCGCTGAGTGTTCTCCAGTTTATTGCATATGGGGGAAAAAATAAGCTTTATCCTTATGGCTACTAGCTTGTGAATTATTGAACCCTTCTAACTGCGTTTGGAAGAGTTACTGAGGGAGGCAAAGAGGTCGCAGGACGCATTCAAGCCTCTGCTGATGTTTGAAGCCTTTCAGACACCAGCAGAGTCTTTGAGATCCAGACTGCAGAGTCTACACAGAGCGATGAAGGAGAGACAGAAGGGATCAAACCTAATTTGACCTGTCAAAATCATCATCCCGTATTGCTAAATAAAGGATGAAACATGGCTAAAAACGATGGTTCACCTTTATACAAACGCTCTCATGTAGTATGTAAAAAAGATTTGACTCTTTAATCAAATTAAACATTTCTCTTTATGATCTTTGCAAGACTAAGACTAAACTGAGTGCTGCCTAACAGTAATATTATTGGTGGAGGTTAAGAATACATATGGAAAATGACATCCCTGCACGGTTGGAGCCGGCCCACTCCCCTGCCATCAAACTCTGCCATTTCATCAAAGCCATCAGGCAGACGCGCACAAAGCGTCCTCTGGCGTCAGCGCCATGACGCACTGAGTAATGGCCACTCTGAGACGGGGCTCGTTGCCAAGTGGTCACATGGAAGCTTGTGAAAGACCCCTGATGTCACATATAACCACACTAGGTTGAGGCAGTGAAGGGCTACATCTGACCCCAGCCTCAAACGTTTTTCCTAAACACGGCGTTTTTTGGTGAGTAAAAACCTGCTGGGGGACGTGGAACCGATTCTGATTATTGCCTTGAGAGCCTGAAAAACCAACACAAACTGACAGCAGCCAGCAGACATAAGGCTTAATTTTGCATTTAGTGATTCATGTTCCATTAAACCAAACTGCTGTAGAGCCTAACCACTAAATACAGTCCAAGGAGCAGCTCTGCATTGTATATAATGTCATCACATGGGGCGTGCGTAGCTTTGATTCTCCGACAGCACTTTTTCATATTTCTCTGACCTACTTGTTTGAAGTTACACGGAGTTTAAAACACAGTGTGGAGATGACACTTCAGTGGGATCAGCTTTGGCAAAAGCTCACAGTTACTCTGCATTCCGCTAAGTCAGCTTTCAGGGACTCAGCAGCTCGTGGGAGATAAGACACCTAAACTCGGGTTTAATACCAAAGCTCATTTTCAAGGTATTGTGTTTTTGAATGTTCACTCATAAATCGAAGGTGGCTTCGTTAGGAAATTTCACGTGGTCTTTCTGTAGCCCTCCTTATCCCTTCTTCATGGTTTCTAATATTGAAATAATCTGGGGAAAGAAAAACTACTTGCATCAAGCAGAACTCATTTCAGTGGCTGTTTAAATTCTCCATCTAAGCCTGATTTGAATACAAAAAAGCTCTGTGTCAAACGCACGAGCACAAAATTAAATGTGAATTTGTTCAGAGCCAAATGGAAGGCTTTAAGGGGCCTGCTCTGTGATAATTACCCATGACAAAAGGCTAGGGCTTTTGTCTTTGGGACCATTGCCATGGTGATTTTCAAGCTTCTGAAACATTCAATATAAACATTTGAGGCTGCTGAATATGCCACATAGACTGTCACCAAAAAGATAGCTGCCACATCTCTGCTGGCAGAGATCCTGCCTGCATGCCTCCACTGCTGCTGCTGCTGCTCAAAGAATCATCTCAAATATTAAGACAGGGAAAAAGAAATGAAAGCTTGTGATCTGAAACTGTAAAGGCTGAACTCTGATAGCTAAAGATCCTTCTGTGAACACTGCTGCAGATACGATGGGCTGGCAGAAAGACAATCCTTGCTTCTTTCTGTTTACGCAGACATGGATACACCGACACTAGAATTCCGGAACAAAAACATTTTACACGTTCTCTTTTTAATCCCCAACTTTTAAAAAAAAAGTGTTTAATTTTGGGTCTTCAATTCAGGAACAGCTCCGTGAAGACATTTTCTCTTCCACTCTCTTCTTCTGAGGGGGAAAAAAAGATTTTGTCTGTTATGCCGTATTCCTTTCTGCCACGGCCCTTCCTTTATCACCAAAGCAGCTTATTAATCACAGCCTTGTAAAATCAAAGATGATGGTGTCATTGCAGTTACCAGTGTAAGGAAACGTGATACTACTTAAGACGATGTTTCACACATAAGAACAGCACTTGGTCATCAAACTGATGAATGTGAGTGTTTCCCAAAGAACTGGATTCTATTTGTGGCAGATGCAGCGGTGCGCGCACGTGTGAAAGAAGACACACTGATGCTTTCTGAAATTAATTATTAAATAATACTATTTATAAGGAACTCCTCTGCCAACATTTTAATGCCGAGCACTTTGTGACAAATAAAAAGTGAGTGAAATATTCAGGTGCCTCTCCGGTGAGTCTCTAACAGACGGCTTCACCTCCATCCTCCTGGCCTGCAGCTGCCAAGCATCGTCCCTGCTCTGCGCCGCAGCCTTGCTGAGTTTGGTGTGCGGCAGCACATAAACTTGTTGCAGACTGCTGGAGACTCTCTGGAGATTAATTTTATTTATATAGCACCAAAACACAACAAACAGGTGCTTTTTATTCAGATTCAGATTCAGAAAACACAGAGCAACAATGACATAATAAATATAAAATCTACTAAAAATAAATTATTGTAAGATAATTATTATTGTTGTACAGTAAGACCCATTAGGTGATCACTAAAATCTGAGCAATGCTGTAGGAGGAGGAGTGATTCTTGTGACCTGTGGACAGACAGATGGACCGCAGACTCCTCCCCATAGACCTGGGTGGTATAGATCGACTGACACAGGAGTTTTTAAGACTGATATGGATATTTGGTGATTTTTAAAAAAAAAAAAAAAAAGCCAGCCAATACTTTTATCTTTAGCCAGATAAAACACAAATAGATTTCTCTAACATTCGTTATGTGTAATTACCTCCACCATGGAGGTTGTGTTTCTGGTAGTGTGTGTGCGTGTGTGTGTGTATCTGCATCATTCTGTCTGTAAACACGACAGCTTGAAATGTTTTGAATGAATCCTGATAAATCTTTGTAGGGGTGTAGAGCGCAGTCGTGTTAACATCCATTAAAATTTGGTTTACATGCATGCAGGTCTTCAAGGTCAACATCATAATTTATTGGTCAAAAATGGACAAAAAACTATGACTCTTACGGGGGCGGGGGGGGGGGGGGTATCGTCCACATATGGAAAGTACTGTTAAAGACTTAAACATCAGGCCACATTTGACCTCTGACCTTTCCTTCAAGGTCAATCGATTGATCTGAGGTGATGATGATGCTATATAGAGCTATTTATCAGAACTTGACCAAAAACTTTTTTCACTTGATATTTATTATTTAAACAAATCTTATTAAACACCGAAATGAATGCACATAAATAAAAAAATATTATACTCATTATTCTTGTTATTTATGAGTCCTTATGAAGATGTTATGACAATGCAGTTTATGTTTGCCAACAGAGAAGTTGCAGAGTGTCCTCCACCTGCTGCACCGCCCACCTCAACACGGAGGCATTTACATGCTGTTGTTTGCTCACTAACAAATAACGTGGCCTCCACTAGAAAGTGCTTCTATTGCACTAATATAACAATTTTGTAGCAGCCACGAACACTACACGCAGTATCTGTATGTTATCATATTAAGTATCATTATTTTTGTCAGTGTATCCGTATCTATAGCACTGCTCTATCGATAAACTGAACTCTGGCAGATGGACAATTAAAACGTCTGAGCTCCTTTCAATCCTTTTAAGTTCTGCTGTGCATCTGTTTCCCATTATTGTGTAATAGGCAGGGCAGTATGTCTTGATATGGCTTGTGTTTCAGCAGAACCGTCCACTAACACCCAGCAGGGATCTTGTGTAAAAATGATTAGTGTCACGGGTGCCTATAGAGCATTCAAGAAGGCCGTGCGGCTGTTTATCATTCAAATTTAAGGACACATAACAATGCAGTTATCTCTCATCAATTAGCAGCTTTCCTGCTCTGAGCCCAAAGCTCTTTAGTTCCTATTGAAGAAGTAGAGGTTTAATAAAATAGTAAAATAGCTCTGCACCGTTTTTCTTTGTGCAAACTAGAATACATGCTGCATTATTTAGGTTCTACCTTCAGCCACAGTTAGTCCTCGAGCCCTCGTGGCAGTAGGACGGGATATGAGGGTTGATTTAAAAATAAATGATCATCATGATGAAAGAGTGAAGCTCAGGTCAGTTTTGGGATCACAATCGAGGGATAAAACTAGAAGGCCTGAGCTACACAGACACGACTTCAGCTTTAGGAAAAACCCCACAAAAACATGGAGACTGAATCACGGGGCAGAAGAACGGGAAGAAATGAGGAAGAGCTGGCCGTGGTGATGACTGCATGAGTGCGGCTGCTCCTGCATTAGACGGTTCGTCCGCTCACTTTAACCACGCGAGACGAAAAGCTCGTGAAGACGTCACGCGCGCCCCGAAAACGCTTCAGAGCGTCCGCTTTAATCTCACACCCGCAGCACAGGTGAGCAAATCAATGCATGATGATAACACGGTTTCATAACTGCACTCAAAATCCTACTGTACCGCATGCACAATAAAGTAAGAACTTGACAGGTTGAAAACCCAAGTCTTGAGTCTTGTTGGCATACTTCTGAGAACTCTGACTGTAACCCGCCTGGGATTTTCTAAAATAGAACAACTTCTGAAAAGGAGTCATTGTTCTGTTCAAATGCGAGCATATAGAGAAGCCAAAATTAGTCAGGTAGACTCTCAGCCAGCAGAGCTGGAGTAGACAGGCTGGCAGATTGTTTCGCTGTGAACTCAGAACATCATTGTACTTTGCTCTCAGACGAGCTCGCAGCGGAGAGCCGGTGTCGGTTTCAGCCGCCATCATACAGACCGCCTTACAGTTCTCTTACACAGCTTTGTCTCAGGACCTATTCACAGAAGGGGGCAAAAGGCAGTAAAACATAATTTTCATATGAAATTCGATAGTTTGAACATAATGAAACCCAAATATTTGAGAGTTCACTTTGAAAAGCTTTAGAAGCACATGGAACCTGAGCTTACCTAAATTAACAAAAAGTTAACGAGATAGCAAAACAGAGCTGCACAAAAGCAACAGTTCCAAAATGCAGGAGCTCGGGTTTCTGTTTAGACTGAGCGAAGAAGGAAAGGCACACAGACGGTGTGAGATACTGGAGAGGGGAGTGCAGGGAAGGCTTGGGATAAGAGTCAAGTGTCAGGCGGACAGCAGTATGGGGGGTGTAAAAGTGATTACACTGTCTCTGTGCTCTCTTCCTCCCTGTCTCCTCCTCCCCCCTTCTTCCTGCCTACATCCTTCTACTCCCAGGCTTAGAATACAAAGCGCCTGGCACATCCCATCGCTCTCCTCACCGCTGTGCCAAACCACAAGGAGAGCACACCAGCGCGGCTCGCACCCTCTGTGTTGTACTGCCACCACAGAAGAAGCAGAGGGGCAGAGATTAGCATACATGAGTGCTCTCCCTTATCGCTTCTTTTGACATGAACATGCTCACACAATCTCCTCCATTTTTTCCCTTAATTTTGGCGCCAAGGAGACACAGACAGCGGCAGATGAAGGCTGTGCTCCCTTACTCACATCGAGGAGCTTTAAATATTTGATACTTTTTTTTAAAATTCCTCCCCTTAAACACCCAGGAGAATAAATAATGAGCTTGGTAATAAGAAGTTACCAAAATGATTTATGCTCACCGGGAGCGAGGATGGATGCAGTTCAGGAAGGCAGGCGGGGCGGAGCCAGGGTTAAAGCCACGGTCGAATGCGTAATTTCCATTTTGCGTCCCTTGCGTTATCCATTAAATAAATAGCCTGGAGAAAATGGAACTTCACGCCGCTTGTTTCTATTGAGGAAGCAGTGCCGCGCATAACGAGCAGGTGATGCTGAGATGTGCGAGGCCAGTGTGCTATCAGCAACAGTTGCACGCGCTGATGGTGATTGTAAGAAGTGCCAGCGAGGTGGGGCGGGAAAGAAAAGGTGAAAAATGAGCCGCTGTGGAATGTCACAGGAGCTAAAACGACACAGAATGGCTAAAGTGGAGCCAGCGGTTGCCTGGGGCTGGGCTGTGACCCAGAATTCAACAGGCCCCCAGTGAGAAAGCGGGAGGCTCCATCGCGCTGAGCTAAACTGGCCGTGTAACGTGAAAACACCTCCTCTTTCTCCCCGGACTGCCGAGAGGTAACCCCATCTGGGAAGCTGAGTCGAGGGTGCGGGATAATATGAAGTGCAACAGAGGGCTGAGGAGATGCTGACAATGTGCTAATGCTTTAGCCTGTCAGCTCTCTGTGAGCAAAGACGGATGGTTTTAGAAATAGAATGTAATTACAGGGCAGAACCTCGTTGTCGGGTTAGAACAATGCCTCGACTGTAATGGAGATTTCTTTTTCTCCCGGCTGAAAACGGCTCAAAGATCCTGAGCACAGAGACGAGAGCGGCAAAAATGCACCTTTTTCAAATGAGATCCCCAACATCCAGCAGAGCTCGGGCGTTAACGTGCACATTTTACATGCCAGAAAGCAAAAGGTGAATATTATTAAGCCATCTGATCCCTCCCACGCTTAGCCTGGGTATGCAGGTGAACCAGTAACACTCACTGGAGGGACGTACAGGCAGGAACTGGTGCAGCTCATTGGTGAATATTTGGGGTTTGCAGCATGGTTCAAGCACACTGCAGTGACTGCATTCACACGGCTAAACTCTGGACACAACAATAGACCAAAAGTAATCCGAGTACTTGTTTCTGATAATGGTTCTGGTAGCACAAAATGCTAATGTTAGCACACCGGTGGACTGCTCTTTAGTATTTTGAAATGAACCATTACTTCAGTAATGACTTGAATATTAAAAGTTAATTGAACAATTAATATTAAACACTAATACTAATTAATAATAATCTCTAAAATTAGATTATCTAGCCATAGGAATGTTGCAGCATTAAGAAATTTCACATACAGTTTTCCTGTTTTTCTTGTACTTACTTAAAGATTAGACCTAATTATAGCAGAGGGGAAGAAGAGAGTGAACCTACTATATAAGTGCTTAACACTAATATTAATTATTCATTAGGCAAATAAACTGAGCTGAGCCGGCACACTGGACTTCTCTAACACATCAGAAATGAATAAAACGCAACATTCAACCACTGAAACACATTTTTCTGTTAAGTATTGCGTGTAAATAATAAAAGATTATAGTGATCTTTACTATTTTTTTTAATTCATGGGTAACAATTATTGTAATTTAGTATTAAATATATATAATTGTGATTGAAGAACCTGCACACAGTGGTGTATTAACCACTGCAGAAACAAAAGATTCTGTTGGAAGTTACCGTAAAGCTCGGAGCCTCGGCGCTGACCCGGAAGCCCGAGGCTCTGGCGCTCCAACACTGCAGGTTAACGGTTAACTCCATGAAGGATGCTGCAACGCCCATGTAGGCAGTCGCCATCATGTTACCATGGAGATGGTAAATGAGGTGTTTAAGGGGGCGGCGACACAAGCTTGATGATTCATATTATCAATCAGGTTATTTTTCAATATTTCACATTGATGTAATCGTCCTAAAAACACATTAACATTGAGGGAGTACTCCGCAGAGAGATAATGGCTGCATATTTGCAGCCTTATTGAGTCAAACTCTGCCAGCCTTGAATGACTGATGCGCCTTACATGCAGATAGGGGCTGTGCCGTGAATAAATACAGTCTGTCCACAGCACAATTAGAAAATAAATAAATAGAGTGTAAGACAATAACGAGGAGGGGCCGGGTGTGCACGATCGTTCACGAGCATGCATTCACATAGAAAAGAAGCAAACCGAAACGAAATGCACGTTAACGCGATTCATATTCATGACAGTTGAATGGGGCTTATTATGAAACCCTTTCAATCACATTTGCATTTACATTACGGCCCGTGGTAAACCTATGGAATAAATGATGGCAGAAATAAAATGTGTTGCAAACCACCAGCACAGGTTTAATACAGGACTTTATGAGAGCGAATGCTTCAGTAAATACTTGTGTATCTGCATGTAACACTGTATCAAATCCACTGTAAGATGTTACTGTAAGCATATACTGTATGTTCAGTTGTCATTATACTGTTAATTTAGTGTTCTTACTATAAATGTATGGCTATATTTACTGACGTGAACCCCAAATTAATTTTCTTGTCTTTCGTGAACAATAACAAGATATCAGCTTCGTAGCAATCCCTCCGCTCTCTGCAAGTAATGATTAAAAAAAGAGTCTGCATGCTCGTTTATACTGCAGCTCACTGTTAGTACTGCACACTGAAGCACCATCGTTTGCAGTATTTAACCATATTCACAAAGAACCGCACCAAGTGTCCTGCATGCACACAGCAATTTGTTACGGTGTAAATTTAAGTTTGTCTGCTCACGGGCGCGTATGTTGAGTGCAAACACATGTTTGTGAAAGTGTGCCTTCTCCAGTGTGTCTGCCTGCAAGTGCGTTTTCCACATTCAGCCAGAGACTCAAAAGATCTCTTCCAAAGACCCATTTTTGCTACAATGTGCATTGAGGAGTTCAGTGGGGAGAGCTCGAATCCCACATTGGCACTCGACTGCCTGAAGTAAAAGCTTTATGGGTGGGGGGGAAAACCCTCTAGCTGGATTTACGCCTTGCCAGAGCCGACCCTGTTTTAAAGCTAGTTGGATACAAGAAGGAGCAAAAAGAAAAAACACAGGAGCAAGAACAGAGTGGTGAAAAAGAATATTCACTGCTGCTGGGCTGAGTGGAAAATAATATGATGTAATAAATGGGATGTCAGAAACAGACCTGCCCACGACAGCCACTGAGTCTGTGCATGCATATGTGCAGTGTGTGCGCGTTTAGGCCTTTCCATTAGTGCTTGCGTAACATTTGGTGGGGCTAGAAAAGCACAGAATCATCAATGAGGACCGAGGCGATAGTGGGGTGAGCCCTTCACAATATGGGCCTAATTACGCTGTTGTCTCAGAAGAGCCGTAAATCAATAGCGGCGGTGAATCCCGAACAAGAAAATCAATGCAGATGCATCTCAATGAGAAGCTTGTTGAAGATCCTGAAGCAGCCACATACGGGCTCCTGTGAGTGAACCCAAGCCCAGCTGGGTGTGAAACCTATGGTGAACTACAGTATGATGATTAAAATGAGACACACTTTCTGATGATGTGAATGTGCGGCTCCAGCAGCGGGGTTTAAAATGGCACAGCAACATTTCATTGTGAGTATAGATTTATTTTCTTTCCTTCTGCTTATTGTGATAAGGGGTTGTTATTTATAACTCTTGTATGCGGGTCGAGGCAGACGGAGTCAGTGTGAAGAAAAGCATGTGTAGGGTAACATGTAAACCGGCAGGGCCCCTGAACTCTCATTTGTGTTAATCAAACGTCTCTAAATTGTTTGTATAATGAAATTATGGCTGTCAGGGAGGCCTGGGGGACATCAATTAAGCAGATAAGCAAAATGAAAATAAATCACGTTTTTATCAAATGTGCAGCCGCCTGCTTGTGCGTCCGGTAAACACAGGAAAAACAGGAAGTGATTTTGTTCAGCGATTTGAGGGCCCATAAATCCCAGTGACAAGCAGCGCTGCCTCTTTGTTTACAGAGCTCAGGGAAAGAGTGGATGGACAGGAAAATACATTACTTCCTTTTCAGAGCAAACTACAGACAGAATTATGTGTTTTTGTTTAGTGGCTACTCGTTGTTGCACCTGATTTTGGTCACTGGTCTCGTTTCACTCAACAAAAATTGAAGACATTATAGTTGGTGAGCTCACTAAGGCTACAGCTGTCAGCAGCTCTGCTTTTTAGAAGGGAAGGGACCCATATATGCTAAACCGGGGAGCATAGTATGTTACAGTTATGCTGCCTGCTAGCGAGTGTGCATCACATGTGCTAAATCCATGCACATTCTACCCAGGCAGCGCCCTTGCCTAAACAGCCAGAGCATTTCCTGTAGTGCGAACGCCTCTGAAGTGGACCCCTGCTGCATGCTGCATGTGAGGAAGATATTCTGACAGCTTTGTCTGACGCTCATGTGTGAAGCTTAATAGTTTGTGCAAAAAAACATCATGTTAACTTTACATTCTGCATTAATGATGCATTCAGATTAGTCAGCTGTGTCTATTATTTATCAGTTACATGTGCATGTTGTTATAACACTGTAATAAATTGTAACATTGATGCTCATCCCAGATTTTCAGAGTTTTTCCTCATTTTTTAATTCAATTAAATTTATATAGCACCAAATCACAACAAACAGCCGCCTCAATAATAAAAATATAGGCATTTTTATTAATGAGTTTAGCACTGTAAGGCCACTATAAATATAGGCCTTTACCACGGCTTGAATCAAGAAGCACAAACAATCGGAGAGTTTTTTTATTTGATTGGCCCTGCAAAACAAAAGTTACGCTACTTTGGGATTACAATGTATGTGCTGTGATAAATAAAATAAAAAGAGGTGAAGGACGCAATACAGCACAACTATGCACTAGAAATATAAGGGGAGATGTGTGACTGTCACTCGGGGGAGCCACAATAAGAAAAGACAGTGCAGTTAATGGATGTGATCACAGGTTCGTGGTGAATAATGCAGCCTTGCTAATTGGCTGGATTAATAATTGATGGTAGCCTGTTTGAGGTGCAGCACTGAGAGCTGCAGTGGGTAAAGAACAACTACCATCCCATTAGAGAAGACGCTGAACGGTATATCTCCTACATCTGTCTATGCCGGTGGCTTCCTGCTCCTATCGATGCTGTGACTGTATGGGAGGATGTGCCTATGAGAGACGAAGATGTCAGGATAAACAATCACCCTGACAACATAATGATATAATGAGCCCCAGCCCCACCACATGTTTGACGGTTAAAATGACTTGGGCTCATGACAAGTCCCACAGGCTCTGCAATGTTGTTACACCCTTAGTCCAAACTGACCGCGGCTGACCCAGCTCCAGCCAGCTGCGTAAATAAAAATGACTGCAATAATGCAGAAATGAAACATAAGCTATTGATTTAACACGGTCAGTTTTTACAAATGCTTAGCATTGTATCTGGAGCTTGGTGACCCCCCCCCCCCCCACACACACACACAGACACAGACACACACACAGTAAGTGACAGGGACTAATGCTCTTCAGAGGCGTAGTGAACAGAAGAAATAGGTCTAGGAAAAGAGTGGGACATAGGAGGGCAAGAAAAATAGATTTTACTGCTAACTTGATATATCTGCTGTTCTCAAGCTATCCAGTTTCTAGAGAATGCATAAAACCAGCCCATAAAGAAGTCTTGTCTTTCTGCCTCTATGGATCAACACCTTCAAAGTACTGTTGTGCTCCTACAGGAAATAATAGGATCAATATCTCAGTGTGCATTCAAAAGATTTTTGACAACCCAGAAACCTTTGGTGCAGAGTTCAATAGGGGCGGGACACAAGAGCAAAGAAAAACCATGCACTGATTTGATCACCAAAGAATATAAAAGACTACAACTCCTGTTTATCCGATGACGAGCAGAAAGATAAGCAGAAACATGCAGCCGAGAATTTGGGAACGTGGTCTTGTGCTGTGGTTTGAGCTCCATCGTCTCATGTTGGTCTGTTAAACGCTGCATTAGCCAAAACAGGAAAAGAGCAGGTAGACTTCATCGAGTCTCAGTAATCACCTGTTTGTTTAATCTGTACAAATGATGGAGAGAAGACATAAGGAACTATTTGAAACTATTTTAAATAGATACAAATCAAAACACCAGTTTTCTCAGAGCACTTCACAGAATGACAGAAATAAACCACAGACTGTATATAAAAGATAGCATCATTTGCACTTCTGTCTCATTCTTCTTCTGCATCCTTTCATCCACCCCAGCAGTCTCA
>JAVDPK010001741.1:432476-443510 GCA_034780415.1 Cichlasoma orientale | reverse complement strand
TCTAAGTCCCCCCCCCCCCCCCCCCCCCCCCGACACTAAAACCAGCCAAGAGATCAAAGCTCTCCAGCGTGTCCCGGGTCTGCTTAGGCCGTTTACACCAGAACCTTTTCAGTGGAAACGCTGTCGTTCTGCTGTTTTCATTTTCAGAAAGTAGCGTGTTAGGATGGAAACGTTTCAGAAACAATGTCCGTTTACACGGAAACGCAAGTTCCTGTTGCCAGGCCACGAGATGGCGGTGTGGATACAGGAGCCGCTACCACAGCGCGCATGTGCGAGTGCCCCCGTTTATCAAAAGTAGCGTTTTCACACCGTTCTGTGTAAACGGGCCGTTGAGCCCCTCACCTAGGAGGCAGCTAAAGTGTGTGATGACGGAGAATGTGCCGTTTCCATGCCCACACTCCTCGCCGTGTTTCATCTCTAAATTATTGTCCACAACTGAGGAAATCATTTTTCTGCTTCTCTAATTAACATGCAAATCCTCATTTTTAGGAGAACGGATGATAATTCTTCTCTTCTTTTTTTTTGGGACTCCAGAGCACTGAGAAGGTTCCTTCCTGCTTCTATTAGCCGGACACGTTTCTTTGACAGCAATCTCCCTCCTGTCTAATGTACAGTCAGGCCTGGTTACAGTAGCAATTACTACTGTTCAGGTTAAGATTAATTGAATTACTGTGTGGCTTCTCTGCACTCCCCTGTGGGCACATCAATCACGCGCTCTGTGCTACACGGGCCCTTTATCACCCTCTTCCATCTTTATGTAAAAAGACGCGGGTTGTGCTGTTGCACTCCATCTATCAATAAACGAGTCTTGGCTGGCAAACTCATTTTCTAACACATTCCTCTCCTTAATCAAGCTGCCAGACGTCGGGCTGATAGTTAGTGAAAGCTGGGGGCCATCTTTCCTCTAAATTAAAAACAGTATACCTGTGATAATAATGGCTCTTGTTTGACTTGAGATTTTAAACCTGTGATCTGTATGAGGTCATAGAACATGTGATACACTTTATTTGATCATTCGTGAAGGGAAATCCTGCCGTATTACATAACGAATGGCTCTTTTGTGCCACACAACCTTTTAAAGTTGAAACACAATAGACTCCATGTAACACATTTGTTTGAACAGCTGGAGTCCTACTTGAGGATCCAGGTAGCCTTCTCAAAAACCACACGTGCAGAGGCTCTGCGGCGCTTCTGTCTGAATAAAGCAGCTCTCAAGTCACATTATATGGCAGTCTGTCATTCTCTCTCCATTCAGCACCTCTATTATTAGCTATTTTCAAAATTGTGCAAGATTTCTGGTCACGGTCTATAGTGCTGCCAAACCCTAATCTTCTGCATGTTTTATTTCACTCATCGCTACCATACAACTGTGTTCAACATCTCGCAGGAATATACAGAAGACACTGGGCGTAGAAGTGCTGAAAGCTTGAAAACAACACCTGAAGTAAATGCTGTGCCAGAAAAATGCCAATCCCTCATTTTAGACGAGTCAAACCACCAGACGAGCACACACGCGCGCATTAAGTATACTGACAGCATAATTCAGCGTTCTGCATGGAGGCAGAGGTTGGGCAGTCAAACTAAAGTTGTGCCGGAGGTGCCGTCTGGCAGAGTCCCTGCATGTCTGCGGGGCGGACTCTGCCAAGGCGACTGGCGCTGACCGAGCCCCCGATGGAGAGGGGGAAAAGGTTGTTTGGTGCCATCCTATCACCACACAAGCAGCTGCAGATAGCACACATGGCAAGTGTGACAAAGTCCATGCCTTTAAGCACAGAGGCAGAGAGGGGAAACAGTTCGACGTGAGCCAGTAAGCTCAAAATAAGACACTCGAAAAGACAAAAGGGCTTTCCTGCTAAGCAAACACGAGCAAAAGGCTGGAAACACTTTCATGTTTCTAAACTTTTACATGGACTTCAAATACCAGCCTGAGATTTGTGCCAGAAAATGTGCGGCAAAAATATTTTAAAGAAAACACGACAGTTGAAGCATAAAATGGAGGACCCAGGAGGAGGGGGCTTCCTTCTTTTTATTGGTTCCCAGGCTTTCCATGGCGGTGTTCTCCCTCTCTTTCTGTCTGTCTGTCTTTCTCTCTCCAGCGGACAATATAGAAGGCTCCCTGTCCTGTGATAAATCTGCAGCCTGCGAGATGGGAAACAGAGATCCATCACAGAGGCATTGGTTTACCCTGCCAATCCGCACCACTGAGGGCTGTAACGCGTACATGCTCGATCCATGCATCATTTCCCGAGCCCTTCTGTGCCCAAATAACATGGTTTTGGCTGCACGTTTCTGAAATCCTAAAGCACTCTGGCAAATCCTCTGAAAATCTTAATATGCGTGAATTCTGGAGGTTGTTTTGGGGTTTGTTTACCTCGCTTCTGTGAAGAGAGCTGGAGACGTTCTGGTCTAAAGCCCCCTGACTCTCCAGCACCAAATGATCGGGTTACAGTGTGTCTTTGATCGAGGAAGGATAACACTTAACTCCCATCAACCTTGAAGTGCCACGGAGAAGGAAAAAAAACACACAAAAATGTAGCACAGAAAGAAAAGTGCAAACATGATTTTTTTTTTTCAGCCGGCGAAGCGGCCGCAGGCAAAACTGCTGCGATGTTAGAAAACATCAGCTGGCAGGTGTCCAGCAGCGGAAGGAAAATAAACATGGCTGACATTCATGGGCATTGCTCTGAAAGCATTAAAGCAGCTTCAGGTATATTAGCTGAAAATAGAACAGCGGGCTTCAGAGTTAAAACACAATGTTTGGAAAAGGTCAACCAGCTGAGCCGAACAATACAGCGAAGGAAGTGATTACAGAGCGTCGCGGCTTTACAGCGCAGCGTGTATTTGGACAGTCGAGCACAGAAACAAAAAATGACCTCGAGTGTTCCGTTTGAAATCTGATTCCCAGAATAATTGTCTCATAATGTTCGGTGTAGTACCTCGTAAAAAAGGCCAACAGCTGCTAAGCTGAATGGGTCAAACAGGTTGCTGACTTGTGTACACATAAAGCCAAATGTGAATAAACAGCAGAATCCTAGAAACAATGTAACCTGACTCCGGTGTGACAGAACCATCTGTTGGGTGGCACATTCTGATGCTGGCCTTCCTGACTGTGATCAATCACCTTTCTGCACATGCTCATTACAGCGCTGGAGGTACGTGACACCTGAAATACTCACACCGAGCTTCCTTCGTCTTTGCTAGCTCTCGAGAAGACAACAAACACTTCTTCTTTTATGCGTCAGGTGAATACATCAGGTGTGAGCGCCTGGTGGAGATCCAGGTGGTGTCTGCTGAGCACCCTGCACCTGCTGCCTGTCCTCACCCACCCATTGGAGGGCAGATTCCCAGGATGCCACAGGGCAGCTGCTGACAGGCACTACTTTGGATATTTCCCCTGCTTCTATCTACCTCCCCTCCACGGGGCCTCATAGGGTCAGCTGCTAAGGCCAAGCAAAGATGTTAGAGGGGGTGGCGGAGGTCAAGAAGTTGGCGAGAGGCGGGGGGGACTGTCAATGTGGGCTGCATGCCTTCGGCAGGAGGTGAGTGTCCCAGTTTTACAATTATACCCCACGATAATCACTTTCACAATCCAAAGGCAGCTCGGAGCTCGCACTCAGGTCTCTGGTGATCATGTTACGTCCGCTGTGTGGGTGTGTGCGCCCTCTACGACCTCAGCCGTGACCCCTCCACCCCTGCGTGTCCCTTCCACTCCACCTGCCTCTGAGCAAACCTGCCTTTATGTTGCAAACGCAGTTATGCTCCCAAAAAACCGACTTAAAATACAGGTTGTTGAAGATTTATGCTGAAATACAATACAGTACACAGTAACTGAGTACTTTAAAAAAACTCAGAAGGTAAACCCACAGTTTTTCTACACTATTTGTATAAAAACCTTCCCTACAAAGTTCTACTTCTTTCTGACTAGATTAGAAAATCAGCACCCTGAGCCATTCCTGCAGCCCTTTAACCAGGTCACTGATGCCTGCTCAGTATTTTCCAACGCAGCGTCAAAACAGGATCAATCAAAGAGGAATTCCATGTGAGGAAACGGTTGAAATCTGTTTTTAAAATCCTCGCCGTGCCTCGGAGAATAGACACAACAAATTGCTGCTTTCAAAGCATCTATAAAGAGAGCGTCGAGATATGTCTTTAAATGTTGCACACAGAGACTAGTGAGATCAGAAAAACTGTCCAGGAAGTTTCAAATATGATTCAACTGCACGAACCAAAATCAGCACGTGAAGCAGACGCAGTGATGCAAAGATCCAAGTGCACAGATCTATTTAGAACCCAGAGGAACATGTTCCTGTATTCCTGCTTACATCCGAGGGCACGCTAATATAAATGTATACACAATCTCACACACACACACACACACACACACACACACACACACACACACACACACACACACACACACACACACACACACACGTTAGATTTGTCTCCTTAACGTCCTTAACTTATTACAGCACAGCTTTTGTTTGTATACAATTTCCATTTTTTATTCACAGGCTAAATTATAAGAACTTGTGATTTAGAGGCATTCAGCTGCATTCGCTGCTTCCTCGGTTACTGTAGTAAAAGATGCCCACAGTTAGCTCTGCACTGTGAGCGGCTAACCTCTCCCATCTGTGTCATTCTTTCCACCGGCTCCCCCGAGCCTCTCCACTGTGGGTGAAAAGGGGAATATCACAGTTTAAGATCTGCCATGTAACCAGCTGTAAACACAGCCAACACATGAGAAAGCTGACGCTGGCCTCATTTTTACCAGCGTTTCACAATCAGACTTTACTTTCTATATTTTCCTTTATCTAAGGGGGTCATTTCAACAAACCCAGATTGAGCTAATATAGAAAATCCTAATCTTTAAAAAAAAAAAAATCACATTCAGGGTATTAAAATGGACACATTATGGTGCCACACATTTATTTATGCCGCCGGAGCTTTAACCGTGTTCATTTGTTCTGCTCGTTCACGTCTGAAGCTGCGACCACGGCATGGCAGAGAAACACAGATCAGGCTACAAACACGGCCCGTCTCTAACACACGTCCCCGCTGGGTCGCTGCTTTTATGATTAAAACCCGTTTTATAGCCATTACAGAACTTCCTTTCAAATACGGCCAGTGTTATGAACAGGGAAACCCCCTGATTTAATGTGCATTTCTTTTTATTCGGAGCACAATGTTTTCATTTGCTCTCTCGTGGCTTTGAGCATTACATATATGAGAAAAAGCCTTGAAAATGTGCTGATGCATAAGCTGCCAGTTTTTGGCCCTGCGTGTCTGCATCGCTGCATTAAAGAGAAACACTGCATTTCTGCACCGAATACAGTCGTCTTTGTAATGTGAATATATGTGCGGCAGAGCTGGCGGCACACTGCCCTGGTGTTTACCCGTGCCCTTGTGGTCACACATGTTTGTATGAAGGGTAATTAACCCATTAAGGGATCAGGTGATGCCTAATCCAACCGGTCTGCGGACATCAAACAAAAACCTGCAGTGCTGAGGTCTCGACAGGTGAAAGCTTGGGTGTTCAGTAACCCAAGTAGGGCGAAAACATAATAGTGACTACTCTGCAGCGCAGACCTCCGCTTTACTTCAGAGTACTTGTGCTTGACCTCCTTGTTCACTCCGAGTGTCCATTTCCACAACAAAAGCCTAATAGGTTGTGTGTGGTTATTGAGAGTAATGTGTAGTGAAATGTAACACTGACTGGCTGGGCAATTGGGCCGGGTGTTGGTTTCCCGTGCAACAAAAGGCCCGGATTTACCCCGAGCACACGAGAGAGAGCTCTGAAATACTCCCGCGGACAAAGAGAGCACGGAGAAACGGATATTTCATTTTACTTCACGAGCTAAAAATATAGTTTTACTTTAAACACATTTCGCTTGAGCCGAGCTAAGGTCAACATGCTGGATGTGCTAGTTGGGAACGCCCAAAAACACTCAACCGGGGTCTAAACAAATGCAGATGGTGAGTCATAATTTTGCACAAATACTAAAGTTTTTGGACGTGGAGCTTAAACCCTCCCGCGGCTCATGCTCGTACAGTTGTGCTGTCAGAACCATAACTTTTATCTTTCCTAGTAGACACATTTTTGCATCATATCTTTTGGTGTGGAACCAACTTTTTAGGGCAGTTGAAGGAAATTCCAATAATTCTGCATAATTCTGGGAAAGCTGGAAAAGGGCGCCGGAGATGTGGCCACGTCACATTAAGAGCTTGGAGGTGTTAAAGTATGTTCCGCGGATTCCCACGGGCACACCGAGGACACACGGTGTCCCTGACAATAACCCGTCTTCTAAAATATTTTAAGTGTTGCTAATGAAAAGAATCACACAATCCAAGCAAACTGGACAGTCTCAGAAAATCTAGTCCTGTTTCCTACAGACCCACCTGGCAGTGCAGTCCTGGCGTTTCAGCCCATCACATGTCAGATATGTTGTAAACATTGCCACAGCGCTGAAATCTTATAACCATTAGTGAAATGACAGTAGCTCCGAGGCACAGAGCTTGCACCGATTTTCAAGAGGGGCTGGCAGACTTTAGCAATCAAACCGATTCCCTTGTTTCAACAAGTACTTGTGAAGTGCACAAAAACACCTTGGTATGACCTCAGGCCAGCAACTTCTAATGCATTCAGCTCCATCAAAAGCTTCCAAAAACCCCACAAAACAGGAAGATTCTCAGACACTGTAGAGGAGAGCTGACAAGATGAACTCCTGCAGAGTGGGCCGTGCTGCTGTAACAGTTATTTATGCCTCTTTCATTTCAAGGGTCCTTCTGTTTTAAATGGGCAGCATTAAGGCGAACCGGCACTAAGGTCTGTCCTTGGAGGCACGGTCCAAATTCCAGAGAATCTTGGCAACTCCTCGGGATAGATGGGACCCTTATGGATATAAAACCCCACAATGGATGAATAGGTAAACAGAAGGGTGTGAAAGAGTGATGGCAAAAAGAGAATGTTCACTCTCAGAGAGGCACAAAGAGGGAGGTGTGTGAGTGGGAGATGGGAGAAAGCCAGAGCGTTTGGGGGAGGAAGGGTAGGGGGGTGAGAGGGAGAAGGGTCTGGAGGGAGTTCTTGGTGAGAGTAAAAGTTTTGTCTCCGGGCTTTTAGAGGGTGCTGCGTGTAGTGCTAACTCAATCAAAAGGTGAATTATACCTCCTGAGACACTCAGGTAACCTTTCATTATGGCCCTAATCCTTCTTAATAACAGAGCCGCGATGTCGGCAATGCCCCATTACACAGAGAACCACTGAGAGGAAGAGCCATTATTCCCCACAGGCCTGTGGAAATGTGAACACCAAACACTCACTCACACACACTCGCACTGACAGACCAAATCAATCACAAATTTGACTCGAGCAAGAAAAATGCATGCCGCTCCTTCACAGGGAAATTGAGACATTGGAGAAGGACAGTGTGTTTGTGTGGGATCCGTGTTTCGAGCTCCACTTGTGTCGGGCCAGACTGGGAATGATTCAGCTTCACACTCAAATATTTTCTGTTTTACCTTCAAAGTTAATAAAACACACATTTTGTAAACTTCAGAAACTTTACTGCTCAAATCTTCCTTCAGCAAATTGTTTTTATTTCAGCTTTTTTGTGTGTTTTTCACGTTCTCGGCAGGCCCGGCACTCAGCCTGGATTTATTTAAGAAGTTTTCTGTAGGATTTATCGAAGACTGACAAATGTGAATCTCACATAAAACCTCCTGTTTTATTTTTGAAATCCCCTTGATAAATAATTAATTTACAAAGTCTTACTTTTAGGTCTTAACCACATACATTAAAGCACCGAGTACTAAATTATTAAAGCTGAAATAAATAAAGCTGATTTTAAATGCGAAGAGAAAATCACTGCTCAGCACTTTGATTTATCCTCGTCTTATTTCCCAGCCTAATGAAGCCTTAAACTTTGACTCCACTGCGGCTCGAACCAAAGCAGCTTAAAAAGCAGTCAACCCTAAAATGTGAAACAAAATGAGCAGTCCGATAAGATCTAATGAAAGCAGGCCTAATGTAGCTTTCATAAATCAACAGACTGTCCGCAGTGCGTATTCCAGCCGCAATTACGCTACCTCTGTAAAAGTTGAGATGTTAAATAAAGATTTGTGGGTTAAGTCTTTATCAGTGATGTGGTTGTGGGGGGAAATAAAATGCTAGAAAAACACAATATATCATCGTGGCAATTTAATGAGCAAAAACACTTCACAGATTTCAGGGAGACTGATAACAAAGTTGGGGTATGTATTCATGCCAAATATTAACACGAGTGGGGGTTTTTTCCCCCTCTATAAAAATACTTTATTAAATATTCACCTGTACCACTCCAGTCCGTTGTGGTAGTTGCGGTCGAAGAAGTGCGGCTCCGCTCCCACGGCTCTGATGTCCGGATGAACCCGGAGAAACTCCAGCAGAGCCCGGGTCCCTCCTTTCTTCACCCCGATAATGAGCGCCTGAGGCAGCTTCTTGCTGCCCTCCCCGAGCGGACTGACTTTACCTGCAAACCTGGGCGACACACTCCTGGAAACGACTAAATCCGGAGGCGGCAACATGAGAGACTCTTCGGGCAGCTCCAAAACCTGCGTCGCGCGCTCATCCGCGAGGACCGGCGAGGCGCGCACGGCGGTCCCGTAGCCGTTCAGCTCCGATCCGGCGGTCCATTCGTACACCAGTCTCTTGGTCCTCAGCGAACTCAAGTCCTGGAAAAGAGCAGCAGCCCGACTAGAGGAGGCTCTGGCCGGCGAGGTCGAGGTGGCAGTGGTGGAGGTGGTGCAGCGGTCGGTGAGGAGGTGCAGGAGGAGGAAAGAGGCGAGGAGGGAGCACAGCATGACCACCGCTTTCCTGAAGATGCCTCGGGCCGGGGGGTCCAGTTTACTGATGCGGCTAAAAGCCATACCGGTCCCTTGGTGGTCGGTGCAGGAGCCACAGCCATGCTAGGCGCACATCTCTGAGTCTTCTTGCCATGAAGGAACTGAAGAAAGTGTCTTCATCCACACTTGGCTGTGGATGACACCTCAATCTCCTCCAGAAATGCCAAATGATGAAGCCCGATGCGAACAGGTGATTAAGAACTTGCCCCAGTCTGGTTCCAAATAACCCCTCAAAGGTGCGCGTACCGCGAATAATGCGCGCAGGTGATAAAGTCTGTGCTGTCCCTGCTGTGTAAAGGATGCTCCCACATCTCTCCCTGACATACCAGCAGCACGTGTATAGAGTTGTAAACTTGTCTCGCACGTCAAGTTCTTTGACAGGCACCTCTCTGGCCAATAACAGGACGAGAGAAGCAGACAGCAGCCAATGATGTTCCAGGGGGAGGGGGCACTGTTGCACAGCCAGTCCAAGTGAAATTAGATGGCATCTGCGTGTGCAAATTAAAGTTAAAATTATCTGAGGAAAAAACGCTGCGCACTAAAATACACGCTAGAGTAACACAAAGAGAGCCCAGGCTAAGGCAGACATGCACTGTATTTGTTTTATTTTGTTTATCCTGCCTCAGGTCATCATCTGTGTTTTCAAATAAACTAATAAAATACACACCGCACATTACAATCACAAAGGTTTAAAACGCTAAACACACACCGTCTCCTCTGTCAGTGCGCCATCCCTGAAAATGACTGTGGCAGCATGTTTCCACGGCAGAATCAAATCTCCAAGATTTTCTCTCCCACTGAGGGCCACCAAAGAAGATGGCCTCCACCATGAACCCCTTCAAAGGACACAGAAGAACAAAAAAAGTGAAATAATGATAACATTATTTCTTTACAAGTGAACAAGAACAGAACCAAATGTTTCACATCTGCTCCGGCCTTTTGGGTATTAGCATGAGAATGTACAGGCAGTGCTTCAATGCTGCACAGCTCACTGCTCGAGAAAGCCGATGGAGACCTCAACACTGGGCAGTGCTGCCGGTGCCAGATGTCCCCCCGTGTCGCCGAAACAATACAACGGGGGCGTCTCGCATCTACCCGACCACACCCCACGTCTTTTCTCTGTCTGACACTGGAAGGACGGGCTTCAAACCCACCACGAGGACTCCCAGCATTCCCTTACAGGGGGTCGAATGGCTTCACTTCCCCGTTCGTCATAGATGGATACTGTTAAAATAACGATGCTCAGAAAGAGAGCGCGCTTTGTTTTTTCACAGCAAACTGAATGTTTTTAGGTTTATTTATTTATATACAGGACCTCCCAAAAATTGATCCAGGACCAGAGGTCACAAGATAAAGCTGAGGGGTCACACATGATTAATGGAAATAAATGTGCACACAGAGCAGTGTTTATAAAGTCTGCAGTCTCACACTGTGAGTCCAGCGGTCGGTTTTATGCAGCCTTTACCTTAGTAAACATAAATATGTTACAACTGCAATCCTGCATTCAAAATATCGCTCCGTGTTAGAGTAAAATACCAAATGCAAAACTTCTCTTAACACTGAAAGTACTACTAAAATATACTTCAAAAAGTACTCACAATGTAGTGGAATGTCCCCTTGAAGTCGTTTTTATTATATACTGTATAATATTATCAGCTAATCTCTGAGTCACTGATGTGTAACATTTGAAAGTTATTTTTTAATATAGATTTATATAATATTGGGCAGCTCGTCCTAAAGTATCAAATATCAGAAATATGGCAAAGCAATAACATAAAACTGAAAAAACTAACTTTGTACCTCAAAGGTACCACAGATAAAATTTGAAGTACATATTTGCTTAAGTAATAATTAACTATGTTCCTTTGGAACATTTATTTCTGGGAGAGGGCAGAATTAATATATGATAATTGTGATTATTGTTGCATTTTGGTTTGACTGTCCTGTTCAAAGATACCATGTTCTCTCATATCAGCTGTAATCAAAAATTCAAGCATGAACAGCTCTAAAAATTTTTTTTTCAAGGTTACTTTTTTTTAGGTTACTGCACAGTTTGAGGAAGTGAAATCGATCACCTCAGTCTCACACACACACACACACACACACACACACACACACACACACACACACACACACACACACACACACACACACA
>JAVDPK010001741.1:394347-404791 GCA_034780415.1 Cichlasoma orientale | reverse complement strand
GAGCACAAGAACTTCAGTTTGATCTGAATTTAGAAGCAGGAAATTAGAGCTCATCCAGGCCTTTATGTCTTTAAGACATTCCTGCAGTTTTGGGTCATCTGGCTTCATGGATAGATACAGCTGAGTATCATCATATGCTTTTTCTAGCTCCACAAAGACACAGTGTACCTCCTTCTGACCTTCTCTATCCTTCTCCATCAGCCCTCTCAAAGCAAACATTGCATCTGTAGTGCTCTTTGTCGGCATGAATCCACACTGCGGCTTGTTGATTGTCTCTCTCCTCTTAACCTGGCTTCAGCTGCTCTTTCCTCCATCTTCATAGTCTGGCTCATCAGCTTCATCTGTAGTTCCTGCAGCCCTTGTTATCAGCATGCTAACATGCTTATTTTGGCATTTAGGACTTTAATTTAAACAAGAACCAACACAGAGACTATTCTGAACAGTCCAGGCAACATTGGCTGGTAGATGTAAAGAATCAGTACACCTTCAGCTGTTTTCCCACACCTATAGGAGGGTATAATTACACGCAGTTCCTCCGAAAACACATACAAATAGAAGAAGCTGGCAACATGCCAACTCCCTCGGGCGTTACGCACCTTGACCACAAAACCCACAATTAACATCTCACCCCCGCCGAGCACACCCTCAGCACATCCTCAGCAAAGACAAAGAACGACTGATGTGCCCTTTCCCTGGCCACTGTGTTCATATCTGTTTATCACCATGCTCTACCAGGCCCTCCTTCTCCTGTCTGCTCTTGAAAAAGAGCAAAATGATGATTAATGCCTTTGCTCTAATTAATATACAGCTGTGGACTGGAAAGAACAGACTCATCCCTCCAAAGGGATTTGAAAGGAAGAGCGTGCGCACAGAAGTGTGTGTTTGTGTGCTGAAGGGGGATTTTGGTGTCTGTGTGTGAGGCAGACAGGTGGTGCTGATGGGGCTACGTGATTCACTTTGCTCCTTATTTGCATACATATGACAACCATCTGTGCTAATAGGCCTCTGCGATGTCTCTATTAGGCTCGATGCCACACTGTTTTGCCTGCGGACCGCGGCGGCGTCCCAACATTGTGCTCATGTCCATCGGCTTTATGCGGCACGCCAGCTGATGCCATCCAGTAAATGGAAATTGACAGGGATGCTCTGATTTGTTGGGATACAACAACAACAAAACATATGGGCTCTGAACTCAAATCAAATTGCATTTTTAGCAGTTGTTTACAACAACTTGTAGTACAAGATAAATGATGTTTTTCCTCGTGGGAAAATGCAGCTCGCAGAAGTTTAGGAAGTCAGCTGTTTTGTAGTTTATAGGTCATCCCAGCATAAAAAAGGATTCATACAGAAATAAAGAAAATATTTCTAGCATTTAGAAAACTACATACTACATGAAGCTAAGAGCCTTTGTATGCCTATATTATAGTGCGCATGCTGAGTCAGCTGTTACCTTAAAAAGAAAAACACAATCGCCTTGCATCACAGCCTCACAAATACTTCAGTTTACCGGGAAAAAAAATTCATGGTGAAAGTAAAAATAAAGCGAGGGCGATGCCCCACACACACACCCGCGTAATGAGGCATCAGTCTGGGGAGGCTGATGCAGGATGGTGCACGGCGATGCTTTAGGAACTCCAGGGCGCTCAACTGTATTTCAGCTGAATGTGTCAGAATTGTTTTGCTATTTCAAGGTTTCCCCATAAAGTCCTTTATTACGCACTGTCTGTGAGCGTTATGGCCGCGACTGGGGAACGCACGTGTCAGCAGTTTGTCGGTGTTAGTTAACGCTGAGGAGAATCGGCATCTGTTCTTGCCTGATATCACTTAATGTGCCAGAAATTGACTGTTATTCTAGTTTGGAAAGCTGATGATGATGAAAGGCATCGTGCTGAGTTTTTAAGCTCTGCTGGGGTCACGGGCGATATGCTCGGTGTGCCTCCAGGTTTATGTGCACGATGCAAACGAAACTCATTCTTGTTGACTTGTAGATGAAATTACTTTTTCATTATGACCCGGCTGGAAACATCTCATCGGTTACCAGGCTGTTGTTACTGAAGGTGCATAAAACATGGATGGTTTTTGGACCCAGAAGTGACCATGCTTAGAAAGAGTGAAGCTGCATCCATAAACTGGGAGGATGCACGGAGATCTGCTCATTTGTGCTAAATAATGGATTCTTTTCACCACTAAAGCTGATGCAACTTCTTGGATGGTGTGTACCTCACTACAAGCCATAATAATATTAGTTAGATAATTCCTTTAGAACTACTTCACAAGGCACCAGCATCACAAGCACAGTGGATAGGCCACATTTGTGACTTGAATACTAGAGATGAGGCCTAGCAGGCTCTGCCTGCCTCTGTCAGGACACCTGTCACTCAAAGCAGCCACACCCCTAGCGCCAGTATCCATGTGGACGAGGTATATATACATTTGAAATGAAGCTATCACCTGCTACCGCACACTGTAGCCATCAAGTTATATTTTTATCTGTTTACACTCATTTTGGACTCTTCGTCCTCCTGAGATGTTTTCTTGGAAAACAACATGCTCAGTTTCAGTGTTCTGAAACATTTTCTGATGATAGATGCCCCCCCCCCACACACACACACACTTTGGGTTTCAGTATCTTGCCTGAGGACACTCTGACAGGCAAACCAGGGTAGTTGGGGATTAAACTGCCAATATTCTGATTAATGGCCAACCCACTCTACCTTATGAGCCCCGGCAACCCCAGCTGCCACGTTTATCAAATGAAACGAGGGCTACAGGACGAACCTGAGGATGAGGCTTGGGTGACAGTTATTGGTAGTAATGGGATAGGAAAAACTATTTGCACGCGTTCACAAAGTTGAACAATCCAACATCCCCAATATTCAGAAATGTAGCTTTGCACATTTTAGCGCATTTGTCAGGCCTCCAGGATATAACGAGGTATATTTTATAGCAATGCATTTTGTAAATGCGTAGCACCGCAAGGAAATGGGCCTGTGAGATGCCAAAAAGGTGAAGAAATAAATGGTGCTGCTCTGGATGAGTAGTCAGACCAGTGAAACAATGGGCCAACTTATCCTCTTACAGTGAAACCTAATCTGGAAGACAGAGAACTCACTGCACACTGAACAAGATTAGTGGAGAAAAGGAAACGGCAGACCGAGAGGGAAAGAGAGAGAAAGAGAGACGGAGGACCCCATAAGCAAAGACTGCCAACATCAACACTCTATTTTATAGTAGAATCCAAGCTATTTTTCTTCGATTTTCCTCCAGCGTGTATAGAGGAAACAACTCAGAAGTGTATGTCTTGGAAATACATAAAAGTTGCTGAACTTGTTGAGATGCTGTGGCGCCTGCAGAATTCCAGGCGCTGCGCTTTGAACAACTGTCTCCGGCTTTTCCATAGATTTACTAATAGGAGTGGAGAAAGCAGGAGGGAATAATGAAATCATGCCGGCTTGCCACATCCCGGCCATCTACCGTCCAAGCAGAGAGAATTAATACCAGCAGATTCATAAATCTGTGCTATCGGCCGCTTCTGATAAAGTGCACGCTGCTCTGTGAAAGTGTTCAAAAAGGTCACGCAAATCACATAATTTCTCCCTTTTCAAACTCAACTTAATTACTTCCTCTGCCTGCCTCCCCGTACAGTCCAACCCAACAGCATTATGACATTCTGACATTTTCATTATGAAGACAAATGAACAGGGCCCACTTTGACAGCCTCGTGCAGCTCACGCAGGGCACTTGTGTCACAAATACTGGAAGATTCTCATCGCAGTGTTTTGGTTTCATTTGTATTCAGGAGAGCGCGCTGGAGCTCTTAGTTTCTTTGGTCTCGTAGTCGTGCTGTCATCAGCAAGCCAGACAGTCGCAGTGATCAAGTGACTATAAAAGCAAGGAGCACTGAGCTAAACACAAAAGTACCCCAGACAATTTGCCCTCCTCAGCCTCCTTTCTCTGCCTTTAATTTCTTCTCTCTCCCTCCACTTCAGTCATTTAGCTCTTCCTCTCGCTGATTGCTGAAAGCGTGCGTAGGTGTGATGGGTACAAGCACAATGGAGCCATCCCCTCGTGTAATTTTCTTCCTCGCAGGTCCTTGTTCTCACTTTCCCTCCTGTATTTTCTCTCTCCCCACTGCTCAGTTTTGACTCTTTAATTTTACTGTCCTCCTCCTCCTTGTCCTCCTCTTTATGTTCGCGCTGACAGCTCATGTAGGTGTGACCGGTTTGAACCCATTCTCTTGATACCGTTCTCCTTTACACCTCTTCTTTTCCTGGGATTTTTCTTCTCTGGTGCTCCCCTTTGAAAATCCACTTATTCATTCTCCTGTTGAGAAGTGACAGCTTGCAGCAGTGGGATGAGCTCCGTGTGCAGCTGCTCCACTGGCCCCCTCCATCAGCGCTGTGGTCCAGACAGCAGACTCCCAAGGCGGTAATGACCACAGAAGAGATGATGATAGTAGTAGCCAGACTGCAGACATCACGTAGCTCATCCTCTACTCAGTTTCACCTTCTTCCTCCATCCTAACATCTAGCATGTTTAGAAGTGTAAGGAGTACGCACCAGCGGCAGCGTTGGCTCCAGTAAAATGAGCGGCGTGGTAATTGAATAAGCTCAGACGAGGAGAGGGAGTAAACCTGCAGTGTTGTTCTTTAAAGACATAAACTTTTCAAACATCCTCCAGAGTGCACCTGTGATGCATATGAAAGACAGAATATTACTAACACCGCCCGCTAAACTCCATCCTGCCGAGAAAAGATTTAATTGGAGGTCTCCCCACCTACAGCCGTAAGTGCCCCCGGGCCTCTCGTTGGCCCTAATCCTGTTGCGTAATGTTTCCTTAACGTTGCGCCTGGCTGAAAATCAATTAGGAAGCGCTGCAATCGCAGAGTGCAGGAAGACTCCTGGACACCATCCAAGCCTCTTAATTTGTTTCTGAGCAGATGAGAATTATACTCTGCTTGTACTTTTGTGCATTGTATGCTTTCCTGTGTTACAGTGTACCAAAATGTTTTCTCAGACCCTCCCACCCCAATGAGCCAATCAGTGTTGATTTTCCTCATCCAGCTATTTTCACTTGACACGCTCAATCACCCAAATGCCTCATCTCTTCTGTCGTCTATCATCTCTCCAATCCAATCTGCACCGCCTGTTCTTTCGCCCAGGAGAACTGGTGCTGAACCGAGGGACTTAGAGAGAAGGTTGTTTGAGGAGAAAAAGGCTGCTTAAATCCTACCCTCAGTCCAATGGGTTATTCACTTACTGTAGAGTGAAGGACGGACAGGAGATAAATCATATCACCCAACAGATTAATATGGGTCTGTCTCAGTGAGAGCGACAGACAAGGACGAGCTCGATGCCGTAGATTTACTCACTGCTGTTCATCTGTTGGGAAAAGCTTGTGCTTCTTTTTAATGGGTATATGACAAATGAGCGTGCTGTATGCAAATTAGCGATTAAAAAAGCAAAGCAGAGTGTTGTGCATGCAATGCATTGCAATACATAACATCTTAACATAGAAAGACAAACAGACTCACACAGCCACACACTGATGAGCTGAATGACCTCACAGACACCAGGGATGCTTATCTTGGAAGTGCCACTTTTATGAGAGAGGGGATGCTGCCATTAATAAAGACAAGTGCCAGTGTCTCATTAGAGTCACGGTACCAGTGCCAGCTCGGCTGGCAGCCATGCACAAGAACTAACAGGGTCATCAAACTGCAGGAGGACTCAGGCCTGACTGCCGTGATGACGTCTGCACTCAGGCAGAAGCCCAGCAGCTTCCTGGATTCGGGCTCCTCTATGACAACGTTTGGTTCTGATGTCAGTGAGTAACCAAAATCGCCCGACCCATCAGGCAGCACCACCAAGTTGGGGTTTTCAAATATTTGTCACCCTAAAGACCTTTTTGAAAAGCAAAGCACACTTTTTTGCATGTTATTCTATGCTATTTTTATGACCCAGTGTGTTAAAGTTGAGGCTTTCTCCTTATTAATTCAGGCTTTAATGTAACTGCCCAGAGGCTCACTCAACAAGAACACAGCAAAACTGCTACGCTAAAAGTCCTATGTTACAATGTCCCGTGGTCTAACATGGATATATCTTCTTTTTTTAGCTCAGTCTTTTAGGGGTCACCACAGCAGATCATCTGCCTCCATCTCACCCTATCCCAGCATCCTCTTCTGTCGCACCAACCCTCTGCACATCCTCCCTCACTACATCCATTAATTGTCTCTGTGGCCTTCCTCTTTTCATTCTGCCTGACAGCTCCAAATTCAGCATCCTTTATATCCACCAAACTGTCTCAGCCTTGTCTCCATCATTCTGTTCAAACCTGAGCCGTCCCTCTGATTTCTGATACTAACATCTCACACTCTGCCACCTCCAGCCAGGCTACCTGTCTCTTTGTTAGTGCCACCGTCTCCAGACCATACATGGGTCTCACCACCACCTCGTAAACCTTCCCGTTCGCTCTTGCTGCTCTCCTTCTGTCACACTCATCTCCACCCGCTCCACCCTGCCTGCACTCTCTTCTTCACCACCCATCTGTTGCTTTGGATGGTTGACCCCAGATATTTAAACTCACCTACCTTCATTATGCATGTTTACCTTTCCACCTGTCTCCTTCTCATCCACTCACATGTCACATACTGTCTTTCATTCCTGTGCACACCTCCACCTAAACCAGACTCTCTTCCACCTGCTCCCCACTCTCACTACAGATCACAGTGTCATCTGCAAACATCATAGCACACCTTACAACTGTCCTTATACATGTCCTGCACCACCCTCACAGACTCCTGACTTCCTCGTGCAGTACCACAGTTGCTCTCACAGCACCCTATCATATTCAGTTCAGTTCAGATCAAATTTAAGGCGCGTGCTGGGGTTTTCTCTGTCGTGGGGTCTTTACCTTACAGATTGAGAATACAGATCCCATGTGGATAGAGCTTCTAATGGATCAATTATGATCTTTTAACAACTTCAAACTCTTATTTGTGAACTGCATGATTTATAATTTAAACTAATCCTTATTTAGCCAATGCTTAACTGGGCCTCGGTACAGCCCCTCAGTTAATCCACTGTATGACTGCATGATTTTCCAGGCGACTGCTGGAGAGGACAGACAGGTTAGTGCCACCATGGAAGACTAGTCAGAATATTTTCTTATGCAGATTTTTGAGTTCCTACCTGTCTTTCCTTTGCAGTTAGCAGAGGGGGAATGTGACAGGCTGAGAGACTCCAGCAAACAAGAGGAGTGGAGAATGGGCAGGCAGGAGAGAAACAGGAGCCTCATGAATTTCTTTATTTCTTTTAGACTGGCTTGAGAGCAGCAGGTGAGACTTTATCCACAGGTCGAAGCATTTTCCTGATCTACTGATTGACACATTCTTAA
Source organism: Cichlasoma orientale (assembly GCA_034780415.1). Lineage (NCBI taxonomy): Eukaryota > Metazoa > Chordata > Actinopteri > Cichliformes > Cichlidae > Cichlasoma > Cichlasoma orientale. The sequence goes on along the minus strand of JAVDPK010001741.1, from coordinate 397,396 downwards.
GGGAATTTGGTTGTCTTCCAAACAAGGAGTTTGGCTGGGAAACAAATGGAAAACAATGTGAAGGAAGTGACCAAACATGGAGAGGAACAGTTACCACCCCGAGGGCAGCAATTACACATATTTAATACGAGCAGCCGCTACATACAGAAACAGCACGAGGCTAGCAGTTCCCTCTGAGTGTGTTGATGCTGCGCTAATCCCCTCAGCCTGATACAGTCTCCTGTCTATTGAGCTTCTTCTTTGATTGTGAGGAAGAAAAATTAAACGGTAAAATCAAAATGTCAGTTATGTCTCATTTACGTGGCATTGTTCTTTTCTGCATTGAACTTTGAAGATATGCTGTAGTGCGCTTTGTTCTGCTGATGAGTGTGGCAGCTCTGCTTACCTAACGTTTGGATTAATTAGGGAATCTCATCCCCTGGCGTCCTTTAGGAGGACGCACTTTATCGTTCCAGTCTGTGTCTGTTTACCAGAGGAGAATAAGCAATCCAAGCTGGAGGGGAAAAAGTCCCGTCCTTCCTTAGTTTTTCACTAGACTAATTGAGCAATTAGCAATGATTGATTGATTGGGGTGAGCAAGAAGAAGTAAACCTGCCCGAGGACACTGAAAGAATCCATACAGTAGCTTTAAATTAGTGAGAGAAATGGCAGCAAGCAACTGACTGCAGTGTGGCTGGGAGGTGCAGTCCCTTCAGCTTAGAAGGCAGATAAGAAAAATAAGACAGTGTGTTCAACACTGTGTGGCTGCTCATGGGAGAGATAGATGTGTGGTTTAGAAAGACGAAGGCTGTGAGGAGGAGGAGAGGTGGAAGGGGAATCGACAGTGTAATTAGTCTCTGAGTGACAGCAAAGTGGTGTCCAGCAGCGATCACGTTTCCCGGGAACATCGCAGATCCAGCATGCATTTTAGGAATTGTTGTTACACGATGTTAAATTCATGCATTATCTGATCAAAAGCCAGCTGGGACAATGTTCTGCACAATCGACCTGAGGCTTTAATCCCAGCTCGCTGACATTTTGAGGTCATTACTGATGAAAAGCTAAGAAATGTTTACAGTTGTTTGCTTTGGTTTTTTACTTTACATTTTCATCCTTTTCACATCTGCAACTGAATCATGTCTAAATGTGTCAGATCATATGGTTCTTCATTAGTATGCACACAATAGGATATAGAAAACAGCCATTTAAGGGGAGCTGGTCTTGAATACAATCCCATTACTTTTGTAGAAGAAGAATAAGAGTTTCACTGACCTAAGGTCAAAAGAATTACACTAGCTCCATGTGGTACCGCCTAATATTGGCTATTTTATTAGTGGCCCAAAGGAATGAACTCAGAGATGTAAATGAGCACACAATTATCTGTAGGGATCTGTCTGAGCCTGTTCTGCATGTATGACTCCTCCCTTTTCTTTTCCAGCCAAGTCTTAATATATGAGGGTATTAAATATGACACCTGTGTCAGAAACAAATCCCCCACACTGGAGTTCAACCATCGTTAGTTTATCCACCGCTTGTGGCAGCTGCGTGATAGAAATGACCCTGAGGTCCTTAGCCCACCCAGGCAGAACAATATCTATACATTAGCTGTGTCTTCACGGCTGCAGCTTCACACACACATGCACGCATGAAGACAAATGCCAACACCATCATCTCCTTTTTTAAAAATGAGCCAAGGACTTGTGTCTGTGATTCTGGGAAATGTGGAAATGCACACAAAGGTCCTTTTACATGCGTTCAGTTTAACACAATTCCAATAAGAAAGCAGCAGCAGCAGAAATCACAGGTAAGAATGCTCATTGCTGACACAGCTCTTTGATAATGGCCTCACTTTGAACACAGCAAGACATCAGTGTCTCTTAAATGGGTGATAAAAGTGTAATAAAAGTAACAGACAGTTGGCGTAAAGCATGTGTCAACAACTTTTCTGAGACTGAATTAAACATGAGAAGACTGGCTGAGTTATTCATGACCCAGGGGTGAACAACCAGGAGGCTGAGACCGTCTTGAGGAGTGTTTAGCATGCAAGTGCTGGCATTAGAGCATAATCGATATCTGGCTCAGTCAGCACGAGCGCAGACGCACAAGTATTGGATACATGGAGGTAACTCTTGTGAAATTTCAAATGTTGCTCTTATTCGCCTGTTGAAAAATTTTGTTTGGATTTCCATATATATACACACTCAGTGAATCCAACTGGTACTGTATATGATTGAAGCCATACTGGCCCGGACGTTGCCCAGACTAATAAGATCTGCGTCAGGTGTTGAGGCACCAGGTCATACTGACAATAGGCTGGCTACTGGAACAGGATACAGCACAAATGGACACAAGATGAGAACTGGGAACTGTTGGAATGCTACTGCACATGTAATCCCAGTGAAAGGGGTCACATGAAGAGGATGTGGGACCTATGGATTCTTAAACACCCAACATCAAGACTGACATCGAAACAACTCGTAACTCAGTGTTCCAACATCCGAAAGAAGCAACTTCTGTTGCAGCTAGAGATTGAGGAGGTACAACACAAATGCTACGGGAAGGCGGAGCCAGGACGTCAGGTCAGGGGGGAGATATCATCATCCCCACACTCTGAGGTAACAATAACAACTGGTCCATTGAAAACCAGAGCAGCTGACCTGAAAGATAAGATCGTGGCTACGCTTGAAAGCCTCGAGGCCAATTACCAAGACTACATGAAGTATCCTCTGAAAGTCTACTAGACGATGCAAATGCAGCAATGTGGACAATCCCTACTTTCTACCATCACTGAAACCAATCAGTTAATGTATACCATGTTAATGGTGATCACTGAGATACTTGGCTATAAGATGAACAGCCACAAGGAGCAGTACCCTCCATGGAAAAGACGGCGAGAGGCTAAGATCAACACGGAGGGATGGGTGAAAGCACAGAGGGACGTTAGCCGACTATCAGAGCTGAAGAAAAATGTAATGAAGTAAGCAGTGCCTAGGAAGCAGTGGTGGACAGTAACGGAGTAAATTTACTTGAGTACTGTACTTAAGTACAATTTTTGAGTATTTTTACTTTA
>JAVDPK010001741.1:381664-393264 GCA_034780415.1 Cichlasoma orientale | reverse complement strand
CAGGGCATACATGGAACGCCATAACCAAATGGCTGGCATAGTATACAGGAACATCTGTGCCGAGTATGACCTGGAAGCCCCGAGGTCAAAATGGGACACGCCCCCAGGGGTGGTCCAGAATGACCGAGCTAAGATCCTGTGGGACTTCCAGATACAGACCAACTGGTGATGGCTAACCAACCAGACATATTAGTGGTGGACAAGAAGAGGAAAAAAGCTGCAGTGAAACGAGAAACTTGATAAATACCAAGGACTCAGAGAAGAGCTAGAGAGGATGTGGAAGGTGCAGGTAACAGTGGTCCCCGTGGTAATCAGAACACTCGGGGCAGTGACCCCTAAACTGGCTCCAGCAGATTCCTGGAACGACATCCGAGATCTCTGTCCAGAAGATACTGCGCAGGACTCTAAAGCTCCCAGGCCTCTGGTAGAGGACAAAGACAGCCCCAGGGCAGGCTGGGATTTTTAATATCTATATATATCTTAGTCCTTATCTTAGAGATATGCACAAGCTGCCTAAATTAAACTAGTCACTAAGTGAAAGCAAAAGTGAAAACAAAGAAAACACAAAGCTAACAAATCTGACATGAACTGTGCTCTACTGGCTGTCAGGGACCATCAATGCACCTACACCAAAGGACACCTTCTGCATCTCCCTGTGACACCAGCAGCTTCTGACAGCAGCAGTATTTAATGCTCTGAGGTGAGAAGAGTAGGAATTTAAAGTTGCATTCTTTATTTATTTATTGACTGACAGCACAACAAGCAAAAAACACAATATTTACATATTAATATGTTTAACTAGAAATAAGGTGGCTTATTTACTCATGTAGGGTTAGGGTTACACTTTTCTGGCCACCAGATGAATCTAAGTCCACAATTGTGCCCACTTGCTGCTCTGTTTGTTGTCCATCAGCTCCATCAGTGTTCAACAGTTAATCTCTGGCCTTGTCTGGCTGCTGTTATGTAACAAGCAGATAGCATACACTGGATTTATCATTGGATTTTGGATCAAAACAACTGCCTGTAAGTGAAAAATGTGGTTGGTGAGAACAGAGAACAGTACAGCCGTGAGACAAAACCAAAACAACGAGCTGAAGGAGGCTAAAATGCAACACAGACATTTTTTATTGCAGAATTTTCATATCCAAAGTTAATAGAATGTATATTGTTAGGGAATATGAACTGATAAATCCAAATAGGAGAATCCAGTTTGTGATGATTCATTTCAGAAATATAGACTCTATAGTATGTTTGTGTGAAGATACCTGGGAAGTAAGCTCAGTTTTCACCAGAGACGACATGTACTGTAAAGCTCCCAGAAGCCATACTGGTCTTGTCAGTGTTAAACTTCAAAGCCGATTTCTTTCCTAAATGTAGTAACATTTTACACAAGTAAGGTACTGACATGGGAGGAAGCTTCCACGGCAGACAGCTCTTTAACACGCGGTTGTTGCTGCTTTAAACAGAACCATCTCCTAAAATCTTCGCGTCCTTGTCCAGTCCTCTGTAGTCCTCCCTTTGAAAGTGATACAAACCACTGGCAGAGAGTCATCCAGCACCTAATGATGGGAGAGTCCATAACGAGCTGGAATTCCAGCTGCAGTGAAAGAGTGTATTGCCCAATTAAAGCTGATCCAGCGATACCATTTACAAACAAAGCTTGCCCTTGGTTGAACCTTGTCTATCCATTTCTTTCCATCCAAAAGTCCTGCAGAAAATGTTTTTATTTGATTTTTTAAATAAAAATCTGGGAGATGTCACATGCAATCACATCCTGATTTGTTCTCAAGACTGAGGTGTGACCTCGGGATTTTCTTCTTTCCTTTTACACTAGAAATTCTGCCAACAAACAGTTTTGCTTACAGAAAAACTCTGGACGTGCAGTAATGGGAACCACTTGGTAAGTAAACGTTCATGAAGCCGAAATGTTGAAAAACATAATATAGTTTTGGACTTTAATATGACTAAGCTACAAACAGCTCAAAAACATTTTATTAGGTATACAAGTGCTGCAGTGATAATGCAAGATAATAAAAGCATCATCTTGTCTTTCCAATTTCAGAGAAAAGTATGACCCATGGGAAAAGGAAACCAACGTGTTCCCATACATCTGCGGCCGAGCAACAGCGATGCTCTGCGTGTAATTAGAAACACTTGTCGCCGAGGGAATGACTGACATTACTCTCACTTAGCTGCAAGGTCGAAACAAATCTTAACAAAATATGAATGATTATCTGTGGTTTGCTCTTCCAATCTCTGATGAGTTGTTTACAGGCCAGTAAAGGTCCCATAAGGGCAGAATTTCCCACATGGCCTGTAGTTGGACGGGGGAATGGATATGCACTGTCCCCTCATCTTTAATATCTGGACACAGACAAATCTAATTTATCATGTTAAATGGCCGTGGAGGATTCAGGATTTTATCAGCAAATTTAATTCTGTGGAAGGTTTTAGATTAGAATTCAAATCAATAGGTGGCATCACAGCGGAGATTCACTAATTTCAGGTTATTTGGGAGGTTGTTTAATGGTGCATGCAGCACATTCATGTTTCCAATTGCAGACAGTAAAAGCGTGACATTGGGGTCGCCTTTGAAAAGCTATCAGCAGCTCATCATTCTTCTCGTTTTAAGGGGGGAGATTATGACAAATGTTTCGACATTATTCTTTCTCAAATCTGAAAGATGCCGGCTGTGAAACAGCAACATCACACGGAGAAGTATAAATCAGAGCTCCATTTTTATCCATTAAGAAAGAAGCAGCATGCCAGGATACGTGCACGTGTTTTAGGGATGAGCAACCAAAGCCCAGACGATCAAAACTGTCTGTATTTGTGCTAAAAGGTACGCAGCTGGAAATGAAGTACCAGTGGAGGTATTACAAAAAACACACACACACACACAGGAAAGATTGCTTCTCAACCTGGCTACCACATCCAGCACACACATGGTTTTCATTGAGGGGTCAAAACATGTTTTCCATTTTAGTTTAAATCAAATTAGTGCGACAGTATTTATAGGCCCTTCAAAGTGCGCGCACACCTGAATCTGGATAGCAGGCATTTTTAACTGCGCACACACACAACCTGTATTTCATGTCATAGAACGGAGCATGCAGTGGCTTTCCCGGGCACATTTACATAAGAAAAATGCAGCTACGCTAATGTGCGCCGTATATATATCACCTCTCGTGACTTGTTGACGTGCAGAATTCAGGAAAAATTGGGGGAAAAAATCCTTCTCCTCTCACCATCTGGATTTGCAGGCATCCCTGTCCTTCCTTCACTTAATTCACAACTTCAGGTCAACATTCATTTTCTGAGTGTTGTTTTTAAGAGGACGCTGATGATTTAACATTTATTTACAGCGCAGGAGACCTATCACGCAAACTCTCAAGTCCTGTAAAGTTTCCAGGGATTCCTGAGCACGGAATGTCCATCTAATCCTCTTGTCTTCCTTCCGCCCAAGTAACTCGATGATGACTATTCCACCTGGCACAAATGTTCTGAAAAGGAGCAGAATCAAGTTGGGAACAAAAAAATAAATCAGTGTGATTCGTTGTGCCGATGCTGATGCAGAATCTACAGGTATTAAGCGATTTCATATGGATTTAAATCCACATCTCTGACTGGAGACTGTCAGGTGGGGGAGATTTAGGAAGGAAGGATTAAGACAAGATGACAGAGTGTCTATTGTCTGTTAAAAGCTGAAGGTGTTTGACTGACACATAACGCATACACGATGCTGCGCAGCGTTTTTTCTGCCCCTTTGCAGAAAAAACCTGTTTAATATTTTTAAGCAGCAGAGCAGGCACTGGGCATAAGGAAGCACTCGACGATTCAGGCGGGACGGTTCGAGTCAGACACCGGATGGGAAGGGGACATGAAAGAGACCCTTCATGAATCCAACCGGCCCTCAGATCAGGTTTCAAACAACCATCGCCGTCGTTCCGCTCGCTCACACACACACATTCCCCTCGTGTACACACACATTCCCCTTCAAGATGCACAAACAAGCAGGCTCACACAAAACACTGAAGGCCGTGTGTAAAATGTCTTTAGGCTGGAGACATGCACCTCCTACAGTAACAGCAGGCGATTGGTGGTTTACTGTAAAAGCTCAGGAATTCAGGCCAATGACAGCTTTAACGCGCTGTAAATGAGGCGAGCCCGCTGAAGGACCTGAAGGAGACAAAGTACTTCAGTGCTGAAGCTGATGTATAAAAAGTATTAGTTCCTCTGGGAATGCATTGTTTGCAATCCAAAAACGACATTCATTCACTTACAGTTTAGGAACTCGATGCTCACTTATTTGAGTGGTTTATTGACAATGTGTCTCTTTTTGGTGGCTACAAAATTGCTCTCTCAAACCCACTCTACACAAGCGCTGATCCACAAAACAGCAACAACAACGTATTTGGCATCTGGAAGGCACAGCAGAGGCTGAAGTTTTGGCTATTTTGATGTTACTTTTGTTTCAGAGTTTTCCCTTTTGTCTTCAAGCTGTTCAGCACAAAAACTACATGGACCTCATATCAAGACACGGGCGTTTGAATCCTGTCTGAGATCTGTATTCTCAGACTCTGCTTCCACCTCCATCCAAACTGGTTTGGATTAAAAGAATTCACCTTACAGGGTCTCTGTGAGGGTAGAAGCGCTGACACAGTTGATATTCTGTGGAGGAAATGTGTGGCTAGGGTCTGGGACTCCTGGGAATGGCAGCCTGAGCTGTTTTGTGGGTTTGAATGGAGGACAGTGCAGCAAATGCCTCTAAAAACTCACTGTTTGCCTTAATGTAAATACAGTAATGATTCATTTTATCAACGCACACAGAGCCTTAAAATCTCACTAACTATATTACTAACTATATCAAAACCAGGCATGGCTCACATTAGCTGCTCAGGTAAATACTCAGTACATCGACATTGCTCTCGTAGAGAAGACACACGTGTTCGTATTGTCTGGATCACAAGCTTGGGTGGGTTTACTTTGCACAATTTCCTTCCTGTGGGGGCAGAATATTGAGGTCCACAGAACTGCATGCACACAAACTGATCTCAGTGAATTCAGCCAGGTGTCATCTACTGCATTTGATTGATGTGCAGCAAAATTAACCTCATTTTCCTATTTAGCTATGAATTGATTCCATGAATGTTCTCCTGTTGGCCACTTTGTGCAGTCCTGTGCAATCATAAAATGGATTTCTGTCTGTTATTGCACTGCCTTGTAAGGTGCTTCGCTGTAAATGTGGGCAGGCTGTGGTGCTGCTCTGCCATTTCTTTTGACAGGAGATGACAAATTAGTGGGGGAGAGAGGGCATAAGAGCGAAGCTGATTTCAGCCACCTGTATTCCAAGTGGCCGTGCAAGTTTTCCATCAGCAGCGCGCAGAGATCAGATAATTCCCTCTATGCAAATCTTTTTGGTTGAAAAGAAATTATTGATCATCGATCAGAGAAATGTGGCAGCGTGCAGGAAATACAGAGGCGTGCGCGAGGAGGCTAGGGCAGGTTTAAATGAGAAAGGCGAAATGAATTATGCAAGTCGCACATCCACCATTTCCTCATTATGTGGCGCCATCTGAGTGCTAATTAAATTCATGCACTGATAGGATTCCCTCGTTTTCTGCCACCATGCTTTTCTTGTGCACTTTGTCATTGTGGCACTTTCCCAAAAAAAGGCGGGGGGGGGGGAGAGTCATGTTGGAGGGCTGTGCTAGCAGTGGAAGCAGTTACGGAAAAAAAGCATCACACTGCCTTTGTTTGTTTTAATTATTTAAATAATAGTAATAATAATAGAGCTCCTGTATCAGATTCCAATCAGGAATACTGTCCACTGGAGTATCCTAACTCCTAACACAGGCAGATCAGGACACATCTTAACCGAGGCTTCAGTTAAAAAGCTCTTATAATTAGGATGTAATTGGGTAATTTTATTAATAGTGAATTTGATTGTGATGACCGCAGTTAAGAGTGTAATCCAGTCACATGCTACGTCCCTGTAAGGATAATGTTGGGGGTTGGGGAAGTGATGGGTAGACCACCACTACAGTACAGGCAGCTGAAATATGCGAGACAACTTTGTCCCCATAAGATAAGAAAGGCATGCAGGGATGTTCACTGTTTCCTTACAAAACCACTTCGACCACAGCTGCCAAGACTCTGTCACACACCCAGCCACGCACGCTGACCTGCAGCAGGGAAGGTCCTTCTCTGGCCTTGAGGCTATCGCACAGCGTGTGGAAAACTGACCCGTCTCTGCTGGGAATGGAACGTTTTGTCGGAGAATAGGGGACGCGTCATAGTCATTACAGAATGTGTGTGACAAAGATATATGAAAGGTCAAACAGTGAAAGCTGAAGCCAGAGATTGTGATAAAGCCACTTTGCACAGATATAGATGAGAGACCTCTGTTACAGCAAGTTCCACAGTATAATTAAGTTTAGGATTAAGGTTTTTAGGGTTTATTATCAGATCAATCAGACGTTATTTCCAGTCTGAGCCAGTGAACGTTCGACAGACTGGGAACAACTCTGTGTTTTTGTGTCCAGTCATTGCAGAGACGTCAGAGGCTTCTCAACGTTTCGCCAGACTTCGGTTTATTTTTTAATGTGAAGATCTCCGGTTTTTCTTTACTAATTCACAGAATTCCTGAGAGTCCGCATCTGATGTTAGAAAACTGCATTTAAACCCAGCAGTATTTCAGCAGGGAGGAAGAGACTGTCCATTTTACAGATTGACTCCTTCAGGAGACTGTGGTCTTGAAATATCCACGCCTCCTCCATATTCTCCTCTGTTGGGAGACGCACACAAAGCAGGAAACTGATCCTGCAAAGACGGACATGGATTTACGATGCGGAGGCAAGTGCGACTGAACAAGGCCTGTTCCCATCTGGGCCGGGAGCCGCTGCTGCCCCGAGATTTACGACAGGGATGACACAGCTGATTACTCTTGGTTACTGAAGAGAATTAGACATGGAGCAGTTTCAGGGATGATTAGTGTGTTTGTGTTTATGAAGGGGCAAGAGGATCCACAGAAAACCACCGATTTGTTTGCGGTCCTTATCAGACTTGATCTTCCCCAAATCACCATGACCTTCATCTGTTCCCAGGGATGAGCATCAGGAAACACAGCTCGCTGTGGTGAATAAATGAAAAGTGTTGGGGGGGGGGAAAGGAGAAGGGAAATGAAGGAATAAATAAATAACACACTGAGACTAATGGGAAAAACACACCGCGTGTTGTGCATGTTGTCTGTGGTTGTGAAGAAATGTGGAAGCTCTGCTGTGACCCCGTAAACCGCACACGCTGTAGGCTTTTTCTTATTCCTCTTGACAAATTTGTGGGTTCTGCATCGCACTGAGGCCAAATCATGGACTTTAAGAGTTCAGCCAAACCAAATAACTGCTGCACAATGGCAAGGGAGATGTTGTGACCCATGTGACCCTGTTTGGAGCATGCTGCTGGACTGTGGTCCTTGACGTGAAGAACCAGTAAACTGCAGAGTGTAACCCAGTTGTACGTTATGTGACTTGGCTTTTCACTTTTCCTGGTACTGCTACTGCACCGAGATAATTAGGTCACATAAAAATGTGCTTTGGTTGAAGCACAAATCATCGTGAGTCCAAGTTCCAGAGGAGATAGCAGGCATTTGTCTGTTTTGATTGAAGTAACATTTAAAGATGTAATGAGATTTAGTTTGTTGGGGAAGGAGTTTGTGCATGTCAGGAAAGACAAAGGACAGACACATACATTGCATGACATGAGCTTGGAAAAAGTGTGGTTTTCTCACAAACCACTTGCCCCTCCCTAAGCCTACTTTTAGGCCTTTGGGAGACATAGAGTCCATTCGATGGCTCTCATTCCTCTGAGCTGTTTGGATGAGATTTTGGGTGAACGGGGTTGCTCTGTGTGATTGATGAGCCATGGCCAATTACAAGCTTAACCGTGGAGGCCCACAAAGACACCCGCAATCTCAGACATAAACACTGGTGGCCATAGGGCTTGAGAGTACCTGTTGTTCACGGAAAGCGGGGGAGGCATCCGGCAGGCAGCTGAGGGTGAACACCAGGTCTTCTCAGGAGGTTTTGGACGTGTCGCCAACTCAAAATACCTTTAAAAACGAGTCGCCGTGTATTTTAAAAGTGTCTGTCCCACAGGGAAATTCCACGGCTGATGTCAGTGCTCCAGCATGGTGCCATCCCGCTGGGGGCAGGGTGGTGAATGGCTGGTACGTCTGACACTGTGTGGTTGAGGAGCAACTGGGCGCCAGCCAGAAGCTCGTTAGACAAACTATGACAACAAAATGTTGCCCTTGAAAATCAATTATAAACACGAAAGAGTCTCTGCATCTGTTTCTGCTTGGAGTTATGCAGCACTGTCTGCCTTTTCCCATTTTTTTAGAAGCTCTGACTCCACAGCCATTCGGATGGCTCTCCCTGTGGGATTAGTGATGGCACTAAAACCTCTGGGACAGCGCTTGTAAATCCAAACAGATGAACTGAGGCGATGACAGGTCTAGGAGGCCTCTGTTGTTGGACTCGGCCATTTACTGAGGCTCGCTGGGAGGAGTGTTTCATTCTATGCGGTTAGTGTGTTTGCCAGTGTGAAACATATAAAAGCAGAATACAGAACGATTCGGCCATTTGTGTGTACAGCAGGCCGTTTGTGAGGAGGAGCTGGCCCTTTGTTATTAATGGATATTAATAACCCTTCATTGCTTTCCTTACACAGTCTGGGGGCCGTGCTACCTTCAATTGATTCAGCATGTCACCTTTTCACCACCAAGTGCCACCAAGCTGTGTTTAAATAGGCACCTGGGTAAGTTCATGGACACCTGAAAGTACTGAGGAACCTTTCTTTTTCTCTCACTGGGCAACCAGACAGCCAGAGATCCCAGCACTATACAAGCTATACAAGCCACTGCCTTGCTTCACACATTGCATGGTATAATACAGTTCCATACATATTTATTCTTTCAGTTTCAGGATAATTTAAAAGAGCCATAGAGCTGTCATGTGACAGTCTGCCCTGCAACATGTAACTCTGAAATGCTAACACAGTACCTTCAGCTGGCTAAACGTATCAGATATTGCTCTGTTTCACTTGCTGTTAGAAAGCTACTCTTAGCTAAGGCATTTGCAAACATAACATTAATCACAGCTTTCTGATTTAGCCATGTTTCATTGTAATACCATGCTATAGCAGCTAGCCTAAAACTAACACTTTGATATTTGTCTTATCAGAGACAAAAACGATTGGTGCACAGCTGTGATACGCTAGGTTAGGATGGTGAGTGCTAAAAACTCTATCCTGTGTTCTTTACCTCATTGGTGGGGCTCCATAGTATTGCTTCCCCTTCATGTGGGTGAGGAGCTGAACTGTACTCTGGCCTAAAATGTCACATTACATATGTCTAAGCTCTAATTATGACCAATGCAATCAGGAGTCATAGTCTGCACAGTCTACTACTGCAGTACTACACCCTATTGCAGTACTACACCCTATTGCAGTACTACACCCTATTGCAGTGGCTGTAGCACTTTCTTTGAAACCTAATGTTCCCTGGTGAACATCAGACTGTCATCACCCTAACAATACAAGCCTGGACTCCTTTTGTTTCCTTGTTTCTCTCTTGAGAAGGTGTTCTTTTTTTAAGAAGCAGTGAAAGCAGCGTGATAAAACCCCTCACACTGAGACCACCATCAGGGTTAGAATGACTGCAGAAATCCTTTGAATGTTCACAGTGAGCCAGCAAACCCTTACAAACCCATTGTTTCTGAGCCATTCTACTCCACGTTGTCCATCTGTTCCAAAGGTCCTGTCTTTTGGTCTGCCTTATGGACAGAAGCTACTAAAAGCATGATTAGCTTTGTCTTTCCTCACTGGAGTGCATCGTGCAATTATCTAAACAAGTGGAGGTTCCTGCCTTTAAGAAAACATCCAAAATCTTTTTTTTTCCAGTATTTTACCACAAAGCCTGTATTTAAGTTCAAGAAATGCCAAATGAAGCTGCCACACTAATGATAATGCAGAGGGACATGCGAGCTGCTTTCTTGGAGGTCACTCCGCTGAGCTGGCGAGTTCATATTTACTGGTAGCTCTTTAAAATTCTTTGGTGCAGTGAGAAATATTGTTTATTTCCAGTCCAGAAGAGCAGTTTTGGCTGCCTGCTCTTGGACAAGCCTGTTGATTAGTGTTGATCCCGTATATTCTATTAAAAATGACATTCACTGGTGGCATCTGTGACATTACTGCTCCAAAGACTGAGTTCTGATGCAGGGCTTTGCATTACCATTAACTCGGTAGGTTTCAGCCTAAAGAATCCGTGTTCTTATAAAGTGACCATGGAAAACTAGAGTGGTATCAACAGTACCTGGAAATAAATGATACGGCATAAAACCAAGCAATAACCTCCTCTTCACCCCTCGCAACAAAACCTAATGATAAGAAGCAGAATGGGTCAGTGTGTAAGGAAATACTATAGAACGCAACATAACGGTTATATCCTGTAATAAAGGTGTTCTCGTGCTGCTACTTGAATGGCCTTGTGTGTATTGTTGGCATTTATCAGCCATTGCATCTTGATGGTGCATGAAGATTACACTGTGTAATCTTTGAGCTGGCAGTATAGTGAAATGATTGGGATGAATCAGGAGAATTGGATGCTCAGCTTGTATTGCAGTAGGATTTCAGTTCTCAGACAATACGGCGATGGTAAAGAATACTTGCATCAAGGCCAGTCATAACAGAAAGCACGCTTGTCAAATGATTGTGCTCCAAATAATGACCCAGCTTTGTATAGTACACAACAACTGCAAAATTAGATTGCCTTGACATTTGTTTACTAAACAACAATGAATGTTTTTTTCTTTACATTGAATCCGATCTCTACAATCAGCTCGCCAATCATTTTCCTCTGATTAAAATGTTATTGTTTGGGGAAATTAAAAACTGCACTGAAACAGGCAACCATGCAGTTTTATTACATTTTCAGAGCCAATCTGTGAAATAAAGCAGAGTACATTAATCAGAAGGTCTCCATCTTGTCTGTGGTGGCATTCAGGGTCAACCAAATGATTGCACACATAAATAACGGGCCAAACGGTGGGAAACATACAAGGGCAGCAGACAAGACATCGAATTACACAGTCAGTACGAACTTCACCTTTAGTGGCCGTCACCTGGCATTTTCTGATTCTCTGATACTCTCACTTCTAAAAAATAAAACACCAATGTTCAGAAAAAAATCATTATTAGAAACTTGCTAATTGAAGTCCAACATCGTATATATTACATGTAGTACTGGCAAAAGTCTTGAGCCCCCTCTCATTTCGTCATATTTTGCTCAATAAATGTACACACTCACATGGAAATACAGTATATAAACAGGAATGGTGTTACACTAACATTTTTCCCTCCTCATCTTTTCTGACTGTTTTTTACTAGTCTGCGTTTGGCTAGGGTCAGTGTCACTGCTGGTAGCATGAGGTCATACCTGGACCCTACAGAGGCTGCACAGGTAGTCCGACTCCTCCAGGATGGCACATCAATACGTGCCATTGCCAGAAGGTTTGCTGTGTCTCCCAGCACAGTCTCAGAGCATG
>JAVDPK010001741.1:343634-381564 GCA_034780415.1 Cichlasoma orientale | reverse complement strand
CAAGAAAAATAAGGGAACTTGTAATAATTTAACTAGATGGTGAATCATAAAACAGAGAAATTATAGAAGAAATTATAGAAATTATAAATATATAAAAAAAATACAGAAATGATAGAAGAAAGCCTGTAATAGAAGTCTTGTATTTTATAAGTCCATGAATAAGTGAGATCTGCACACATGAACACAGTAAACCTTGAGACGGTGTGTTTTGTGTGTGCGTGCGCGTGGGTTGGGGGGGGGGGGCACCTAAAAATGTGTCCACATACACCTCAGAAAGTATACAGCTGTGACCCTGCATCAGTCACATAATAAGTCTTCGCCCAAACTCTGCTCAAGGGCACGATCATATTTGTGTTTTACTCCTCTTAGAGTGTTGCTCAGATTTTAGTGAAACAAGATTAATTTGTCCTGGATAGAACTATTACACATACTGATATAATGTCTGTCACTTTATCTTGTTAACAACCTGAGGAAGAAAGATGATTCTCACGTTTTTCAAGATCACACTGATGCACTCACATCTGAAGAGCTTTCAGTGCCACAGCCTGTTGCTTCAAACACGCTTCACCACAGTGGAGCTGACTTCACCCGAGGGAATAACTGGCTCATGGGCAGGTGGAGCACCTCCTCTCCACCTCCCTGATTAGCCTTTAGTTTTGGATAAAACGTTGAGATTATGGGCTTCAGTGACCAAGATGGCGAGATGCCGACACCACCCAGACTTGAGAGAGGGGAACTGGGCTCCTCGTTTTTGAAGCGACCCTCTCGGCTTGTCAGAAGCAGTTGCATTGTTGAACATTTGCAGGTCGGGGGCCAGAGAGCTGCATGCCTGTTTATTGGATGTAAATTCACTGGATGAGGACCATCCTCAGACCAAGTGTTTTTTGTTAAGCTGAGCTCAAAATTAGCCATTAAGGCATGAACCATGTGAAAGTATCATGACAGAAAAAGCAATGGCATTGCAGCGATGTGGAACGTCTTTTGTGAGGCTAATGTTAGTCAGATGAGAGCATACTGTGTGGTGATATGTACTGTAGCGCTTTAAAAACTGCGACAGAGAAGTGAATAATACATTTTATGGAATGACCTGCTGTTTTCAGTTGAGCTGAAACTTAATAGTTTTTTTCCTGCCTTACTGTGTTTAGTTGCTGGAAGGATAATTCTACATGTGGATACAGAGACATCTCCAAAGCTCAAAGATATTTGTGCTCTTTATATTAATACATTACAGGCTTTTGGTCTTATTCAGACATGAGGGAGAGAAGTAATTCTAAAAAATAAAATACTGCTTCATGCATGAATCTTTGTAGTTTTACAGCTAGGAAATAAAAAAGGAATTGTTGCTTTGTGAGGCTAATTAAAGTAAGGAGGCAGACAAATACATATTTAGAGCATCTGTTTTCTTAATACATTACATTTATGTGTTTGTGTTTAATTTTTTTCACCTATAAAACACTAGTTTACCCTCTCTATTTCAACGTAACTTAGCCAAAGGCAAGCAGGAACACTCTTTGTAACGCTGAGATCCATGGATAATTAACAAAAGCTGCCCTGTTTATGGCGTGCCCGTGAGCCAACACTGCATGCTAATTTGATTCAAACCGAGAAGCTTTTGGGGCAAGGGCATCATTGCTGGAAAACAAAATGGTTACCGACACGCACCGAGCCTTTCCTGTGCTTTTGGTGTCTCACATTCTCAGACTTTTTTCTTTGTTTTCAAAGATGATGCTGAGTGCATTTTTTTTCAAAGTGACACATGGAAGGTTACATTTCGCAGCATTTTCTGAAATGAAAGAGCCATTTATTATCTTTAAGCTCAAGATAAATGAAGCCGTGTCATGCAGATTGACACTGAAAGACAGCCAAGTCGTCTCAGACAGGGTCTACAAACCCCCCACTTAACCCACGTTGGACCCTTTCCTATACAGCTGTTACTCTGCTCCTCACTGTCAGCACAGAAACTATTGTATCTATTGGAGAAAAGTCCTCAGAGATCCCTTTGCTTTAATGGTGCTCTGTGTCTGCTGATCATTATGAAGACATCACATTATTATTAGGAACCCCGGATATAGACTAGCTGTCTTTTATTACTATTCTGTAGTTTGAATAATTGTGTTGTGTGCTTTCAGCTCCTGCACATATTTGAAATTTAAAAAGGTCTCTTGCCTGGTCTACAATGACTGTTATTCACACCAGATTCACCCAAAGTCTTCAGTCCTTCATTATGTAATCACAAAGGATAAACCGAACAGCTGAAAAATGCCACAGCTGATATTTTGCATATAAAAAGGTTGTTTTATGTGATCATGGATGGCCTTTTAATTTTGCTCATAATGGTCTCATTTGAAAGCAGAAATATTCTGCAGATCTACTGTGTCGTTACAGTTGTTGCAATGCTGAAACGTAGGCACATAAGAAACACTAAAAATATGACATTTTGGAATGCCTTTGAGGAGATACATTTGATTAGCACTTCTTTATAGTATAAAAATCCATGTTTATTGCCAATGTGATATACTCACCAACCGCTTAATTAGGTACACATTGGCAGTACTGAGTTGGGCCACATTTTGCCTCGAGAGCGACCTTAATTCTTCATGGTACAGATTCAGCGAGTTGCTGTAAACATACCTCCATATGGTCCATATTGATATGATAGCATCACACAGCTCCTCTTCCACCGCATCCCAAAACTGCCCTATTGGATTGCAATCTGGTGACTGTGGAGGCCGTTTGAGTACAGTGAACTCATTGTCATGTTCAGCAAACCAGTTGGAGATGATTTGAGCTTTGTGACACAGCACATTATCCTGCTGGAAGCAGCCATTACAGTGGGTACACTGTGGCCATAAAGGGATGGATATGATCAGTAAAATACTCAGGTAGGCTGTGGTGTTTAAATGATGCTCAGCTGGTACTTAAAGGCTCAAAGTGTGCCAAGAAAATACCCCCACACTATTAGACCTGCAGCAGCAACCTGGACCATTGATACGAAGAAGGATAGCTCCATGCTGTCGTGTTGCTTACACTCAATTCTACCATCCAGATGTCACAGCAGAGATCTTAGCTGGCAGGAGTGACACCCATTGTGGTCTTCTGCTGCTGTAGCCCATCTGCTCCAAAGGAAACAAGTGGTTATTTAAGTTACTGTGGCCTTCCTATGTAGCATCAACAAGGCATTTTCACCCAGAGAGCTGCCACTCACTGGATATTTTCCCCTTTACAGCCCATTCTCTGGAAACCCTGAAGATGGTTGTGGAGGAAAATGATGCTCAGTTTGACCTTCAGCAGGTCATCTTAACTGTACATACATGCCTAAATGCATTATGTTGCTGCCATGTGATTGGCTGATTAGATATGTGCATTAACAACCTAATACCCAATGAAGTGGCCAGTGAGTGTATATTGTATATCTCCTAATGGTTTTAAAAGCGAGGCTTCAAAAGTCACCTGAAATGCATAATTGGCCAAGTTCATCCTCCTGCTCTTATTTGTTGGTTTGCTTAAATGCATATAGATAATCTTAGTATTAAGCTAAATATTGAATGTGGCTGATCATTTTAAGAACAGGCTTCCTCCCCCATTTTCACTGGGTCCTGTTTGCTTATATAATTTTTATTCACAATTCGTGTTTTTTCCCCTTTAATTTCAGTGTTATTATTTGACCTGTATTTTTTTTTTAATAAATATAATCAGACATTTTCCAGTATGCAGACATGCTACAATTTATGTGACGTGGCATCACTACAAAGACTTGCTTTTCAACTAGTACCTACTCGACTCGACTCGGTTTTTAGGGTTTTTTGTTCAGTGCTAGTACCTGATACCAGGTCCTTTTTTAGTACCTACTCTGCCGGTTCCAAGCCAGCTGAGTGGAGCCGAAAATGTGATGTCAACAGAATGCATGCCACTGATTGGCCAGTTGGTGATGTCACTAGATGAGTCATGAGACGGACTCCTTCAAAAAAAGGGCTACTAGGGAAATGGCTAAACACTAACCAACACGGATGTTTTTGTGCCTGGTGGATGACGGCAGAACCCAGAGGAAGCTACACGGAATGACCGTTTGTGTTTGTGTTGCACACACATGACGTCACTGGACCTTTGGGCCAACTTACTGAGGCGGTACTCAGTTGCAATGGCAAACGAATGAAACTGAGTCGAGCCGAGTAAGTTCTAGTGGAAAAGAGGCATTAGTAAGTCTGTCATGCTTGTGCTTGGGTATGACATTCTGCAGACGTGTCGGTTCACCTTTTTATCCTCCACCCCTCACGCCGCTCATCTGAGGAAGCCATTACTCTCTACTGGGCGTGTGATAGTTAAAAGGATCTTCGGGTGTATGATGACATGGCAGCCTGGCAGACTGTGTCGCGTAATAACAGCTGATTACTGCTTACAATACAGTTCAAAGTGTGTGTCCCTGGGTGTGTATGCACATATTTGCTCAGGCTTTGACGTCTCTATTCATTTCTTTCAACATCTTATATGAGGCAATGCTTTTTGTTTTCTATTCACCTAGGGTTCACAAAGAGGTGGTGAAATCGATCTTGTTTTTCTTTTTTTTATCTCCATCCGTATATTGCAGTAACTGTTTCCTCTTTTCCCAACTCTCACTGTAAGCCAATTAAAAAATGTCTCCTTTGTCATCCCACAAAAAAACTGGCATATCTGATGAATGTAGCTACATAACATAAGTCTGTTTTTGAAGGGGCTTCTGTCATTAAGGCTTTGTTGTCATAGTTTCCCCTAAATGAATGCTCACGGCTGTTTCTGCTATAAGAGACCTTGTGTGATCATTCAGATTTAATTCAACAAAGAGTCCGTCTATGTGAGATTGTGTGTGCGTACCGGCTTCCAAAACAAAAGATATGAATGCATAAAAAAGGGCTTTTAACAGTAAAGGCTGTTTTACTTTGAGCACCATTAATATAACCTTGTAGTGACTCATTGAAGCAGAAGGACGTAGCAGCTGCTGTGTTCCCATTCATTTTACACCCACTCGGCTGTAATGAGTTTCAGAATGATAGACATCTGAAAGGAGCCCTTGGGTGGTTATACCTGTATGTGTGTGCATCACATGCAACATGTATCAGATCCAGTGAATGAAACATTTAACATCTATATGCTGGTATCGGTACTCATGAGCAGGGGTAATAATGTTGAACTCAGATTATACTATTATCTATACTGTATTATCGGTTTTTCACAGATCAGTTCATGAGGCAGGTGTTGATATTTGGCTTTTACTGATCTGTTCAGTGTGTATGAGATCTAACCAGTGACTGGCTGTCTGTCATCCCCACAGACAGTATTAGAAAAGCAACAAAAGCCTAAGCTTTCATGCTGGAGAGCAGACATGCTGTGTCCCTTTGGTCTGCAGACAAGTGTTAATGTAGCATTCATCCTAGGGTTTGATACTGTGTGACTGTTGGCTTCCCACATCCATTTTCTTAAAATGAACCCTGTAAATTGACACTTTCAGATACTTAGTGAAAGACTAGTAATACAATAATATATATTTTTTGTAACTTCTCCTCGAGAACCTGTGCCAGGGCTCATACGCCCTACAAGTTGTGTTCTGCCACATCCTGACAGGAGGGATATTTGTTGCTTTCACAGGACAGATACTTGACAGCTCACTTCTAACCCATCAAGATGCTAACTGGCTGCTTTTCCACTTGAGAGGATAGCGAGAGAGAGACGAGGAGACACAGATACAGAGACGCCGTGAGAAGGGATGGGTCTCAGGGGTAAAGCTCTGGTAGTGGAGGAGGACAGACTCTGACAGAAACTTTGTTACCCTGTTTACACGCTCCTTTCCTATTTGCTCCAACAAACAAGGCTGTCATTTGTGGATAAATAATTTAGTCCTGCTGCTTCTTGCCACTGTTTACTGTCAGATCCCTTGCATTGTGTGTCTCTGCATATGTTCTGCTTCCGAATGCACACAGTTTAGTCTTTTCCTATTCTGTTTCTTGTCGCTTTAGAAATGTCAAACTGAAAAGAATGGGTGTAGCATGCCAGGTGTTATCTAAGACTGAAAACCACAACTTTTGGTAGTTTATAATCAGGGATGTAACAGTTGGTTTATGCTAAACATGTGGGCGCTGGTACAGCTCACTTCTGTCCACTGTCCTATTCCAAGAAAGGCCAAAAACGTGTCTATATACAGTACCAGTCAAAGGTTCAGACACACTTGCCCATCCAGATGAATGGGTGAACATCTAATGGTATAAACGCTGACGATCACAAATGCGATCATCTTGTCATGCTTCTGATATTTTCTGACATTTTTGTTCCATTTTGAATTCTTTCTTTCAAACGTAGATCATCTCCAAGTGGAACTGAAGTTCCGTGTCCTTAAATGATAATGCTTATGGGTGAGTGGGGAAAGTACAGGCTGTAAACAAACTCTGCCTTGTCTTCCTCTCCTGTCCTCGTTTTGATTTGAAAGCCTTGTTGAATGAGCCCGTCTAGAGATGAAGAATGGGTTTTGCCGCAGGTCACTGCCACGAATACAAATCTGCCAGAGGTGGTGATGGCTGCTGTCATGTTTTAGAGAACAGTGAGGGCTTTCATACGTGTCCCTTCCTTATCACGTCTAATTTCCCAGGATGCCTTTCTTCCACATCTAGCCATATCAGAGCCACAGTGAAGCAGGCACACAAACACCCAATCACACCCATTCCAAACTCCTTGTGGTCAGACACAGCTGCGGACAAAAAATCTAAACACTCTCTCAAAAATACACACGGTCATGCACATGCTGCTTTTTCAACTGCCCCCAAACTGCTGAGAGGCTTTCAGACTGCATGTCATGTCAGTCACACCCTCACAGTTACTTCCAAATGCGCACTGATGGCGGAAAGGACTGTTTATTTCTTTTTAAACAAGTGACCACACACACGCACGCACACACACACACACACACACAGCCCGATTCTATGAATCCAGCTTTCACTAATATGTTTTCCCACACTTTGTGAGACTGAATAGGAAGCAGTCAAGTGTGTCCACAGTTAATGGTAATCAGGAACTGGAGAGAAATGCCCTCATTAGTAAGAATGTTAACTTATCAGGCTGAGACTAGAGATATGGCTGGCCAGCTTTCCAGAGGAATTCCTCTTGTTTGCACAGTTATGTTTACTGTAGAGTGAAAATGAGTGTCAGCCAGCCAATGTCTCGTTCTGTGAGAAATATACCAAACCTATTTGTACTCGGAAAACTTGGAAACTCAAAACATGTCCCCAAAGGATATAGCCATAAGCCAGAGTTTGTATAACGTTCTGATGTTATGAATGCATCCACTATTTTGACTAAATTCACCAGTTTACCAGTCTTGGTTCTTGGGTGCTGTGTACTCTTTCTGAAATCTCTATTTGTGAGAGAGGATGCCTCAATCCTCATCCCCACCGTCTCCCAGCAAGAGTCTGCCTTGTAATCTGAGCCCTCCTTCACACTAGGAGGCACTGTGGCCTAGTCATAATACTGTGTAAAAGATGAAAATATTGATAGTATATGACACGCAAGGAAAGTAAGATGAACTATGGTATCACTTCTAAAGCCAGGCTGGGTCCCTGCAGCTTAGACCAGTCTCCTGTGCACAACAGAAATGGATAACACTCATTTATCTTTAGTTGTGCAGCATAAACCTTTCTTCTGGAGGCAAAGCAGCAGCTGTCAAAGCCTCCTTTGATCAAATGAATTAGTAGAAAAACTGCATTTTCAGTTTTTTTTTCTTTCTTTTTGCCACACTCCATCCTTCTTCGTGCTCCAGGCACTGAGTGTACAGCGTGCTTCTGCCCGGCAGTAAGATTTCCCACATCCTGCCCATATCTTCACAGGCAACGGGACTGATTATCGGCAGGGCAGAGGTAATGCAGCTCTGCTCAGCATTAATTGGCTGATTAACATGGGGACAGTTTAGCGCTTCACTGTCCCACACTCGGCCCATTAATCAAGAGGGAAGCTGTGCCAGCTGAACTGCTGCCAACAGCGCCACACAGACCACTATATGGAGAGCTAGAAGAGGTGTGGGTTCGGCACACAGCTGAAAGGGAGACGTGATCCACGCTTTGGCCAGACAGAGTACTGCAGTATGTAAAGTGGTGCGTGGGAAGAAAGTACGGCATACAGCAGTGGAGAAGAAGGATGGGTCGTTTCAGCTTGGCTCGTTTACTTGTTTTCAGCAAATTGTTTACTTCTGAACACATACATGTAAACACTTAAAGCAATCAGAGCTTTTTATTTCCAATCAGACAAACATCCACTACCATTGATCCATCAGGAGCCCCAAACACATCTGCCAGCTGTTCACCGGCAGCAGACACAGCCACACATTTTTATCTCTCACCCCCGCTGTTGGTAGTGTGATCTAAATATTGCCACGTACAGAAGTGGAGCGAGGGAGATGCCCTCAGGGTGAAGCAAACATTAAAATGCTCTGCATCAAGTAGTTTTTGTTTGCTTGCTTTAAGCATTAAAGAGAAGCCTGCATTTACATATTTTTGGAGAACAGCTCATAAGAGAGGTGGTAGCTGTGCTACTGCTGGTGACGCTTTTCATGTAATGTGACTAGAATCTGTTCTCTACCTGCATGTGCAGCTGAATACAGATAGAGACAGTTGTGTCTTCTGGTGTAGCTTTTTTTAACCAATTGTAAACCACCAACAACCTGTCTTTATGGAGCCCTCCTATTTTGGGACCCCTCCCTTTGCTGTCTTCACAGAGGGGCACCAAGGGTTCGTCCTTACTGTCCTAATAAGCATTTGGATGTTTAACATGCTCTTCAGGAAAGCGGTGTGAAATGACAGCATTGCTTTATTTGACTCGGTTACATGTTCTGTGACAGTGCAGCAGTCTCACTTGCACCCCTTGAAATAACCTTGATCTGCCATACCATTGTTTATTGTTGAGACTAGTCAGGTTGCATGCCCTGCCTCTTTTGTTCTATTTATTTTCCTTCATTTGACTTCAAAACATGAACGTCTGCCAGAAACATTGAATTGACTTCTGAGGAAAGCTTAATCTATGCAAATCTTTGGCTGCTTGTTTGTCAAGTGGCTGATCAGAGACAGTTCACAGTTGGTGTTGAAGGGGCCTTTGAGAGCTCTCGGGCTTTTTTTAAGTAGACTTGGCTCGCATGCAGCGGAGCGCCACCCACCCCTGTGGATGTTTGACTTTGCCATTCAACTCCGGCGCGCAAACAGGTGACATTCTGACAAGTGATGACTTGTGATTGTTGGGTTTAGCCCGTGCACCTGGGTTTTCCTCGCCAGAACAAGAGAGGAGATGGTGTTGAGGCCAGCTGATGTGTCTGTGAGCCAAAGCCTTACAGCTGCTTAGCTGTGTCTGTTCCCCGTGTCTGTGTTTAGACACACTTTTGCCTCTTGAGTAAACACAGAAAACTCACAGTGTGTAGTTACTGTAGGGCTCCTCTCTGACCATCGCCGCACTTCCCCTCGTTGTTTTTAGGTGTTCAGTCAACTAATCGAATCTAAATTTTTCTCTGTTCATTCTTCTTAATTATTTTTTTACAGGCCAACTTCATGACACGTACCAAATGAAAGGAATTTGTTAAACTGTGCCTTTAAATTATGCTGCCCGACTGTTGAAATTAGAGCCATCAAACAGATACACTTCTGCTCAAGAATAGGAAATGCCTCCCCCAAGCCTGTTATCAATTGAACCCTGGTGGTTGGCGGTGGATCACGTTCTGTCTTTGATAGCTCAAAGGATCTGGCTGAACACCCCCTCTCCTTTGCCTTTTTCCCCTTTGGTCTCCCCTGCTTTCCATCCTCATCATCTGGCAGATAATTGTCCCTACAGTTAGGGGTTTTTGTGTATGTGTGTGTGTGATTGTGTGTGTTCATAATTGAAAGCAGCACTCATGTCATAACTTCCGGTCCTGCACCAACCTTTCACTGCATATCCTAAGCTGATCTGTAGGGTTGGAAATGGTATTGGCTGAGCTATTTTTGTTAGGAAACTGTATCATCAGCTGGAGCCTAATCCATTTTTTAACCTTGTAGATAAAATGGCCTATTTTCCTACACTGTTTAGCATTGTCAGTGAATGAATGATGAGTGAACTGCGAGCTCTTAAAATAAACAAGAGCCGTCCGTTTCAATTAGACGTCACAGTGTATCAGTGAGTGATGTGAGCACAGCCGCGAGGTTCAAAACAAAAAGAGCCCCACAGATCTGTTTATATCTTCTTCTGAGGCATCGTGCACACGCATCACAACTCAAACTGTATTTGAGCATTAGCATATTGTTCATACCAAAAATAAAGAGAGGCTGTCAAAGTCCTTTGCAGACCTTGTCACAACATGTAACACTCACTCCTTTTTACTTTTTCTAAGTGGGGGAACAACATTTCAGGCACAAATTGTTATTCAAAGCAGGGTATTTTTATATATCTCACTACTCATCACATTTTCATTTTTATATATAAACACCACTCTGGTCTTAAAGTGCAGTTTGAAATTGTTTCTTAATAATGTGGCCGTCATCCACAGTCAGTTAATTACACAATCAAGGTCTCTGGGCTCAGTGAAGTTGAAGACCTGTCAACAATTACAAACCATTACAAGTTCTAGACCTACCTGTAGCAGCACACGTGCATGCACACAAAACACAAATGGCCTAATTATTTTAATGCCGCCACTGTAACACATGGCGATGTTGGGCGGAAATAATGACATGGGCTGTGAAGGCCGCTGATGCGAACCAGATGAGGCAATGTGACTTAAAAGGCAGAGAGGGAGGAACTCGAGCAGGACTGGACAAACTGTGATCTGACAACACAGCTCACGGAGCAGGACCGGCCCAGGGACGTTCACATTTTAGTCATCTGCGAATGCGCACGACACCGTGATCCAAACAGTGGAAGATGGATACTTCCCTTCAGTTGTGTCACACAGGTGTGTTGTTATGCCTGTTGTTATACAATAGACAGAGTCCTGTTGTGCGAAGTATCTGGGCCTTTTTTTCACCATGTGGGATGATGTTATTGGAAACTAAGTGGGTCCTTTTTATGTGAGCAGTGTTGCAGTGAGCTTGGCCCTGGGCCTGCCTGAGGCCGGCTTCAGCACTGCTATGCTCTAGCCTGGCCACAAAGTGCATTTCTCTCTCATGCGGCCCCTGACCTCCTGACGCATTTCCTGACCCAGGAAATAGAATTAACACCTTGGCCTGGGCCTTGGGGTCCTACAGCTACATACACAGCTGTGCATTAGCCTATTCCAGTCCAGACCCCAGCAGGCCAGTACATCAATACAGCTGAACCAAAGATGGAAAACAGAAGACAGGAGTTTTCTTTGGAGTGCATGAAGATAGCTCATTACTATTAATTGCAGGCTCAGTTTACCAGACGTAGATTAAGCCTAGTCCAAGTCCATTTTTTAAAAACCTAGGACTAGTTGATCTAAGTATGAGAAACTTGTTGGAAAGTGTTTTAGTGCCATTGCAAATTTAGCAACCAAATAAGGAGTTAATTCATGGTCGTAAGAAATACAGAACTGAGGGTAAATATTGTTTTTCATCTTTTATTCCTTCTTTTATCTTCAGAATGATGTAAAATTGTGGCACACGTGAGACTAAAGGATAGCTGTGTCATGGCAACAGTCCAAATGAAATACTTGTAGTATTGCAGTATTTGAAATGTGTCTAGTGATGTGAAAGGCTTAGTGTGCCTCCCAAACTAATGTAAAAGGGCCACATTGTTACCAAGCATGCTTGATCTTTGCATCGGTGCTTTTCACTCCAAATTACTGTCGTTTATTACGAGAGATCTTTTGTATCAGAGATTAATGGTGCAGCCCACTCCCTAATGATCTTAGAAATGAAAATCTATATGATACCAAGGGCAGTGTATTCCTCCAGTTTTTTTAATCATATGATTTTAATGAGTGCAGTAAATTTGGTAACTGGGGTTTAAGAAGAGAAAAGTGGATTATCTATATTAGATGTTTTATGTGAACCATATATCAGAAAAGATGGATCTTGATATTCCACAGTGTACATGCTTTATCTGTTTTCTTCATTAGTCAAAGGGTTTATCAGGCAAGAAACACACACACACACACACACACACACACACACACACACACACACACACACACACACACACACACACACACACAGATTACCCAGTTCCTGCATTTAAGCACCCCATATGTTTGCATTTTAGTCACACATTGCCAATCTCATGGGAGCACTTTGAAGCATACTCCTCCAGAGCAGATCATAAAACAGGAGTATAAGTAGTTTTGCACATAGTTGTATCCCAGAACACCCCCACCACCACCACCACCTCCCACCCAACAGCTAGCTTACTGCCTCCACCTTCCACCTCCAGACCATTTACTCTCAAAATGCAGTATGAGCCTTTGATTCAGAGAATTGCTATGACTGTACCGTCATGTGTTGGCTGTGTGGCAGGCAGTGTGTGGACCCAAATGCAGGACTTGGGAGACGGGGCTTAAAGTCAGGAAAGCAGCTTCAGTGCTGAGGTTTCTTCCAGAAATACAAAAAGAAGGCAGGACTGGAGCCAAACATGCAAAAAAGGGAAAACACGCAGTGAGAGGGCACACAGCACGAGGACAAATACACACATGAAGTAGTTAGTGAGAGAGGACACAGCTGGGCAAAACAAGACACAGGTGAACAGAATCTAACGAGACAAGGGGACGCAAACCTGAACACAACGCACACAAGACATGAGACCAGCAAAATAAAACAGGAAGTAACTAAAGATGGGAACAGGATTGCAGATATGACACAGAACACAGCAGGGCTCAAACAAACTCAAGGAATTAAGAAGAATGTGCCTAAAATAAATTTTTTTTTGCCAAAGTTTTCATTGAACAAACTGATAATATGCAGTGCTTCATGCAGTACAACATGGAATGACTCAGTACGGTTCCTCCTCGTTTCTTTCTCTCTCATGTCTCGGGTCTGGAAAAGAGTGTCATTTTCCTGCACCGACCTACTTGTTGTTCTGTCTTCACAGTACTTTGAGATGCCCTTTGACTCCAACATGAACAGAACAAAGAACCGTCCACTCGTCAGAGGACAGATCAGGTACAGTCTCCTTTCTTAAACACTGTATGACTGAGATAGGCGTAGAACCACCATCTGTACTTTCTGTCCCTTTAGAAAGACTTTTGGCAGAGGATGTGTGTGAGGAGAGAAGCAGCTCACTGTGGGTTGGGGTTGAGTTTATTGCAGCAGCAGCAGCAGCAGCAGCAGCGCTGTGTGACAGCTGCTCAGCCACCCAGGTTAACTTTTGTACATCTCGCTGGGTGAATGACAAAGTGCGGTACTGTTTTCTTGCTCACTGACCTGATCCTTACCTTGTGCCTTAGCAGGATATTTTTCCTGTGGTGAAACCCGACCTGCGGCTTGTGATGTCGGAGCCTGTGTGTTTTTGCAGGCGATATGATAATTACGGCTTAAATAAAACAGTAGCACATATTGATTTACGCCTTTCAGTTCCAGCTTTCCTTTTTGAGTTATTGTGGTGCTGAAGCAGAGTGATAGCTGTTGTGTAGGGTAGTGGCAGACACAGACTGCACCTACCAGGAGCAGAGATGCATGCCAGCAGTGAGGAGCCTCTGCTTTACACCTGTCAGGTGTAATTTGAACTTGTTGGAAAGGAGGGGCGATGAGGTTGGGGTGTAGCTTACCTGAGTACCCTTACTTTGCTACCTGTACTCTTTAGATATCAGATAACCTCTGTACTGGTGCTCAGTGAACTGTGTGGATTGCCACGCTCCTACAAATCTTACTCAGTGACTGGATATGCTCGTGTCCCTTTGTGAGGCTGCAGCTTTAAGCAGCAGGCGAACACAAAGATTTTCACTGATGCATAAACCCAAATGGACTACATGTCTTCCTCAGCCATTGTCAGCTGCCACCTTTGCCATTCATTTTGATCCTCCTGATCCTGTTAGTACCACAACTGGTTCTTCATTCACACCACAGCTCTCTCGCCCCAGTTTAAGGAATTCTCTGTTGACGTGCTGTTTAAAAGTGTACTCGTGCTGCTGAGGTGCTTATTGGAAATACTCTCTCTCTGTCTAAACACTGCCTCTTCGCTCTGGCTTTTAGCCTGTCGCTGACAGGGGGAGGAGGCGTACGTCTGTCTCTGAGATTCACAGAATCGCTGCATCTCTTGCTCATTGTTTCTCCGTGTCTCCCATCTCCTCCTTCACACATACAATCTCGTGTGGAGACAGAGAGCAGATGGCAAGCTGGACTGTCCTGTCAAACAAGCCATCAGAAGACCGCATTTTACACATCTCTGTGTTGCCTTTAGGATAGCGCTCTGTACGAGTCAAATCATGTTACCCAGCTTTGTTTGTCCTTAATGCGAGACTTATTCCGCCCAGTGTGATGTCAGTGTTGGCAGTAGTTTGCTGAATTACATTAGAACAATAGTATATCATCTTTCCAAACGTTCTTTTTTTGTTCTTTGGGGAAATGTGGACGACAGTCGCCCTCTCTTAGCTGCGATCTTGTCGAGTTTGAGGCCTCCAGATGTGGTGATGCAGTCGATCATTTTGAGTCTCCCTGAGGAGGGCACTGCAACTGTTACAGAGATAGTTACAGTGTGGAAGTTATAGCATGCTGAAGTGAGTGTGGAGTGTCAAAGATGTTTCATAACTTACCCTTTGATCATTTTGTTGCCCACGTTTCTCGCTAACAGAAATATTTCTCACTAGCTTCTCTAAAGCTGTCAACAACATCTCGGTTTTACCAACATGTTTTCAGCTGCGTATTTCTGTGAGCTGAACTTGGAGTGTTTGAATCAGATTTGCAGTCATTTTAAATCACGTGACAGGGAAAGTAACAGCACGCGAGCTGCCGTGCAGTCACTCGCAGCACTTTTTGCGTCCTTGGGCATTCCACTCACATTTTCAATGTTTCTGTAAATTTCAACACAAGTTAGAAAGGAAAGCCGTTTTTGATGGATGTTTTCTGGAGATCTTTGTGGGGGAATTTGTGTCAGGGGATCAGTCTGCTGGTTTTCCAGGATTTGGGCTTTTTTATTTGCTCACAATAAATCTTTTAAATCATTTGTATAAATAGCCATTATGTGTGTGTTGTTAAGCCTTAGTAGGTTTCATAAATCTGTAGTCAGTTTCCAGGTTTGCACCCGTCCCTGCAGCCGCTGTCTTTCTGGTCAGGCTTACACATTTGCACAGAAGTGTTGTTTCCCACAGTTTCCTTTGCACTCTGTGACCACTTGAGCATTTCACAGATTACAGGGCTTTAAGTAGATTCATCTTGTTTCTTCAGCCGTTGAACATTTGAATCCATGACCTTGATTGTGGTGTAACCAAAAGGAAACATGTTGGGCTTTCTGTATTGACATTGCCAACCTGACGTTGAGACTGCGGCTCTGTCCGACTGTAAGCACAGGACACTAAACCCACCTCAGGCCATGTGACGCACTCCCTCCCTTGACCCCCACTGAGCCAGCCCAGCGCCAGACTGTCAGCTGCCCGAAAGCCAGCCTGCACGGGCCCATCTCAGCCCACATAAAAAAGACATAACACCACTAATCACATTAATGCTCCAATCTCCCTGCATGGCCACGCCACCAAAATAAAAGCCCCGTTTGCTTTTTTAAGAATAAGGCCTGCGTTTGGTCAAGATTTTAGTCTCCTCCCTCTTTAATTTATGAAGCATTTACTGGTGAATTTGAACCAGACTGTGCCATCACTGCTTTCAGTTAAAGAGGTGGGGGGTGGTGGAGGAGGAGGAGGAGGAAGCCTTCATCCAGCTAAAAGCCTGAGCCACAGTGGTTTCCTTCAGCTAGTTTTGATCTCTGGCGTGTGCCCATGCTCTTCATCTTGCGGCGCTACTTTTATCCCTGACAAACTCTTATCAGATGAGTGTCCTCCGCGCCTCCCGTTTTGAGACTCAGCCATGCACGGCTGCTGCCTGCCGGCCCCCACGGGTCTGCGTGCATCTGTGCTCAACATTTGCAGTTATTATTGTCTTATCTGGTGTCTGCCTAGAAGGGCCTAGAAAATATCATCACCACATAGTTCCCATGCTTTCACCTGAGCTTGAACCTGAACAAAACAATGTGAAAATCTTCTTTTAAACTTGTTATTGTGTAATCCTTCTTTGTCTAGTTGATATAGCTGACTCCCTCTCTGCTTTTTTCTTTCTTTTATCTTTCCTTTCCTTATATCAGCCCCCTCCATGCAGTGTCCTTTGCTCTTGCCTGTGGAGTTCCTGGAGTTGCTCTGCTCACGCTGGCAGTAAACCCCTTGACAGGCTTCCTGGGCGCCCTCAACATCTTCCTCTACACCTGTTGTTACACGCCGCTCAAGAGGCTCAGCATCACCAACACCTGGGTGGGAGCAGTGGTGGGGGCGATACCTCCTGTGATGGGCTGGACTGCGGCCACAGGTTGTCTGGAGCCAGGTACGAGTCAGCAGCTGAGATAATATTAGACGCACACAGACATATAAAAGCCACCATAAAGTTCTGCATGTTGGTGGAAAGTTACTGGATGGGGCATTACTGTTCAATAAAAATAGGTGTGGGAAAAAATGTGGAGGTCATCAGATTCACGTAGTTTTAATATCAGAATCACACCGTTGTGTCCCCATGAAGAGCGATATTCCCAGAGACCACTCCTCTCTGGGATATTTCAGCGCAGGACAAAGGTGATTGTTCACAAACACACACCTGATCCCCTCAGACCTCGTCAGGGCCAGAGGTTTGCATCTGTATGTCTGATACTAGCAGAGAAATGCTGAAGTTAGTTGTAGGAAAACCTGCAGCTTGAAAAGATTTATCAGGCACACATGCCAAATATTTGCTGCACACAGCTCTTTAAATGTGATTTAGATTTACTGCTGGTCTCTGTTTTCTATCACTGTAAATCAATATGTCTGGTTTTAGACTGCTGAACAGGACGGAACAAGTCATCTGAAAACACGTACAGTTCACTCCCCCTATTATCAGACATTTGATAGAACTAAATAATTCATTATTAAAAGATTAATTGCAGATTTACTGCACAATGAACCCCATATTGTCCCACAGTATTGCTATCATAACGTCACTATTCAACTTTTA
This sequence comes from Cichlasoma orientale, assembly GCA_034780415.1. NCBI lineage: Eukaryota > Metazoa > Chordata > Actinopteri > Cichliformes > Cichlidae > Cichlasoma > Cichlasoma orientale. The sequence continues at coordinate 364,459 of JAVDPK010001741.1, read as the reverse complement.
GTTGTGCCAGACCGATGAGGTACAAACCCGGCGTGTTATTGCAAACGTACGTGCTGTTTCCCGTCTGCGACCGCTGTGTAGGACGTATTTGGCTTCTGACACTGCAGCTTTTTGTAGTGCTATCAGTTAGAAAGTTACAGGCTCAGAGTCAAATCAAGGTTAGTTTTTTACTAAACTGCCCCAAAATCACACATTTCACCTTCTGAAATACACATTTTTGCTTGTTTTCCTTCATAATAGTGACATCATTAGATGAACTGCACAAATCTCAGTGAAAATGATTGTGTTGCAGCTGTAATTTGATCATGTCGCTGTGCTCTTGTGCTAACTTACTGTAGTGTGAAATCAGGCCTAATTTTAAAGCACGTAAAGCTGTATTTACATAATGCCCAGGGCCCCTGTACCGTGTTAGTGTTCCTGTGGAGCAAAGTGACAGATGAATTTAATGTTAAGTCAGGATGTTGGACAGGCAGGTTATTCAGCATGTGTGGCAGACACATCCAGTGTTGTTATGATAACTGTGTGAGACTGCATTATGTTGCTGCTCTGTAAAATTGTCCTAGAAATGCTCGTCTTCATATTTATGCTACATATTGTTTTTAAATCTATTTTATACTTTGAAGTACTTTGAAATCATCATGAAGAAATAAATCAGCCTGTTATTTAAAGGGTCACATGGCCTCTCACCCATTACCGTTCAGTGTCATATCCAAGCTGCGTTTCCTCCGTTCTTATGGGACTTTACATTTTTACTGAAATGGAAACAAACATCACGTATGTGATTCTCTCTGTGGGATTCCGGGGCAAATCTCAACTGCTGTGTGTTGTGCTGACTCACTCATTATACTTGCAGACAGCACACAGGGCCCACGGGTCTGGGAGGCTTTTTTCTTTTTGCTGTTACGTAGGCTGTCAAACACGCCACCGTCACTGAAACAGTGTTAGGGTGAGAGAGTTACAGCAAATGTTTTCTCTTCATGTCTGTACACTTCTTCTGCTTTGACTCACTAATTAAACGAATTATGACTAAGAATAATACTGAGAAAAGCTGCCTCTAGGTGAAAAAGAAACCCCTTATGACACTTCACTTTTACACTTTTTGTTATTACACTTTATTGTTACCCTTTATTACACTTTACTATTCAACTTTATATTACACTTTACTATTACACTTTGTTATTACCCTTTATTACACTTTACTATTCAACTTTATATTACACTTTACTATTACACTTTGTTATTACACTTTATTACACTTTACTATTACACTTCCTTTTCTTAACCATTTACTTAGTTTTTATTTTATTGTAATTATTTTTATTATAAATAAGAATTTTTTTGATACAACAAAAATTAATAAATAAGGCTTTGCAAAATACCAAATATACTCACTGGTCACTTTATTAGGTACACCTTGCTAGTACTGTCTTAAACCCTCTTCTGCTTTCAGAAATGTCTCAGTTCAAGCTGCTGGAAACAATCCTCAGATATTTTGGTTTTCCAACACATCCCAAAGGTGCTCTCTTGGAATTATTGTCATGTTCAAGAAACCAGTTAGAGAAGATCTGAGCTTTGTGACATGGCACATTATCCTGCTGGAAGGATAGGATCAGGAGTGGGTACACTGTGGTCAGAAAGGGATGGGCATGGTCAGCAGCAGCACTCAGGTAGGCTCTGGCATTTAAACCATGCTCAGCTGGTACTAAGAGGCCCAAAGTATGCCGAGCAAATACCCCCCACACAATTACAACACCAGCAGCAGGATGGATCCGTGCTCTCATGGTGTTTCATACTGTCCCATCCAAATGTCACAGCATTTGAGACTCATCAGACCAGGCAATGTTTTTCCACCCCTCTGTTGTTCAGTGTTGGTGAGCCTGTGCTAATTGCAGTCTCAGTTTCCTGTTCTTAGCTGAGAGGAGTGGCACCCGGTGTGGTCTTCTGCTGCTGTAGCCCATCTGCTTCAAGGGTCAATGTGCTGTGTCTTCAGAAACGCTCTTCTGCATCCCTTGGTTGTTGCTATTTGAGTTCTTTGTGCCTTCCTATCAACTTGAGGCAGTCTGGCCATTCTCCATCAACAAGGCATTTTCAGCAAGAGAACTGCTGCTAACTGAATATGTTGTCATTTCCTGAGCGTTCTGTAAACCGAGGAGGTGGTTGTGGAGGAAAGTCCCAGTAGATGAGCAGTTTCTCAAACCAGCCCGTCTGGCACCAACAACCATGCCGTGTTCAAAGTAGCTTAAATCACTTTCTTCCCCATTCTGAGGCTCAGTTTGAACCTCAGCAGGTCATCTTCACTCTGTCTACATGCCTAAATGCATTGATTGATTGTGGCTGATGAAGCAGATGAACAGGTTTACCTAATAAAGTTCAAGGAAGTGCTTTTATTGCTTTTTTAAGATTAAAAATAGATGCTTGTACTTTAAGACTTGGCCTTTGTATTCTGAGTGCAGTTTAACACATCAGTTTAACACATCTTCCTCCATCTCTCCTCCTAGGTGCTTTGTTGCTGGGTGGTTTCCTGTACAGCTGGCAGTTCCCCCACTTCAACGCCCTCAGCTGGAACTTGAGGGAAGACTACTCCCGAGGTGGCTATCGAATGATGTCCGTCACCCACCCCACAATGTGCAGGCGGGTGGCCCTGCGCCACAGCCTGGGTCTGATCGGCCTGTCGACCTTAGCGCCCGCGCTGGATGTCACCACCTGGACCTTCCCTGTCATCTCTTTACCCATCAACCTGTACATCAGCTACCTGGCCTTCCGCTTCTACCACAAGGGAGACCGCAACAGTGCCCGAAAGCTGTTCTTTTGCAGCCTGTGGCACCTGCCCATGCTGCTGCTGCTGGCACTCACTTGCAAAAAGTATAGCAGAAATCAGGAGGGTGCCACTCTACCTCCAGCATCTTTACCACTCACACTTCCAGCCAACTAATTTCATAGCTGTCCCAACACTTGGAGGGGGCTGTGGGACCCTTTTTTAACCACAATACTTTAGTGTCCTGCCCTGCTTGGAGGGGAGTGGGCAGTGGGCAGTGGGCACATTATTATGTCCACGTGTTTAATTCAAGCCGGCGGTGCTCACTTCAAATCAGGAAATGAGCAGGAAGTGGTCGCTGAATTACAGAAAACACACTGAATAATTGCGTCAGGCTGTAATCCTCTGAATGTGTGTGTGTGCTGTATATACATTCTGTATTTATTTATAGCAGGGCCCACCCGTTGATCTGTGCTTTACATGACTGATTTTAAAATACTGTGTACAACATAAATTGCAACATATTGTACAAATGCAGGATCTCATCAGAATATGTTGGCTTGTCGGTCAGCGTGTATAAAAACAGGACACATCCAAGTTTATTTGGCAGGTATGTTGACTGTTGCTCGACTTTCACTTGATCCCTGATACTTGACGGTTAATAGACCTTGTTGCGTTTTGCTTCTCACTGATGGGTCTCGATTCGTTAGCATAATGTTTTATTCTGTGGTTTGGCTGCACCAAAATGAAAGGGAATGGTTTCACCCCTGTAAAAAACAAGGGCGAATGCTCCCCAACAATAAACACGTCATGATTGTGAGTCTGTCTTTTGTGTCATCATTTACTCTGTGCTAATACCTGCGCATGCTGTTGGTTTGCATATTCAAAGAACACACACCAACTGCTAACACACCTCGTTAGGTGTTGCTGCTTCACAGTGCACATGATGTATGGATTTAGGTTTCAATTAAAGCCTTAGTCGATATGCTCGCTTTAAGAACAAATCACCATCCCTCCAATAAGCTCCATTTAGCAGACCACCTCTGCACCTGTCAGTCAGCATGTGCTCCCCTTCCGCCTTTTGCCCCTAGTTTTGGTATTTGGTTACATTTCCATCACCGCACTCGGCGAAACGAGTGCCCCCTTCCCTTCGCTGCCATCCTCCTGCCATAAAAGGGGGCTGTAGGATTTAGCCAAGGCCGAGAGACCTGAAACGGCTCGACATCCTCGTAAAGTGTCTGACCGGATACAGAGTTTCATATCAGAGGGTGGAAGGAGAGCGATGGAGCCAGCTGCTACAGCTGGGAGGGAAGGGAGGGGGGGGCAACCTGTGTGGAGATTGAATGTCTTTACCAACCTTCACGGCTCAAAGTGATGGCCTGTTGTGGTCTGCAGCATGTGTTCTTATAGAGGTGGACATGTCCAGCGTGTAGCTGCGCTGTCGGCAGAGCGTTGCTCCGGTTATGCAAGAAAGATGTTTTTGAACTTTTGTTCAATTTTAAGGTTTAAAAAAATATATTTTTGAATTTTTATAATTACCAGTGAGAGTGTGGGGAAAGTTCATCCTCAGAAGGAAATTCATAGAAGTTGTTTAAAATGACTGGACATTTAATCAAAAGAAGCCAATGAGTGGGGATCTTTAAAGACTCCGTCTCCTGAATACGTTTTGTCACTTTAATCTTTTCTGGGGCATACGCAGTTTTTAAAAATTATTTTTGTGTCTATCACCTTAAATATAATTTTAAATATCCAGCACAAGTGCAGTGTTGTGGTGCTTTTCAGGAGGATAAATATGCTTTAAGATGATTTTATTTTATTTTTTCTTCATTCAAACATCAGACATTCAACAAAAAATAATTGTTCAAAACAGAAAAATGTAGATGTGTAAAACACGTCTGGAGCAGCTCTTTAAGTGATTTGCAAGGAGCTCCTGTTAGTAATAATGTCTTACATAAAAACAGACTCCTGTGTTACATAATAGGAGTACATAAAAGCTGACTCCAACATTACTGTGCGTTTTGAACTTGAGATTTATCACATTGACTCAAATGTAGAATGAAGAAAAACTTCAAAAAAGCAATGCCTGTTATTATTTTATAAGTCAACAATATTTTATGAGTACTCTTCCCCTTTATTTCACTCTCCTCCATGCATAAAAACATGGAGGTCTCTCTTCTTCCCCATTGCTGATATCAGTCATTAAATCATTGATGTGATTTGCCAGTTCAGCGCGAGTCGGAGCTTTCATGCCAGAGTCAACAAAGTGCGGAGCGAAATATGCATCTGTAAACAGGAGAGACTCCCCGAGCAGCAATCTCGCGGTGCACCCCGGTGCAGAAAGCTTTAACATCCAGACTGAGACCCGGATCAGAGGAGGGGGAAATACTGTACAGCAGCTCGGATTCCACGACTCTTCAAGCCCTGAAATCTCAGGATGAATCATGACCTCTGGCCTCTTTTCAAAGGTTGGTTGTTGCAAAACAGAATCCAGATAGCTGCATTAAAACTGAAGAAATATTTAGACTGAGACTAGACATCAAGTCCCTGCAGGAATATTAGAGTAAAAACTGGCTCCGATGCCCTGGGGCATGGGGGGCATGGGGGGGGGGGGGATAGCCAGCGATGAGCGCGGCGTGGAGCATCAACAGGTCCTTCTACTGCAGTGTAATATTTTTCCACGAGGGAAATCACACATAAAAAGACAAACCTGTTCTTGGATGCGCTCCGTTTGTGCGTGACATTGTGGGCTCGTGATGATTACATTATCTGATGTTCTTATAATAATTCAAGACGTTATTGCGCCGTGGCTTTGACTCCTGAGCCAAAACTTTGAGAACGTGAATCCTGCTAGTTCGTGCACAATAACGCGCATCTGCACAATTAAAAACAAAGCCATAGAGAAGAGTTCATCAGCGGACTGAAGGTCCCCGAGTTTAATTCTGTTTTGAAAGCTCTCCAGAAGGAAAGCCTTCGGTGTCCCTTTGCGCTCCTCTTTCTCTCTAAACTGAAAGTAGCATTCATGTTTCCGATGCTGGATTTTTTTATTCTGTGTTTTCTGAACTTTCCCAGAAAGTTAAAAAAGAAAAAAGCAACACTTAAAAACTCAGTAAAAACATGCTTGGATATTGACGATGGTTGAAAATTGGGTCATATTAATGTGGGGGATAGTTTTCATTAATAAGCATACTTTCTTGTTTGTTTGGGGTTTTTTTTTTTAAGTAAAAACACCTTTTTATTTAAAAGAAAAAAGATGAATAATTGCAGATTAAAATCGTGATTTTCTGCTAATTTTCCAGCTGAACCGACTTCTCGAGTTTGTGTCAGAAATAGGATATTAGAATAACACCGCCACGTGAGAGGACTGCCTTCATTATTTTTGGATTATTAAAGTAAATATTCATACTTTCCACTGGTTATTAACATGCTGAGTGTTGAATAATTTGTAAAAACCAAACTGGAGAAGTGAGCAAACTTATTATAATGCCTGAAAAAAATCCAATTAACACACGTGTTTAAGGGAAAAGGGAAATAAAAAGGCTTAGAAATTATAGACTTGTTATTATTATTATTATTTAGTCTAGCGTTGTTAATAAGTTTTATTGTTCTTCGTGGAGGAATAATTTTACATTTATGATAATATGTACAAAATAAATTGTCATGTAACTTATTAACTGAACGCTCCCTGCTCAGCTGTCTGGTTGTAATCGTTGTTACAGTGTAACCTTCCCTCAGTATCACTCACACTGCGGCCACTCTGTTAATTTAGATATGTTTGTATTGTTTATGTAGCCAATATAATCTTGTTTTTTCACAAGTTGTTTTTTTCTCATCATGTTTAGGTCTTCGGAAACATTTATTTTAGACTTTATTATTAGAATAAACATTTGGAAATTAGTTGAAAAAAATTTGCAAACCGTGTCCGCGACATTTAAAATCGCGTAAACGAGGAACTCCAGCTAATTGAAGTCTTTGTGAGCGTTTTCCAAACTCTCAGCAGTCCCGCACACACGCCTCATTTCCATACTGAGGATCCCACGGCCGGCCCCGCCCATGCTGCCCTCTGATTAGTCCGCTTGTATCAACAAACGCCTTGCATATTTATCTTCCTCACAGCCATTGGTCGTTGCCGCCGTCATTCTCGCGCGTGTCTCTCTATAACGTCCCGCGCTCCAGCAGAAGCTCGAGCAAACCTGAGATGAGGGCAGAGCGGGGCTGTGGTGCGCCTGTCGCAACTCAATACTTTGCCCAAATTTCGCCTCAGTTGTGATTACTGTTTCCTCCATGCCTTTCCATTCCTGGATACATCGTTCCCTTCGATTTGATTTAGAGTAGTTTTTGTTCGTTTGTTTTATTTGTAGGGTTTATTTATTTTTAGTTTTTGATGAGCATGTGCTTAATTTTGCAAGGATTGCAGAGGTGCCACCGGGAGTGAGTTAGGCAATATGCGCCGCTGGGATATGGTTTTAAACCGAAAGGCTTATGGAATATAGCCTGTTTCTCCACAACCTGTATGCCTTCTGGTCCAGCCCCGTAAAGAAGAAACTAATACTGCTCAGCATCATGTTTTTAATCTGGGTATACATGCTGTACTCCTGCGTGGGCTACTGTTCCACCATGCCAAGTTTGGTAGTGGAGAGTTACCGGGGCAAGGAGACTAGTTCTGCGGTGGGCATGAGGACAGAGAGCAGCAGGACGGACCTGGTGTCCAGACTGCTGGCCAAACCGCAGCCCTGGGAGGATATAGAGAGTGACTATGAGGAGCCGTCCATCAGGACCGCTGCGTCCAGAGACCTGCTCAATGACGAGCTGGACTCTGACAGAGCCGAAGACTGGGACGAGATGCGCGGGGAGCACCAAAGAGCCCCGGAGCCCAGCGCCATGTCCAGCTTCTCCAACGGCTCCGGGAGCAAGAAGCTGCCGCAGGCGATCATCATCGGGGTGAAGAAAGGAGGGACCCGGGCTCTGCTGGAGTTTCTCCGGGTTCATCCTGACATCAGGGCCGTGGGAGCGGAGCCGCACTTCTTCGACCGCAATTATGAGAACGGGCTGGAGTGGTACAGGTAAAAGTAACGACTTTATTTACTTGGATGGAAGCTTAATTCGCTTAATCAGAATAAAATGACATTTGTGCAGAACAGAATTTATTCGGTGAGCCAGACCACCACGGGTCAAACACGCTGTGCACACACTTTCATTTACCCACATTTATCGCTGCACACAATTTAGTAAGCTTATTCATTTTTACACTCAGCGACATTAACGCATTTTAACACAGCTTCATCTAACTGCATATAAATTGCTTTATAAAGCACAGCAAATTCTAATAATTAGCCATCAAGATTTGAGTTTATTTCACAAATCTACACACAAACACGCAGCTTGTGACCTCTGCTTTGTTCTCTCTTTACGTCCTTTCCGATGTTGGCTGCACAAATTAGACATTTCTAATTAATTCTTAATTTTGAGGATTGATGGAAGATTTTTTTTTTTTAGATATTGTGTGCGTAATTTTGTTCGGTAATAAGTGAAGAATTGAAAATGCATTATGAAGTTACGGTCGGCTTGGCGCGTTTCTGCGACGCGCAGTGATCTCTGTTGGACACAGCGCAATATTGCACCTCCACGGGGATGTTCGGGCTTTTATGTCGAGTTTTAACTCTGCTTTTGAAGTTTATTCGGCTCGGTTGTATTGTTTTAAGACTGAGGGGCGAGTTTAATCAAATTATGTCTTATTTATTAGGACCAAAAGATTGCGTGGACTACGGTCAAGTGCCGAGTGACCTCTCACCTTCCGTTTGCGAGCAAATCCGGGCAGATTTCTACTCAGCGGTACGATAAGAGGCTCGAAGCACAATTCTCGCAAATCCACCCAGTCCCAGTGTGTTAGGAGCCAATTAAAATTGTCAAAATTAGCTGGTTTGTTAGAGGAGTATTGAAAAATTAACAAAGGTAAATGGTGCCACGTCTTTGTCCCGCAGTAGTGTTTATAGATCTGATAGATTTGGCCTGTTCTTATAGCAGTGGGCATTAAAAGCCTACAAGGCGAAGCAGGGCGTCTTTGTGGAACAAAAGCCATTTAACATCTTCAGAGGTCCACAGTCTGAGATTATCCCGTCACTTAAGAGTTAATATGAGGAGCTGAGGGACTATTGAGCTTAATGCCCGCACTCGGCAGGTCACAGCACAGACGGAGTTATTAAAATATATTCAAATACTTACCTGAGTTTTGCACCCTTCTACATTTTTTTTTGTTTCTTTTTAGTGATTTACGTGCTCTGATTTTTATCAGTTAGGCTGGTCAGTATATTTTTATAATGCAGGTTAAGTTCCAGCTAGTAATTTGGTTGAATGGTTTAATCAATTTATTGATTGATTGGCTATTAAAATTACACCTGCAGATACAATGTGAGAAATTACCAGTTATGTTTGGCCATGTTAATATCATACTTGGAAAAAATCTGCTTCATTCTTATCTTTTTTTTTTTTTTACAAATTTTATATGAATATTAAAACACAAAGTTTATCAAATGATAAGCTGAAACTTTGATCACCTTTTTGTGATTTTTGTTTTTTCTTTGCTTCCATAGAAACGTTGATTTACTGGTTTGAGTTTGTAGGACGTTGTTATTTAACCGACTTCCACCTCCTGCATTTCCAACGTCCCTGCACAGGGAAACGTGGAAAAGTACGGTCAGCTTTTAGGCCATGAAATTCAATACTTTGATCAAAACCATCTAAAGAAGTCAGGACTCGGGCGTTTTTAAAGCGCACATATTTTATTTGTCTTCTATCAAAGCGATTGTGCCGGACACAGTGGAGCAGTGCACAGTCCCACATACTGTTTGTGATTTGGGGCAAATCTAAACAGCACTTGTGTTAAACAGAAATCATTTATACCTTTTTTTTTTTTTTTGAATGAAAGTTCATTGAGATTGGGAACAGCAAAATGTGTCGTGGAATAGTTTTGTGGAAGAGCTGCAGGGAGAAGTGCATGTTACAGTGAAGCAGCTGGTGTAAGCAGTCGCTGCAGTGAAGGAAAAAAAAGCATTTCTTTTCTCCGGTGAAGATGGACAGAGGAGGGAAATTATAGCTAATTCATGGCTGATCCCCCCTCAGTGTCCCATTAGAACCAGATACTGGAGATGATTTGGCAATTTGGGAGGGAATGCTGAAATTTTCCAGACAGAAGCAAAATTGTGTGGCATTGAAATATTTTCTGTGGGAATATGATCAGAGATCACAGCCATTCATGGAGACACTTATGTGTGTGTGTCTGAGTTGTGTAATTCACCGCTCGTTGTTTGTTGATTTGCACAATCTTCCTGCCCTGCACTATTGTAACCAGCTTGCACCATCCCTGCCTCCCCCCCGAATGGACACGCAGCGTTTAGCGCTGGAATTCCACCAAGAAAGTGCAGCCACAGAGAGATCGAGAGGGCAGGAGAGAGTCGGAAAGAGGAGCCTCAGAATGAAAGGAGGCGCGATAACACGTCCTTTCTGTTTTTCTGATGTTCTTTGACACTTTTGATTTGTGCCAAAGACAAACACATGATTCATGCTTTTGACCGAGGGGTCCTTGTATCAGGAGGTACACGTTTTCACAGTGAGGTCATGCATGAACTAGCCCCGACGAACACACACACACACACACAGAGAAAGAGTGACTCAGAATTAAGCAGGGCGCTGTGACTGAGTGTGAAGAGGAACGTTCTTTCTTTATGTTCTATTTGCACCTGTTTCCTGGGGTGTGTGCGTGAAACTGCTGTTATCTGATAATCATTGTAAAAAGATGTATGCTTATGTTCAGCACACACACTAATGGCGAAACTGCGGCCGGCTCGTTCCTGAAAAGTTTAATAGCTCACAACAAAAAGGGCCGCAGAGCTCAGTGAAGGCAGCGCGAGCGTGTTTCGAAGCAGCCGCTTTCATTCTTTGAGTAATTTGTCGAATGCTACTATGTAACAAAGATATGTAGCTAAGCAACCGTTTGTGATTTTTAGTGAGACGTTACAAAGTTACAGGAGGAAACAACAAGAGGCACTGATTAAAAAAAGCTTTCTGATTTACTGCAGTGATTTTTGGATTTTTTGAGTTTGTAGAAGTTTGTCTTAAAGTTGCTAAGCAACTCTAAATTCATCATGTTTTCTATAAATGTCTCTTTTCTCAGTTTGTGTGATGTTGTGCATCACTGTGTGACACGCTGTAACTCATGCACATTAGTTAAAGGCTTCCCTCCTTCCACGGCGACCTTGTTTCCTTCAACTTGAAGTATTTTATTTACTCCTAACTCCAGTCCCCATCTCACCCTGTCAGAGTGTGGCGCACGTTGCTCTCTTCATATCCCATTTAGCCCTATTTGCTATGAAGGGGCTTTGATATGTAATTACTGTGCTGTGGTTTTGCTGTCGTGTCGCGGGCTCTGGTCTTAGCTCACTGTCAGGGCCAGGCACTGTTGACGCTGTTGCTCCTCCCTTGGAGTGGCTTTAGCATTAAACAACAAGCTGCACACATTTTGGGCAGGGTGCAGTTGGATGGTTTATGGTGGCAGGAGGTTTAACATTGTGGCGTTAACTTGTGCTGTTAGCAAGCTTATTTTAACTAGACTCTATCAGAGGCTTTCAGTCATGTGTTGATGTGTGCGCAAGAAATGCTTTAAAGTTAAAGGTTTGCTCCTGGTTGGGAATTTAGAGACTTTCCACCTTCGGTCCGTGTGAGACGTGATTTACGATCAAAGCTAATTGCAGCTCTACGGAGACTGTCGTGAATCAGCAGCATCCCTGAGCAGGATGTCTCTCTGGTCATCCTTTGTATCCAGTCTATGATAAAACACTGTGGAGGCAGACAGCCTTAAAAAGCTACTTACAGCACCACAAAAGGACGAGTGGAGCACTGCTGAAAAGGGGGCTTCCTAAAAAAAAGAAACCAAGTTCCACTATCAGCCGTGGGATGCTTGCGGAAGTCTGTGCTGCTCTTTGAAAGCCGTTATCTATCTCGGCCCCTCTGGTAGTCAGACTGCATCTCCTGACCATGTCAGACACAGTTCTGGATGGGTGCACATCCTTTATCTGCTCACCACAGGGATGCTCCTATTTCCGTGTAGGTGACCCATGCGCTCTCTGTTTGCCACTGACCTCACCCTCCTTTCTTCCTCTCAATGGCCAAAAAGGCCACCTGGTTCTATAGAGCGTCATTTAAAGGCACCAGACCAAAAAACATCAAGTGCTAATGTTTGCATACATGGGATGTTTGAAGAAAGTCAGTGTTGTTGCATATAGCGTGATTGTAACAGGCTCAGCTGTCAAGCCACAAATAATCTTCAGTTGATGTCACAAAGGACTGAAACAGTCAGCGCACACCAACGTCTCCGTGGCCCGGCTCCTCTGGGATAGCCAGTATTGATCGGTCCGGCCTGATTGGAGGTAATGTGTAGAGGTGGGTTAAGGGCCTTTGACTGGGGTCAGACCCACGTCTGCTTGCTGACGGGGTCTGCGTGCTGACCATCTGCAGAGCTACAGGAAGCTGCTGGAAGCTACAAGCCCCCCTGGGGGTTTTATAACCTTTCATAACCAATTGTATGACAGCACAAACCTACTGAATTATGAACAGGAGGATGATTTTTTTTGCATTACTTTTAAACTGCATTTGATAACAATCATCGAGCACTGAAAGTATAAGTGTGTCTCATTGAGTTGGAGCTGCAGTGAAGACAATGCCAGATTCATGATTAGATACTTTGGCCCTCTGATTGTTTCCTGATTCCTGGAACTCCACAGTTCCTCGGGGACTGAGCGCCCGGCCAGCCAACCGTACAGCTGACAGCAGGTTCACATCCTCGGCTCAAATCCTCTATAGCAGCGGCCAGCATAAAAACAAGCAGTTTGAAACTGTGCCTGCATGTTGGCCAAACTTCCACCTTCAGTTCCCATATGGGTGGATTATTTATCAATGGCACCCTGTTTCTCATCAGTGCCTCCGAGTTCCTCCCCCACAACATCGTCCTCGAATCTCTCCCTTGTTTTCCATTTTCCAGCTGTGCAGTTGCGTTGCTGATATGCGAGAATAGTGTCGCATGTCGTGCTCGGTTTGTCCGGTCCTGGGCGGGGCTCACTGCAGGCCTCACTGACCACAAGTGGCCCACTACCAGAGAAGGCTTTGGTCAGTGTAGAGAGACGAGGGAAGCCCTCTCCTTTTTGCCTGTGTTGGTGTCAGAGGCCGGTCAAGAATACAGAGTGACCTTGGGGGAGGTGGAGAAAGAGTGAAAAGGCAGCTTTTATCCCCAAATTACAACAGTGAAAGGGAGACCTGTGGAGAAGGGAGTGGCAGCGCTGTGCCGCGGTGGCCTGCGTCCCCCATGCTTCTCCTGGTGGTATCCGGAGAATACGACCCGCTGAAGACAATATAGCTGCAGCAGACAACAAGCTCCTGCTGAAGCAGAGGATAAAGGAGGAGGCTGACAGGAAGCTGCTGTCAGCATTTGAAGCACAGAGAAAACACAAAGGCATTCACACGAACACACAAACACATTTTGAAAAGACTAATTTTGTGGCACTATTTTTTTCCTGTAGGTGGAATGGGTGTGTGTGTGTGTGCGTGTGTGTGTGTGTGCGCGCCTTAAGGCTGGCAGTGCGGTGACATCTGTGTAAAAGTCCTGATTTGTTGTCAGACTCCTCTGATTACACAATGCCAGCGTGCTATGCAAAAGCACACACCAGGGCGGCGCTACACTGTGTCAGTGTAAATAAACCTCACAGAAAGAGGTCTGACTGGCGTCGAGGTAAAAGAGTGATTCAAGCCCAACACCAGGAAAATGCAGATTGTAATGAAGTGCAGGAAGAAAGAAGCCTGTGATGGAGAACTCATACCCTCCCTCTGTGCTACGTGTGAACGACTCTTTTTAATGAGGTGATAATTTGGATGTTGTTTTACATGTCAGAACGGAGCCAGACGTCCTCCCTCCAGAGATAATGGTCATTCATTGCTGCTAAATAAACACTCTTTGGCACATTAAAGAGGTTCCCCTGGAGGCTGCTGGAGACAAACACCTTTATATGATTCTCTTAATTATTTACTGTTACTCTTCTAAAGATGGGTTAACCAGGTGAGTCCTCTGTGCTTTGCAAAGGAAAGAAAAAGTAGTTGAGAAGTGGGAGGACAGGAAAAACTGATGACAGTGGATCTTTAAAGCTTCACTTGTCCCAGGTATTAAGTCCCAGAGGTGGCCATTAGGGTGTTGGAGAGCGAGCCTGCCTGTGGGAGAAAGGAGGACACACACTTTCTCTCTTACACTCACACACACACTCACACACACACACATAGAAAGAGAGTGAAACGAAGGTCTCCCGAGGTTTCCATTAGCCTGGCAGTAAAAGAGCAGAGCTCATTAGAAACCTCGAGCTGTCTCCCTCCACCTTGGCTGCTCGACACTAGTCACTCTCTCCATTTAGATGTACTCCCAGTGCTGCTGGGCTCTCTCATAAGAGCCGTAAGAACACTTCAGCTCACCTCTAACACAAACCTGGCCAAACTCCACTCAATGCCAATTATTTTCCCACCACGTGCACTTTTTCTCTTGCTTGTTTAACTGACCTCAAGCTGCAAACTGCACTCAGTATCTTCGGAGGCAGCAACTACTCCACCACTATCAAGTGATATCAATGTTACTGGAGGGTGTCTGTGCTAGCACTGGATATCTGGAAGCTAGATATCAGAATCTCAGTGTTCATTTTCAAACTTTGAACTGCTTTACTTGGTGGAAAAATCCTGGTGGGATGATTTATATGTGCGTTTGAAGAAGACACTGGCACCACTTTCATAATTCAGGAAGGTGACTTGACATATTACATGGTTATTAATATGTATTTCTCTAACTATAGCAGCAACAACCACCGGTCAGAGTCTGGGTGGAAACCCTGCTCTTCTCAGTGTTGAGTGCTCTGTGTGCCCACCATCCACCCAAACCAGCTGCTAAGAGAAAAATGCCTCTGCATGGACTCTATAGCCAGCAGTGCACCTAAACATAACTTAGCTGTATAATGTTGGAGGCAGGGTTATTGCTTGGAGATGATATTGCATACAAAATCTGTGCTTAAGACGAAGGAAAAGTGAAAGATTAAAGGATAAAAATCGCCGCTGCCACTGTTTCCGTCTCGGAAAGGAGCAGGTTAATTGTCATGCTATCCCTGCTCAGTATAGCTAATTATATGTTTGCTTGGGAGGCAGGCTGTCTTTAGGAATTTGTAAACCATTTAACCTGCAGCAACAGCTGCAGTGTGAGTAACAGAGGCAAAATGATACAGCCCAAACACACGCAAAGATGATTTTGGGCTCGGTGAGTGACATACAGTAGAGAGGAAATCCCCTCTTTCTCGCACACACACTTTGTAGTTCACCTGCCTTCAAAAAGGTGTGCAGGCAGTTACGGGTGACAGCCAATTCAAACAGGATGCAAAGCAGCTCGCTCGCTCCCTCTGTCTCCGTGTGTGTGACTGCATGTGCGCCGAGGGAGTGGGGGTGGTGGCATGTAAGTTCTTCTCGAGTCTGTTTCATCTTTTATTCATCTCTGCTGTAGCTAGATCAAGGAGTCATGTGCCTCTTGGTGCATGTCAAGTGTCAGGAAAGCAGTCAGAATGGCTGATTCTGCCTGCACACCCACACAACAACACCCAGCTCTGCTGAGACACACACACACACACACACGCACACACACACAGAGTACACAAGCACTTGCTCCTATACACAAACTGAGTGTTCACCTGCAGCTTGCCGTTGTTGTTTGCCCTGTTGTTTTTTCTTTCACGGTTCATCAGTTTACTTCCTCCCAGCTGTCATGCAGTCACACCCTCATACTGATGGAGGGGTGGAATGCGTGGCTGGCTCCGGGGTAACACCTTCAGCAAACGCCCTGAGCAAACACACTGATTAGAAAGGATTACTAGTGCTAAACAAATTTTGGCTAGTATCACCAAGTGGAGGCTTTAAGTGTGTCCATGTCCCGGCTGAGGCACACACACACACACACACACACACACACAGAGCAGCTTGATTGCTGTGGCAGTGTCCGGTGAATCATCTGGTATCACATGTCAAACAAAGTGATGAGCTGCAGTCCTAAGTGAGACCCAGATAATGGGATCTTTCACTTCTTTTAGGCCGAAGGAAGAAAAATAGGACAGCACTTGTGAAGAGACACTTCTGCACACTGAAGGCGGGAGGAGCTTCTGCTACTTTCTTCTCTCCACATCCCTTTCACCAACTCCTCTGTTTTATTTATGCCACATGGTGAGCTCCCTCGCTTCGCTGCAGGGTTATTAACACTCAGTAATTCCAGGCAGCCGCCTCTGGCCACAGGCCGGTGTGGTTCCTGAACGGTCCCCGCCGCTCCGCACGTTCCTGTGCTGTTTTCCAAAGGTGCCAAATAGCAACAAATGCACTTGAAAACAGATTTTCAGAGTAGGAAAAATGATAGTTAGTTTCAAGATTGAATAATACGTGCTTGTCACGCCTCTGCAGTGCTACCCATCATGAGGTAACCACGGCAGCATCAGAGAGGAATGTCTCAACCTCACTTAAGTATTTTCAGGACCTTACGGGGGGGTGAAGTGCATGCATTATATGTAGTGGTTTGTTCTTTATTTATTCGACTTTACTAGTGTCTGATGTTGCCTCTAAATCCAGTCTGGATGGTCTGCAAACCGCCCGACTGCCCTTCTTTCTTTCCCTCTCGTGTTGATTCACATTGTCTCTGCCCTCCCTCCTAAACACATTCCTTCTGGAAGAGGTGCTAAAATAATAATAAAAAAAGAGTGAGGTGCAACTCCCTGACTTCAGCTTATAATGATGGACAGATGGGCTGTGGCGGTGGGTTAGCGGTCTTGTTTGCTTGCAGGGTCAGAATATTCCCAGGCTGCTTTGACATCGCGCCGTGTGTTGATGAAGTTCAGGGTGTAGGAGTCACATTCATCAGGCCCAGAATTTCAGTCACAGAGCAAGAAACAAGACGAAGGCTCCTCCCGCCTGTAATCGATGCTGCTCCGGGAGCGGTTCAGATGGTAGCTGCTTTATTATCCCCCGACCTTTGAGACCCGGTTATGAAATCTTTGGCCATTTCCTTTTGGCTCCCGTCTCTTCCACTTGATAAGACCTTGTTGGCAGAAATGCTGCGATGAATACTGTTGCTGGTGAGCTGGTGGGACTTTCTCAACAGAATCTCTTTTTAGTAGAGCGACAGAGATAGGGTCCAAAGTGGTCTGCAGCAGCTCCATTAATACTGACAGGCACTCTGGACAACAGCATTCCCAGCAATTCGGAGGAGGAATTTTGCTTTCAAGCAGCGCTCCTCCTTTTAGCTGCAAGATATGCCCCATCCCACGCAGGCCCCTGCTCTCAAGGTCTGAGTGTGTGATACTAGGGTAGCCTGCATTATTAATCCCTTTAGCAGACAGAAGATTTGGAAGGGCTTCCACTCAGCCACCTTCCCTTTATAGTGAAAGCATTATGCAGCGAAGCCAGGCTGTAGCATGACTTCATTTGGTGACGTTTTAGGTATTAATGTGCAAGTATGTGTGAAATGTTCATGCTAATATAGAGACTTAATAGTACGCCCAAAGGAATGTATGTTATTTTGGGAATTGCCAAAGAAACATCACCATAAAGCTGTAAGATAAGGATGCACACAGACACTCCTGCAGCATCTCATCTTTAAGCAGGGGTATCTGGCTCCCCTCAGCCAGGAAATGAACTGTCAGAAAGCTTTAAGTGGCCACATACTAACACCTGGACTCCTCTTCGAGAGCTCGAAAGAGAGAGCAGACGAAGCTTCTGCGACTGCATTCAGAGCTCTCCTCCCTCTCTGCATTGGAGTGGCCATAAACCATCTTCTTTATTCTTTTAATTTACAGCCAAAGCCATGCTCTGTGGTAAATATAATGTCAGGCTCCCGGCACGGTGGAGTATATTTCAAAATATTGAAATATACTCCACCGTGGCTTCTGCATGTACTTAAATGCTACTTTGAAAATATTCTGTGAACCAGCAGAGCCGTGCATGCATGCCTCCCTTAGTAGTATCTGTAGTGTGTGTGTGTGTGTGTGTGTGTGTGTGTGGCATAAACATGTTGCTTACTGCTGCTTCATAATATGCAGGCTACTGTGAACAAAAACCTCATCCATGAATGCTTTCACATGCGCTTGTATCTTCTACATTTTCCCCTCAAATCTCAGGATAAAGGAATTTTCGTAGTATTCCATCTCCTGCATTGTTTTCCAAAAAACAAACCCAACATATTTTGCTGCATTTGCACGTCGCGCTCAAACGCTTCTCGTCTCCGGGGTTGAAAAGGTCGAATTTAGAACAGTTGCGACTGCGAAGGAACAAGTGGTGCTCGAGATCCTTATCATCAAGCGAGGAATAAAGATGCTTCTTTGTAAAATGCTCGTACGTTCAGCGCGTTGGTTCATGAGAAGGGCTCAGAAAGAGGCCCTTGGCAAAGAAAGGGAGCCTTTCAGTACCTCTTCCCTCATTTCCTCCCTCTCCTTCTTTCCACTTGTGAAGTGTCGCTTTGCTATCAGCCTTCAAGGCCTGATTGCCAGGAGTCGAGTGAACCTTGTAGATCATTGGCAAAGAGACCAGAGTGGATGTAAAGAAAACTCAGCATGAAGTCAAGTGTTTCCTGATTTCCCCGAAGTGGCCGATTGGTTTGATTTTCTTGCACTGGTTAATTCAGCCTACACTCAGGGATGCTCAGAGTACAGTGTGCACGGTTGTTGTGGCTGTTGTTACCTCCCACAGGACCATAACACTCGCTCCAGGGAATTCAAGCCATAGAAAACAGTGCTTCAGCTTTAAATGCCGGTAAGAGCAAAGCCACACCCTCCCTTTTCTGGTCGATACTAAATGCCCTCCGATTTGTCTGTATTCAAATAAACAAACCCTAATTTGAGATTCAAATGCTTTCAGCATCCAGACATGTGAGACAATTGAAAACCTTTTGTATCAAATGTAAAATCGACCGGCACACGCCAAATAGCTCTTTTCCTTTTGTCTGTGAGCAAACCAGTCATTTTGTCGGGGATGCTGTGACACAGACGGCTCCGCGGCAGCCCGTTATCATCACATCAAATGTGACAGGAGGGAGGCAGAAACATCAGACAGAAATAACCCTCTCTCTGCTCGCCGTTTAGCACCGATGGGATGAGGTCTCTGTAAAACGCAGGCCAAAAGGCCGCTCCGGTGGCCCTGCTCCGGTGGTGCTGTCATGTGACCGTCTCATCACTGTTTGTGGCCTCAACTTGGAAGCATTCTCAGTGGAAAAAGGTGCACAGAAGAAATGAGTACACCCACAGATATATATATTCTACATTTGAAATTAGCACCAAGCAAGCGAGTGCACTGTGCTGTGGTATATGAAGTCATGCAAGTCATTTGGAGTTTTATTGTCTGCTGTGTAAAGCAGGAGGACTGGGTGATGTTTGCGGGGCAATTCGGGCACACGTTTCACTCAAGAGCTCTCCAAACGGCCTCTCTTGAGCTTGAGAAGGATGGAGAAGTGCTTCACTCAGCCCCCACTAAGCACCCACCCTCCACTTTCTGCCCCCACTCTACCCTGCCCCCAGCCCCGCCCCTGTGCCCTCAGCGCTGCCCTGCTCACCCCTCCGCTCGGGGACAATGGCTCACTTTCAAAGAAAAGGAGGAAGAAAGAGGAGCCCGGTGTCACAGAATTGCCTGTTTGCTGACGGAATCTTTAAAAGCAGCACCTCATAAATCAAAAGAGAGCATAATAGGCATTGTTTCTCTAAGAGCTACTTGTCCCACTTAAATTCCCCTCCTTTTCTCTCTTTTCTCCTTTCCTGCCTTTTTTCCCATTTCTTTGGCAGAAAGAGTGGGCAAAGTCTGAGGTGGAGATTTTTTATTAGGGGGCCCTCTTCTTGTGGATTTGGCGCCTTTCAGGGGTTTCCTCACCACTTTCTGACCGTCCCTTAGTTTGATGCTTCTGCAACCCCCAACACTTGATTTTTTTGTAGGATTCCCTGAGCTTGGATCAGCATAATCTATCACTATGCACATTGTAACTCAGGCCTCCTCCCTATCTCCGTGCCACATTGTCGCGTTGAAATCGGATTAGCTCGGGAGCCATTTGCCTCTTCTGTTTGGCTCTGAACTCTTTTTGTATGTTAGCACAAGGAATGACAAAAAGCTCGCGGGCAGTATCGCCATTGTGCGTGGAGAAAATGAAGAATGGCGTGCAGTTTGACTCGAGCATGTTTGGTTTATGTTCCTCGAGGACCTTCAAGAGGTGCTTTACAAAAACGTAGCGTGTGCTCGTGTCCTGTTAGCATTTCCATCTCCAGAAATGGCTCGCTGTCATGCATGTTTAGGTTTCAACAGGCTATTAATGCGCTTTTGGAAATGTGCTCGGTTTCCCCCCGTTTGCTCCGTTCACCCTGCTGATGTGTCAGCAATCAAGATGACATCATCATAATTAAATCACAGGCGCTGCATTAAGATTACACAAATGCCAGCAACGTTTCCATGAGGCATTTAGGTGATTACCTGACGTTACCCTGGGTAACCTCACACACAGATATGCGCACTGACGACAGAGTTAACCGTAAGCTCGATGGACGTGAACTCGATTGCAGAGCGTATTCCTGAGGAGCAGCTGGAGCTCTGCAGATATCTGAGTATACAGAATGTGTTGAGCATCTGTCACCTGTAAACATTTTGCATAGGATTACAAAGTGTTTGAATGGGCTCCAGTACTATAGTTCTGTCTACACAATGGCACATCAGTGTTCTGGCCTCAACAACAAAGCTTCAAAGAGCTTCAGGGTACAAAAGCCTAACAGGAACCTTATCTGTGAGACTTTCCCTGATAGATCAGTGACCTCACATATCGCTCCCTTTCTTCTGCTTTTCCTTTTCTCATTTTTCCTCAGAAGGGTTTCAACTCTTTGTTGGGATCTTTTTTCTGTCTTAAGTGTCGGCTGTGTGTGTGAGTGTGTGTGTGTGTGTGTGTGTGTGTGTGTGTGTGTGTGTGTGTGTGAGTGTGTGTGTGTGTGTGTGTGTGTGTGTG
>JAVDPK010001741.1:308381-318662 GCA_034780415.1 Cichlasoma orientale | reverse complement strand
CGCGCTCTCTAGGTTGACCGCTGTGGGTGTGTGTGTGTGTGTGTGTGTGTGTGTGTGTGTGTGTGTGTGTGTGTGTGTGTGTGTGTGTGTTACCAGTTGCTTTGTGCATGCCGGTATATGTTTATGCTCACACAAGTGTGCATGTGAGTGAGAGAATGAGGCTAGCCTCGCAAACTTGCTAGGAGAGCGAGACAGTAAAAGCAAGAGTGCCCCTTCAGAAGAGAGGAGAGGGAGGCGAAAGACAGAGCTCGAATGTACATTTGCGGATGAAATTTTCATGACACTAAATCTAGACAGACTTTTAGTGTCAGTCAGGATTACGGCAGCAGCCCGAACATTCATGAATTATTAAACCGGGAGAGAGATCCCTGGGTGCTTGGACCTGGAGCAGATGAGCTGAGAGAGCACGGAGAAGGCGAGAAGGGGAATCGAGTTGGAAGTAAATAAATAAATAGATCGATACATGGACAAGCAAATAAAGTCAGCTGGCATTAAACGTGGACTGCACTTTCTCAGGAGTCACTTAGGAGCATGGTGTTTGGTAGAAACTCTGACACACCAGCGCCTGTGTGTGTCTGCTCAGCCTTCAGAGTGAAAGCTCGGTGTGACAGGATGAGGAACTCGGGAGTGCTCGTGCCTATGATTTTGGGGGAGGGGGTTGGAAGAGAGATCTTATACAAAAACCTGTGTCGTAAAAAGATCACAGTGTTGTGCCACAACAAACATCAGTTATATGAAAATTAGCTCAACCGAGGGATTTCTGTTAATCGTGGGAGAGAGCTGTGATACAGTCCAATGCAAAATAGAACTAAAGCAGCAGCACACGTGCAGGAATGCACCCTGCTTCCTCCTCCATGTAGGAAACTATACGCAAGATTTTTATGTTGACGTGCTTAGTGTCAATACACTGGATCCATACAGTATATTGATACTTTGTAGTGGTGCTTATCAAATGAAGGAGGGTAATGTGAAGTACAAAGAAGAAGAAATGATTGGGGGGGGGGTGACATATTAAAGGTGATTACAATGATAATACACACACACTGATGCAACAGTGCAGTGAATAAACACAAAGACAATGTATCAGGATGGCATCAATGGAATTTCAGAACCTGGCACGTGTCCACTTGCCGAAAGGTCAAAGGTAAGCTTCACTTTTCTGGCTATCATTGTGAGCTGTAACTCAGGAACAGAGCTAACCTAACCCTAACCCTGTGAGCATAATTTATATTAAATCATTAAACTGCAGCGGTGTCTGCAGAGGTGTAGACTGTAACTTCACTGGTGGAGACACAGTGAAGTTCTAGTTGTCCATCTCACAGACCAAACACTGAATCACAGAGACAGCACATAGGTCCTATTGTCCTTGAGGTCAAGGTCACAGAATGGAACTTGAACCTCACATCGTTCTCGAGTTATCAAGTTCACAAGATTTTCAGAAAAACAACCTCTGACCTTGACGCAATTATGGCAAAATGTAACCGGTGATCCAGGGGTCACTGGCCATCTTTCATTCAAATGTGGTATGAATATTTTTGCTGTAACAGACAGACCCCCCCCCCCCCCTCGGGGAACAGGATAAAAGTGCTGCTCATGGGCTCACAGCACTCTGAACTAGGTTCATGTGACCTGGAAATCATGTGGCAGTTGTATCAAGCAGTCATATATCACGTGACTGTTTCAACTTTTCCATATTTTAAAGCATTTCTTTTTGGTATGCATGGTGGGAAAACAAGTCATCTCTGTCTCTGGGAGCTGGTGTGGGCTTTTTTCAGCATATTTTACAAGTTAATGCGTAAAAAAATATATAACTGAAAAACAATGTTTTCAGTGGTGACGGTTTGTCCTTTTGGAAGCAAGATTATGCAAAAACTGAACAAGAGAAAATCCCGTCAAATTTTCCATATCACTTTTTTCATTTTGCAATCGTAAGGATGCCTTTGATGGAGTGGCCTTCGAGGGGAAACTGTGGTTTTCAAAAATGCCAGAACAAAGACAAGAAAAATAATGCCTCATATTTCAGTGTCCCAGTGCTAGCAGTGGCCTGGCAAAACATTTTGCACAACATTGGGGTAAATTAAGACATCGCTGACACCATGAACAGCTAAACAAATACTGTGG
The DNA here is from genome assembly GCA_034780415.1 of Cichlasoma orientale. Lineage (NCBI taxonomy): Eukaryota > Metazoa > Chordata > Actinopteri > Cichliformes > Cichlidae > Cichlasoma > Cichlasoma orientale. Next base: position 316,541 of record JAVDPK010001741.1, on the reverse strand, counting down.
ACAGCCGCACTGCTCCCCTACTGTCCTTCGCTATGCCACACAGCCAAAACCAGGTGAGATGACACCCCCATATCTCTCTCACTGCTGGAATGTCGAGGGGTACACTGTTGACCCAGACGGAGCTGCCACTCAGTGTGTGTGTGTGTGTGTGTGTGTGTGATACAGAGGGGGTGGGATTTGGTGGGGGTTGGCAGGCTTTAGCCTCATGCTTCACAGGAACCGTCTGCTGTTCCTTGGTGGCAGAGGGACCCCAGCGGAGAGGGGACAGGTGCAGGGTCTGGCTCCTGTTTTGGTGTATCCACTGTCCCTGCACTGTAACTTCTTCTTTCTCACACTTTGCATTCAAAGACATTCCTTTTGTTCACCCCACATTTACTCCAACTCCTCTTAAGGTGGAATGCATTCTTTCCCTACTCCTTCTTCTCACTGGATTCTCTGAAGAACTTAAAGGAATTAAACAGTTTTATAAAAACAAAACTCTGCCTCGAACTGTCTGTGAGATAAACAGAGACTGTTAAAGCTTTTACTGCAGCTTTAGATTCAAATTCACCTCCTTAAAATCGACTTTAATGCTTTTTCTGCTGTAACTGCTAAACTTTGAAAGAGTTTATACCAGTTTTGATGTCACCAAAAATTAAATAGACCATTTTTTTAAATGTGTCACTTTGATTTTTACAGAACCTCCCTCATTTCTTTAGATTTTTTTTAAGTGGTCTGCAGGAAAAGTTCTCCCAGCTTTCTGAAGGTCTTTCAACATTTTCTTTGCACATTGCTGCTTTTCACTCATTCTCAGTCCATTTTCTTTATTTTTGTTTGTTTTGTTAAGCCACTTAAAAAAGACTCACGAATCATGCAAACATATAAACAGCACCTAACTCACAGGATGAACCAGTGTTGTGTCTACGCATAACAGACGACTTGGCAAGGAACCGATTTTAAATGCTATCTTAAGGCACGTTGTTACTAGCATCCTGTTGCAAAAACGCATAATCTGTTCCATTTCTTTAAGTTGAATCTATGAAAAATAACAGAGATAACACAGTTTGACAGGCATAAAATAGTTTTTCACCAACAATGTGATTAGTTGAAAACTTGACATATGTCAGCAATGGTGTGAAGTGTGTCCTTAAATGAACAGTGAAAGTGATGTGAAGAAAATCCACGTCTGACACAGGACCTGAGAGATGCACTGATTTCACTGGCCCTTCAGCTGCTCCGTTCACCAAGGCTGCATGCCAAGAAGCCATTTTTAAGGAAGGGAAACTGGGGGGAAAGGCTCAGGTATGACAAATTACTTCAGGTCGTATGGAGTGAATCCAAATTTGAAATATTTGGTCGTCAGTATGTACAGAGGAGGTGAAGAGAGCGGTTCAGCAGTGCGATCATGGTAAAACATGGTCTGGGGCTGCATTTCAGGTTTGGGGGTCCTGTTAAGACTGATGGAATTAAAAGTACTGTCAGATTTGGAACCACGATGCAGTTCCATTGAGAAAGCATCTGATTGGCAGCAGCTTCATGTTTCAGCATGACAGTGATCGCAAACACACTGCCAGTGCAGTAAAAACACACCTGGATACAAAAACACAAAGAGAAACACTATCAGTCATTTGGCTTCCGCAGAGCCCAGACCTCAAAATCATCGAAGCAGTGCGGGATCATCTTGACAGAGAGCGGAATAAAAGGCAGCCAACATCCAAAGAAGAGCTTTGGAATTTTCTTCAAGAAGCCTGCAGATCTCTTCCTGAAGACGACTAAACTACCAAAAAGCTTGCCAAAGAGCGTTCAGCCTGGATTGAAGAATAAAGGTGATCATACCAAATATTGGCTTTCAAACTCATGAGAATTGTCCAAACTCTGTTTTTGCATCGTATGCTGTATTTTCATGTATGTTTGCACACATTTCAATAAATCACTGCACCCATTTAAAAAAAGGAGGGCTGGCTCAAGACTTTTGCACAGCACTGCACAAGTAACAATTATAATAGCCACTGGAAATTAAATAGTCAGGTGATTTCTTTAAGTTCATCAACTGGATTTTCATGCAGTTCGCAGAATGCAGATTTCTTGCTCATCAGCTAAGTCAAAGCACCGACCAATGAATGACCAGGGAGCACAACCAGCATCTGAAAAGATGAGACCTGCCAAGCACAAGAAAACTAAGGGCTTTCTAATTGGTTGCAGCTACTACATTTCAACATAAAGCAAAACATGCCTGCATCAGCGTAAAGCTTATTAAAAGCCCATTGCAGCCACTCAGAACCTGAGCTGATGTCTTCCAGTTGCTCATTTCGTTGAGCCAACAGTTCTAAACACAAGTATTTTCCATTTGCGTTGACATTTAACAGAGAAAGGCAGCTGTTTGATAAATGATGGATTAGTATATTATCCTAAATTGTTGATTAATTGTCTGATTACTCTTTTAAACACAGTTATTTTTCACTTGATTTCATGCATTGAATTTCTGCCATTTTTTGTAGTCGGTTTATAATTTCCAAGCCCCTGATATGCGCGGCCCTGCCAGCTGTCATTCATGGCTTAATGTCACTGGAGGCGTTTAAAGTCTCGGCTAGATTGCAAGATATGATAGGACAGTAAAAGACCTAATGGGGGGTAATCCTGTGGATAATTTCAGAAGCCGAGACAGAGCACTGGTGCTGCGGGTGACACAAGCCTGAGATACACGGGGCACATATGTGTCTGCCTCGTGCCATCTGCCATGCTGATCATTAGAAAGGATGTCACACTGAGTTGGGACCTGAAGATGCATGTGCCCCTCTTTGTATGTCTCCTCAACTCGGTTACCCCTTTGTTGTCTTCCGGACATAATTTCGTGGGCAGATATGAGATTGAAGGATTTGCAGGCGAGTTGATTATTTTTACTCAGCAAAGGAATCCCCTAAAGATGCCGCGGTTGTGTCAAAAGACCGCAGGGCCTCCTCCCATGTGACTTGCTATGAAAGGTCAGATGATGCCCGTCCTTGTGTATTGTCACACACGCGGCACACTTGCATATTTATTCGAATTTACACTTTGTTTTATTGAGCGTGCGTTTGTCTCGTGGGTCATTTGCATCTCCATAGCACAGTCGAGGCCCCTCGGTTGTCTCATTTAAGGATGTGCTTGCTTTTTCCTTCTCCTCTACATGTGTTCCTGAGCTAGCCACCCTCTCACAGAGCTGTAACACCACACCCAGGTACCCATGTGTACATGTACATCTTACACCTGCAACACTCATGATGTGCATCGTAAACTTAGAGCAGACTCTGGTATTATTATAATAACGCATGCTGTATGATGCAGTTTAACTGACATATGGTCCTTGATATATCTGCTGACTAACAGTATCTTGGTGATCAACAGGCTTATGAGTATGTGTGCTTGTATTTGCATCTTCAGATAACAGATTCCGTCTCTGACCTGAGGGGTTGGGGGCCTCCCTCGAGGGGCCTCAGTTCCTTGTGCTCGTGCAAGCTTCAGCCAGCACTCCAAATGGCTTGAAAGATAAATATCTAATCAATACAGAGCTATATTTGCATAGGAAACAACCTATGGTGCAGGATGGGTGAGATTATAGAAACACAGTTATATGATGGTTTGGCCACATTGAATTCATATTTTCCCAAAGCTACAAATCCAGTATGTTTAGATAAAAGCTAAAATTACCTTCGAGCCTCATTTTTACTGCGTCAGTTACGCTGGATGGCACAGACGTGAGGATGCTGACAAAAGCTGAGGAAGCTTCCTACTGTGGGTTATAAACAAACCAAGCCAGCCGCCGATGGAAGGAAGGAAGGAGCTTAACAAGCCACAGGACATGCTGAATAAATCTTTATCTCCTGCCCCTGAGGGCAGACTTGGCTTGTGACACCCTGACCACAGAGGCCTCCTATCAGACACAGATAGGCAGCTGATAAAAGAGAGAACGCCACCCTCATCCACTAATTTGTTCACCTCCCTTCAAAAAACACCTACCGCACTACACATCCACTCACTTCCTCTTGCTATTGTCTGGTGAACCTGGTTAAGATCAATTCATTAATAAATGTGTAAAACTATCAACAAAACAGCAGTAAGAAAGCTGAGCATGTGCAGCTTGCAGACGTTTGTATATGAGAAAGAATCTACCCTGTAGTGCTTAAGTATCTGGGCTCAGCTTGTCGTGCCATGTGTGATCTGTGACGCCAGCCTGACCCTCAGAGACCTGCCTGAGTGGCAGTGCTCAGACCTTCAGCCAATAGAAGGTCAAGTGAGAGAACATAGTTGACGCTTTGTGTGTCAGTGGTTCAATCTGTCATGTCAAACCTGAGGTCCCACTTGATCTTTGATAGATATGGATGTTATCCAGGTCTAACACGAGGGATCGAAGTCCCTTCTGTTGGAGAACAAAGGGATAAAAATAAAGAAGTAGCTTTTTTTAATATATGCACTGTTTTTTCTATTGCAGTAAAAAAAAAACCCCAACTGATTCACTTTATTGTGTAAAGATTATTTCTATGTTTTTGCAGAATTTTTTCCCTTCTTTTCCCACTCAAACCCTTACGCAACATATCCAGAATATCCTCAGCTGCTTTAGTAAGATGCTTTCTTTCACTTGCAGAGAAACACGATGAGGGCAAGGGGAAGAGCTCGTGTTTATTTTTTGAAGTGTCCCTTGATAAAGGTGCCAGAGTGTATGACAGGGTGCAAGAGAGGGATGGAGGGAGAGCACGAGGATGCACAGAGAAATGGGGGAGAAGTAAACTACAAGCTGGTTGACAGCCCCAGGGTTTCTCCATCACTTTGCAGCCGTGTATGGAGTTGGAAGGGAGCCGTGCGCACCCTGTGGAGCTGCCCCGATGACAGGACCTGGGAGAGGTGTTGTCACCCCTTTAAACACGCAGAGAAAAAGGCATTAGTGGCTGAGGGGGAAGAGTGGTGACAGTTCTCTCCAGGACAGGAGACAGAGCAGATAGGAGGTGATGGAAGCTCCTCCTTAAGGACTTCCTCAGGTGGGGGGGAGGTGCAGAGGTTAAGAGTTTTAGAAATTACAGGGAAATTACACATTACCAAAAAAAAGCCCTGGAGGAGGAAGTTCCCTTTGGTAAAAGGATGCAATGCATCACTCCTACTGATAGGACAATGCATATTAAGTAGATTTATAAGAACATGGGGAATATATGATTTGGAAGAAGAGGAAAAGGAAGATTTGGAAAAAGAAGAATGACAGCAAGGAGATACAAAATCACATAAAAGGAAGAGGAGGATGAAGAAGAAGAAAAAAGATGGAAGATGAACAATGAGGACAAAAAACAAGATGATAAAAAGAAGTAAAATGGACAAGGAGCAAAAAGATAATAAAGACATGAGGAAGAAGGGAGTCGAAAGAAAAAAGTGACAAATGGGACAATGAATAAAAGGATTCAACAAAAATGGCAAGGGCAAAAAAATTTAATGAGTGAAAGGCTGCGAGTGAGAGAAACTACTGAGGGAGGTTGGCAAGAGAAGTAAAGACAAAGAACAGGAGGAGCGACAAAACACGACGAATCAAAAGGAGAGCAGAAAGAGAAGAACGAATGATATGAAGAAGGAAAATGAACAAAGAAAAGGAGAAATGAGCATGAAAAGGAACATGAAGAAAAAAATGACAGAAATAAAAGAAGGAAGAAGAAGGTGGCAAAAATATGGACGAAAGCTTCGAGATGATGAAACGTTCACTGTTCACTGCGGCCCGTGGTGGTGGGAGATAAGGATATCTAAAGGGACAAATTAAGGATATTGTGCTCCAGAACATCTTGGACAGGCCACTGCTGGGGTCAGGCCAGCATCAATCACTGAGGGTTGGCCACACAGATCTCATGCCTCTCTGGAGACCATTACAATGGACCATTACAATCCACAATAGGCTGCGGTCAGCCTTCTCTGGCCATTGGTGGCAATGGGGGTGGGGTCAGAGTATCCTGAATGGACAGTGGCCATCAGTGACCCACTCTTTATTGGTATGCAACAAAATGGACAGTGGTTAGTGGTGTGTGTGTGTGTGTGTGTGTGTGTGTGTGTGTGTGTGTGTGTGTGTGTGGTGGGGTTGTGGGAACAGATTTAGAGGTGATCATGGTCATGATGGTTTGTTTGAAAGGAGGAGGGATAATATAATATATAGATTTTTGTATGTGTGAATTCTTTATTTTATTTTTTAAAACAAGTGTCTGAAATCACCTTTGGCACCATAAACTGGTCATTTTCCCCTTTGATCATAAAATCTCATCACTTCAGATCTTTAAAGTATTTCAAAGAATCTACACAGAACATGACAAAACATTCAAGCTCAGAAATACACGATAGAATATCAAGAGGATACTTCAAATGATTCATCATTTCCTCAAAAATTCTTCCTGATTTTTCCTTTTTCACGTATCATGGAGCACAGCGTTTTGATACTTTAGACTTGCCTAACTGGCCCTCCAGGGGTTGAGTAAACATTTCACTTTGAAATGAAGAGTAGTCTTAAGAGAATGTTGCCCATGATGAATCATTTATAAAATGTTAGCATTTATCAAGCCATGTATGCTTGTGCAGACTTAGTAAAAATATTCCAAAATTCAAAATCATTTGATTTAGTATTTCACAATACTAAACCCAAGCTGCATTCTGCTTGACCTGCCGGTACTCATCAGCTGCCTCAGGAGTCCCACAGGCTAACCAAGCCCAACAAGACTCCTTCAGCTTGATGGCTTGAAGATCTTGTGGACTGGGGCCTCTGCCAGCTGTTCCCAGCTGGATCTGGACAGACTGTGGTGCAGCCTGGTAGCATTGGATGGACCAAAACATGATGTCCCAGAGGTGTTCTATAGGTCAGGCGAGCGTGTGGGCCAGCCAGTGGTATCAACTCCTTCATCCTCCAGGAACTGCCGGCATATTCTTGCCGCATGCAGCCAGGCATTGTTGTGCACCAGTAGGAGCCCAGGACCCACTGCACCAGCGTAAGGTCTGACAATCTGGATTTCATCCCAATATCTGATGCAGTCAGGGTGCCGTTTCCTAGCCTGTAGAGGTCTGTGTGACCCTCCATGGATATGCCTCCCCAGACCATCACTGTTTGGTCAGACATTCACACCAGTGGCTGCTAGAGGTCATTTGTAGCTCTGCAGTGCTCATCCTGTTCCTCCTGCACAAAGGAGCAGATACTGGTCCTGCTGATGGGTTAAGGAACTTCTACAGCCCTGTCCAGCTCTGCTAGAGCAGTCGTTCTCATCCAATAGACTAAAAGCATACCAGGCTAGCCTGTTAGCTTAACTTTAACACCGAGTGTATCATCGCTGACTTTTTACAACACCTCCACCACTCTCTACGCTGTGTGTGTGTGTGTGTGTGTGTGTGTGTGTGGGTGTGTGTGTGTGTGTGTAAGGGCAAAGGAACGAATTTATGGGCTTGAATGAATAACGTGTATATAAAATGAAGAAATAACCTGTTTTGCAAGCATCTTTATGACTCTGTGTTATTGTATCTACATTATAATCAATCCCATCATTTTTGGCCTCTTAAAATATCTTTTTAGAACAGTAATGTTATAATGTTGTGATTTCTGCTGCCCTCTTGGCCAGATTTCTTTATATGAAAAAAAAAAAACCTTTTTAATGTCAATGACAGTTTTTAACGTGATAAATAAAGAATATATAAAAGTCACTTTGCCCAAAGTGATTACAGCGTCTACGTTTTGACAGGGATGCTGTTTCTCGCTCAAAATGACTCAAAATGATCATTTTTTTTGACATGTTTCACAGATTATAGGTCAACAAGTCATTCACAACAGTTTAAATACAGCCAATCATTTTCTGGCAAATAACTGGAAATAGGTTTTTGGTAGATGATCCCAGTTTGGCACGGCACCAGTCACCAGTCCTCCGTGCTCTGAGACTGTGCTGGGAGACACAGCAAACCTCCTGCCAGTGACCCTTACCGGTGTGTCGTCCTGGAGGAGGTGGACTAGTAGGGTCCAGGTATGGCCTGGACACTGACTCTGAGCCTAGCCAAATGCAGAACTAGTGAAAAACAGTCAGTAAAGATGAGGAGGGAGAAATGTGAGTGTCCTCCACCTGTAACACCATTCCTGTTTTGGGGGGGGGGGGGGGGTCTCATTGTTGCCCCTCTAGTGCACCTGTTGGTAATTTCATGAAAACCAAAGCA
>JAVDPK010001741.1:256779-269031 GCA_034780415.1 Cichlasoma orientale | reverse complement strand
GTTGTATATAGAGTGATTTTTTAAGGACGTTATACATCCTGTTTGCCCGAGGTAGTGCAGAGCCTCTGGCTGATTAGAGGAAGCCCCATATCAGATTGCGCCCAACCCCCTCTTTCTCTGTTGCTGCCCAGGTTTAATACTGTTATACCAAAGCCCCTTCATCATGGACCTGTGCTGCAAATCTGCTCCATCCACCAAGACTTACAGAGGAATTCCTGAGCTTTCAGGTGGCAAATACTTACTTAAGTATTATTGAAAAATCTGTAAACTTTAAGGTGTTTTTTAAAAGGATGATTTACTTTTTTTATTACTCATTAATCAGTGTTAACATTTATATCCATGTATTTGTGTTCAAGCTCACAAAAGACAGACGTATAAACACACAACTCATGCACACTCTAACCAAACATGCACATGCACAAATCCACTTATCTCATTTCCTCTGATACACTCATCCACTCAAGCTTTGCATGACAGTTATGGTTACAATGGCGCTACTAGAACACCTTTGCAGTCTGTTCCTCATAATATACTGATATAGTGTTCTGTGTACTCTATGACACATTAGCTCTTCCAGACTTCCTTTTTCCGTGTGCTTCAGTTTGCATGCTCTTCAGTGTCTTACAGTGTCAATAAAAGCTTGGACCAGTGCTTGGTCGTCAGACAGGGAGTAATGCAGAACAAAGACATTTCTCATGCTATCTACATTGAAGTGCAGCATATTTTCACCAGCGGCCAACAAGAATATCAAGATACTCTTTGATTTAATGTCTGCTTCAGTAAGCTGCTGAAGCCTGTGTCCTATAAACTTACTTTTTGAATCCACTTGGGACTTGTAGATATATCACAAAGACTACAGCTGAAGCTTCTAGATCAGATTCAAGATATGTAGCAATGCTGGCTTCATCAGTCTGCTCTTTTGACAGCATTCTGTCATTTACACATGGGCCAGTTCTTGTAGTGTTAATTATGGCTTACATGCCCACAACAGTGACAGTGACCCACAATGACATGTTTGCCATTCGCTCATGAGTGCGCTGGATTAACTGGAGATGATGCCGTGGCAATCTTTGCAAACAGTGTCCGTATGAATATGCAGGAAGTGTAGGCAAGGGAGAATTTTCTTCATACTGGAACCGTTCTCATTTCCACTGTAGTCAGAATTTTGTTGACCAGTCATGAATGAGCAGGCTTTGGTTGCTTACAGGCAAATAGTCCAGGGAGGGTAAAAGAAGAAATGCATTAGCAGAAATGTAGCAAAAGGAAACTCAAAACTTGAGAAGAGGTTGTTCTGAGCCTCCTGTTTCCACTTCCACATTGCTGTGTGCATGGCCTGTTTGGCTCAGTTAAACCATGTCTTCATATGTCCTCTGCTCCAGGATAGACACCTCTTCTTCTTCATTACAGAGAGCCCATGCAGGTCTTTTGGAGTCCATTGATGCTGGAACTTTTTTCTTAGATCTTTCTTTGGGGTGTGGGGTGTGGGGTTCTTCTGTGTGCCAGCTGGTTAATGCAAATGCTTTCATTTCATACTTTCATGCTGTGTTGAAAGTGATACAAGAATGTTATAGCATCCAGCCTAGTAAGACTGTCACTGTGAATTTACCAAAAAGTGAAAGTAAAAAGGGGCTTTGGCTGGTGCAAGGTTCTGTAAGACTTTCTCTTTGGGAAAAACTGGCAATCTGCCTTCTTTAATATTCAATTTGATAGCAAAGACTTTATTGGTTTTTCTAAACAATGATTATGTGTTTAGCAGTCTTACTTCAGGGAGGAAAGATGTGAAGTGGCCGTCCAGTTTTCTGTGTCCCTAATTAAACCTACTAATGTGGTTTGGTCTCTGCATTTCAGAGGTCAGAAAATCCACATAAAGGCTACAGCAGACACTGCATGCTGAAAAGCATCAAATAAGGCACAAACCTTGCATCATGTTTCTTTTTCTCATTCTCATGACATCAAGCCATAGATGGAAAATAAGTCTTTTTAGTTTCAACCTATTTTTTGTCTTTAAAAATCAACAGATAAGAGTGAAAAGATTCAATTCTAATTTTTTTTCCCCTCTCTGCTCCTTCTACTCCTTCCTCATCGGTGGGAAGAGTTAACCAACAAGCTAACATAAACTGACAAATCTGAGCTGGATTGCAAGAAGCTTATCTATCTGATTGATCTTTCAAAAAGCCTAAAGGAGATAAATGTGGCTCACAAGTTGCTGCAAAGTCTTTTTTTTGTCAATCTGCCACCCGCCTATACACACCTGTCAGTGGCTGCCAGATTGCTCCAAGCTTCACTCCTTCATGCAATTAAACAATTATGACAATTTAGCCTTCCCCATGCATGTGCACGAGCATGCATCTAAAGTTTGGATAGTATTCTTCCATGCCTTCAGCTCTATCTTGCTTCATTTTTCTCTTCAGGCAATCAGCAGAGTCAAGATTTGGTTTTACTGTGGAGCCTGTCACAGCCAAAGTATGGCCAAAGCTACAATTGAACGGTTTTGCTCCATTTGCAGTTAAATAAATGGGGTACACTGAGCCAAAGTGGGTGTCAGCACACAGCATGTGGGAGCATGCAGGCGTGGAGCATGTGATTGGAATATATTGCTCAGGCAGTGTGCCGGATGCTCGAAGTTTCATCAAGCCTGTGTAAATGTTTACCCTGCACACAGTTTCCATTTCAGCTAGCGGCACAGCATCACCTTACCACTTAGTGGTTCGTAGATTTCAGTTGTGTCACTGCTGCCATCTTGCAGCTGGCGCATACTAGAGGCACGGCAGCAAAGACTGGTTTGTAGCCAGAGCTTCGTAAGACATCGGTTTGCGTAAGAACGTGTTGACTAGCTATTTACCTTGTCATGCTACATTACCTCACTTATGAATTAATGGTTAAGCGTACATGTAGCTCAGTGTCCCTGAATCATTAACAGAGAAAAGTGCATTGCAAATGGCACGGACAGAGTTTGAGTCCGTGATTTCCTGGTGAACATAGCATCTACTGGGAGACATTTATTCTGAAAGAACTAATGGAAAGGTGAGTGTTGCAGAACAGAGACCCTAAATCAGTATTTTATACTATCACAATAACTCTTTATGTGGAAATAATGTGAATCAAACAGCATTTTTCTCGGTACAAAAGGTGATATTACACCAAACTGTCTGACGACATAGGCCTGATATGTCAGAGGAAAAAAGAATAAAAAGAAAAATGTAAAATTCCTGCATTCTTGGACTCCCCACTTCCTGTTTAATGCATGATCTACTATTACTGTTTTTCTCTTTCAAAGATTTGCTGAAAGATGGATTTGGGATGATGACTCTATGACCATTTAAAAACTCATAAACACATTTTAAGTTTGTGCTTTGTGTTTTTTAATCACAGTGCTGTGCAGAAGCCTTTATATTTTGCTTCCAAGGAGCCAGACTTTCTTGCCATTTTTTAAAGCGGTCTTGAGCAATAGTTCTCCGGGCTTTCTGAAAGTTTCTTTGGACATCGGCTGATTTTTCACTCAGTTTCAGTCCAATGTTTTCAGAGGGATATTTTGTTAAACCACTCAACACTGAGCGATCATTCAAACATAAAAAGGCATCTACCTCAAGGGATGAGCCAGTGTTGTGTCTACACACAACAGACAACTTAGCAAAGAACCAATTTTAAATTGAATCTTGATGCACTTTGGTACTAGTAGCCATTTTTTTAGTCAAATATATGGAAATTACCAAAGATAACACAGTTTGACAGGTACGGTATAAAAGAGTAATATTGCACCAACAAGGTGATTCCCAAAGATCTCAGCATGGTGTATATTGTGCCCTTAAAAAATCTGAGGAACCTGTACAAGTGGAGGATAAAAGTGGAAGGCCTAAAAATGTCCCTACAGCAGGTGAAAAATATCTCAAAGTCATGTTCCTAAAAAGTGTGTGTGTGTGTGGGGGGGGGGGGGGGCAGCAAATACCTGACCTGGGACCTGAGCGATGCATCCGGCTCTTCTGTTAACTACTGTTCATCAAAGTCTCATCAGAAATGCTCTCAGTAGAAGGGTGGCTGCGAAGAAGGCACAAAAACTGGACTGAAACTCAAAGGCAACAGGTCATTTGGAAAGATGAATCTAAATATGAAATTTTCAGTTCAGATTGTTATCAGAATGAATGGATGAGGTCAGAAGAGGCGTTCAACAGTAAGCATCCACAGCAATCTGCTGGTGTTGGGGATCTTGTCAAAATTGATGGAATTATGAATGCAGAAGAGCACCGTCAGGTTTTGACCCCCCATGCGATGCCATCTGGAAAGCATCCGATTGGCAACGGCTTCTTTTTTCAGCACAACGATGATCCCAAAAACACCGTCGGTGCAGTGAAAACATACCTGGATAGAAAAACACACACTGGAACACTGTCAGCCATGAACTGGCCTCCCCTCAGGCCCACACTGCTTCCACAGTATTGGAGCAGCGTGGGATCATCCTGACAGAACAGAACCAAAGGCAGAAACATCCAAAGAAGAGCTTTGAATGTCCTTCAAGAAGCCTGGAGAACTGTTCCCAAAGACTGCTTAAAGAAGTGATAAGCCTCCCTAAGAGAGTTCAGGCTGTGCTGAAGAATAAAGGTGGTCATAACAAATATTAACGTTCAAGCTCATTAGAATTGACTCTATTTTTGTCCTAAATACTGTATTTCCATTTATGTCAGCACATGCTTCAATGAATTGCTGTTCCCACTCCCCATTTTCCTAGAAACACATAAAGAACTGAGGCGTGGCTCAACACTTTTGCGCGGTACTGTATTTGAATCTGAAAAACTGTATTATTTTATTTACTTCTGTTCATCTCAAGTCCACATATGGATTTTGGAAACATGGCACCGTAGATCAAAGAGCTAAGTCTGTACTCAGAACACATATAAATCAAAAAGATGCCGGGGCCTTAAGAGATGAGAGCTGCAATCTGCGATCCTTTACCCACAGCTAAGGGCTTTGACTCAAATGATTCATCACATGATGATTAGCTGCGGCCAGGCTGGTATCCTTTCTCTGCTAACCCCGGCCCTGGTGGAAGTTATTTTGGACATGAACAGGCTCTCGCTGCTAACCGAGCTTTAGATGTGGAGGAAAGATAAGTGTTATGTCCCTCAACAATCTGACAAACCTGCAAACCAGATGAGTCGCAGTGCAGATGTTTTTTTCAGTAGTAGGTGTGTGTGTGTGTGTGTGTGTGTGTGTGTGTGTGTGTGTGTGAGAACGAGGGCGAGAGAGAGAGAGTGGGAGGTGGCAGTGGTAGATGGAAAAATGTAAGGCATTACAAATCCAAATTCAGTAATTACATTACACATACTAATCCAGTGTGTCACTCTGGATTTTGCTTAGCTCTCCTGTGTGCTGTCTTAAGATGTTTTTACACATGAACCTTGGAAAATCCTCCCATTCTCATTACCGCAAATACTCAGGTGGTGTACAGTATGCAAGGGTGCTGCCCGAGCAGAGCACGCGGGACACACGGTGAACAATTTACAGCTATGAGTTACATTTCATTCAAATATGACAGACTTTGTAGCAGGCGAGGGGAGCTGTGAGCTGATTAAAGCCCGTTTAATGTCGGACACCTTTTTTGGATCATGACTAGAAAGGTTCAGAATTGCAGTGCATGTCTGAAAGCCTTCTAGTAACCCTAGCTGTGTTAATCACATTGTTATCCAATAAAATGAAGCATATGTGGTTTGTTAGCTCACGCCCTGTGTGATAACGCAGAGATGAGTAGATAATGAATTTTACTTGCTCACTCCCACTGCTGAGTTTTGCATAGTTGCCCCAGCAGTGAAGTAAATGCATCCCTGTCTGGAATGCATGTAAACAGTCCCGTATAGTGATGGGATTCACTGTCCTCGGGGCAGGCACACAGACCCCTCACAGCCTGTGTGGCCCCCTTTGTGTCTTGGGTCTTCTCTGTTGGTGGCACTGTTTTAACAGCCTCCTTTAACTCAAACTTATTACCCTGCAGCAGAATTGGGCTGCTGCTGTAAACTCCATGTTTAATTAATGGTGTTTTGCAGCTTATTTATATGTCATAAATGGCCAGCAGGGGCAATATTAGAAGCATGTTTTTATCAAATGTCTGGCTTTTTAACAGCATGCTGTTTTATGCAAGGTCTCTGCTGCTGTGAAGGTGGAAACAAAATGCTGTCTAGAGGGACTAGGGGTGCAAAGCACAGTATGGGTCTGTGATAAAAAGGTTGTGGTTTTACTTGGACTGGCCCAGGCAGGGAGGTGGTTGTGCGGAGTTGACACACACTGATGAGACCACCAGAGCTAGCGGTCTCCGAGAGCAGGAGGTATGGAAATATGTCCTATCCACAGGAAAGCAGAGCTGGAAAAAGCAAAGATGTCGGATTGCTAATGAATCGTAACATCATATCGATATCCTGGATTGAGTCCTACTATAACAGAATAGAAATGAAAGTCAAAAAGCTCAGGAACTGAGGTAAGCGAGAGGGGGGAAAGGTAAAGGAAGGAGGTGAAGCCGGGTCAGTGAGGGACACAGATTTGGAGAGGACGGGGGTGCAGTGTGTCTGTATAAACGTGCAATCAGACACATGGTAAAAGAGTAACAGCAGCTGCAGCTGTCCTGACTTGTAATGAAGTCTGTGTTCTTCTGCCTACCTCACCTTCATTGCTCTTCCAGTCGGACACACTTTCTTCCTGCTCACTTTGTCTCTTCACTTGTTTCATCCTCTCACCATCTCTCGTTCTCCTTCACTTGATGTCTGCTATTACCAGCTACCGCTTCCTTTAATTTATTCATCTTCGCTCGTGCGCTCTCTTTGCAGACATGGGTGCCTTTTCTCCTCTGCTCTCTTCCCTCCTTTCCCCACCATGCTTACGTATAGAAGCCAACAGATCAAACAAAATCCCCCCATAAATACCAGCTTAGATCATCTAATCAGCCAAATTGCAGCAGAACGCTGTGCCTTAGGGGAAGTTTTTTCTTTGCTGGGAAACATTACTTAATGGCAGCAAATCAGGCATTGAGAGCGTGCTGTTGTCTCATTGTTGATAAAGGCCTGTCTGTTTTATTTTAGCTCCTGGCTTGTAACACCTGAGCTGGAGTCTTCCAGCAGTGTTTGGGTTGAAAGGATGTCTCTAAATGTAATCCATTACAGACTGCTCCCTGCTGTAATCAATCATTAAATCCAAATATTCAGAAATTAAATTCACTGCCGTCATAGTAATTATGAAATATAACTGATTATAGTAAAATAAATAAATCCCATCTACGTTATAGTGAGTACATGACTGGTGAGGTTCAGACTTAAATCACCTGCCACTCGAGAAGCCAGTCTCCCTGTCCTCCCTCTACACTTCCAGCTTCACCCGCTTTTCATTATTTCTGAGCCAAAATGAAATTTCATTGAACCGTTCAGGATAAAAAGGCGGAAATAAAATCTATTCCAAAATGCGGTGGCTGCGTCTGCTGTCTTTCTGTTTAATGACTCTTTGCAAAACAGTTCTGTCTTTCTGAAATAAAGCTTCTAAGCTTTTTCTCTGATTGCTTTTCTTAGTCTCTCTGCAGCTCGGGCGCAGTGTTTCAACCATGACAATAGTAGCCTAGGTCATCGTACTCTATCATAGCCTCGATGCTGGAGCAGGACTTGACCAAGGACACACAACAGCAGAGCTTTATCAGAAGGGATGATGGCCTCCGGTTCATAACCTTGGCTCACATCCGCTGCTGCTTCCCACTAACTAAATTGTTGCAAAGCAGGGCTTTTCCATTATATGATCTATGTGCTGTAGTAGCAGCAGCAGCAGCGGGTAAAACATTAAAACAACAAACAGTGAAATCATTCTGAAACAAAGTGTCTACTGTATTCTGTTCAAATAGCGGCACATTGTTTGGTTTAAGAGGACAGTGTAATCTAAGAGCCCTTTGTGCAAGTTTTTAAAAAAATTTAATTTCTGTTTGTAAGATTGAACACTTTATCACTTATCCATGTGAAAGAGTCTTTGTGACTATCTCTGGAAAAGAAATTATTCTGTATAAATTTGGCAGCCAAACAGCAGCAGATTCTATGTTAATCCCAGGTTGCTTAACTTCACTTCGGCATTTGCTCCACAACAAAGGTCTTAATTCAGTGGAAAATCACCTAATTACTTTGGCTCTCCTGCAAATCTGCCATCAGGAGTATAGTTTTGTCTTCCTTCCGTAAACCAAGGGTGAAGAGTTTGTGTTATTACTGGCCTGTGCTGGCAATCAATCTGAAGATCTCAGATTCTTCAAATGAGAAAAGCTCTGGTCAAGGTCTTGGCCATGCACACAATTAAGAAGGAAAGCCATGGGAGAGAGAGAGCAGAAGGCGGCTGCAAATCTTGTCCACAGCCAAGTTTATGACAGCGGAGGATAATGCATGTCTAGAATGAGGGTGAAGGGATTCATTTGGCTCTTTCTTGTAATGCAGAAGGCTCGACCAGGCAGCCATTCCTCACCCAGAGTCCCACTGCACGGCCTTGAGATTCTCTGGTCCTGAATGTAGCTGGAAAGGATAACTCATTATTTGAAGTTTGGCCCCACATGGAGAATGAATGGGTGCTCATCAGCTCCAGAATGTAACAACTAGAGCAGGGCTATTCAAATCCAGGCCTCGAGGTGTCCTGCAGGTTTTAGATGTGTTCCTGATCCAGCACACCTGAATCAAATGGCTGAATTACCTCCTCAGTATGCAGTCAAGTTCTCCAGAGTCCTGCTAATGACTTCTATATTTGACTCAGGTGTGTTGGATCAGGAACACATCTAAAACCTGCAGGACACCAACACCTTGAGGGCTGGATTTGAGGATCCCTGAACTAGAGGAATGCTTTGCAGAGGAACACTGAGGCGTTCCCAGGCCAGCCGAGATAATCTCTCCAGCATGTCCTGGGTCTGCCCCCAAGAGGTGCCCAGGAGGCATCCTAGTCAGATGCCTGAACCATCTCATCTGGCTCCTTTCGATGTGGAGGAGCATCGGCTCAACTCTGAGCCCCTCTCAAATGACTGTGCTCTTCACCCTAGCTTTTAGGGAGAGGCCAGCCACCCTTTGGAGGAAGTTCACATCTGCTACTGATCCGTGACCTTGTTCTTTCAGTCAGTACCCAAAGCTTGTGACCAGGTGGGAGTAGGGACATGGATTGATTGGTAAATCAGCAGCTTTTCTTTTACACTTGCCACGACAGACCAGTATAGCGTCTACATCACTGCAGCCACAGCCCCAATCTGTCTGTCAATCCCCTGTCACCCCCCCCCCCCACACACACACACACACTCAGAAACAAGACCTTGAGATACTTGAACTCTCCCACTTCCAGCAATTCATCCCTGACCTACAGTGGGTGCTCCATCCTTTCCCGGCTGACAGGCACTCTCTTTTTTTCTTTTTTATCTGATGGGTCAAAGTTCTTTCAGTGGAGCAACTTGATGGTTTAATGTGTGATGATACAGGGCCACTGTTAAAACCAGCCCATTCTCATTCCTAGGGCATCAAACGCTGTAGTTCTGCCAACCCAAGTGGCAGCTCAAAGATTTGCGCAGGGTGTTCTTTGGCAGCCTGTTGTGATGCGCCAGGACTCCCAAATCTTCCAGAGGACCCATTGGCATCATAGTTGACCGTACTGGGTAAGTGTCATCTTTCAGTGTGTAGGCTTAATGTTGTGATTGGACACACCAAGTAGTTTTAGGTGTGTGGAGATGAAACTAGAATGTGAGTGAGAACAAAGCAAACTTTTAAAGAGTGATAGTGTCCAATAATGTTGTGTGGCGAGTCGGCACAAGGCACAAAATCTAAAGGACACCATCTTTGTGACGCTAGCCAAGATTGTGTCTCAGGATTTGACACCCTAAGATGAAACGTGTCCATCTAAACTTATTTTTGAATCCTGAATTGAATCCTGAATAATCTGCTTGGATTACTGTTGATTTTCACTTACCTGTGTCTCAAATCTGACACAAGACCAAGTCTCATGACTACAGCTCTGATATATTCTTGAACACACACATTCGTGATCAGCGCTGATCTGCGCCATTGACAAATGTTTTCTTTACCTCTTGTTTTTCTGTTAATGTCATATTGCACTCTGTGTTACATTAAATTTCACCTCAAGGCCATTTTCTGTTAGATCTCAGTTGCCTTTATTAACTTTACACTTAGTGTGTAAAGATAACAAATCCATCAACCTCACTGCCCTAATTATTGATCATCTTCCATGGCCTCCTCTAGACTGTGGTCCAGACACTGGTCCAAATCCATCCTCCCCATCTCCCTCTAAATCCATGGCTCCATAGCTACAGGCACGTGTTTTGCATACATGAGGCAGTTTTTGGAGTAACATGTTTTTGGTTGGGGAATTCAGGTCAGCAAACCCCAGGGTCAAAGGTGAACTCAAACCAGAGGACCCAGTGATTCCTGGTAAAATGACCCCCATTCTGCATTCACTCTCAAGCACTCTCAGTCCGTGCCCGTCACCTTCCTCTCTAGCTGTGATTAGAAACCATAACCTCATGCTTCACTGTCACACTGTGTCTACATCCATTTGGCAAGGACAGCTAAATGACCTGTTTCTTGGACTCAGACTCTGGCTGCCCCTCATACCCTTCAGCAGCAGGAAAGTGTGGACGTCGGTGGTCTAATCATCTGTGCAGGCTGATTACAGAGGCCCCCATCTTCCTGTGACATGTTAATCAGGCCAGTGTTGTGGACTTGCTTAAAACACACAGCAGTTCAGTGGCTTTGATGCTGCCTCCACTCCAGGCCTGGTCAAGGTCACCGTTGATGACTTCTTTGATGTTACCTCACAGGTTACTCCACAGGGTGAAACTGTCAGAGTCGGTAAAGGCGTAATGTGACAGTAATTGCTAACCACAGAGTCCTGATGGTATAAGTGGTGCAGCGTTTTATTTATTTTATTTTTTTACACTCTCATTTGTTATCTGTTGGATTCACTATTCTGCTGCATTACACTGGGGTTATGCCAACGCTTTCCTGACAGATTGCCCTTAATCTCAAAGTTAGGAATTTCCTCAAGCCCTGCATTGATTTTTCAGGTACCGCAACATTTTTTGAAAAATGAGGGTCGGATCTGGAGATTTTTAGATTAATTTCCTGCCCGCTCTGTGGCTTAAGAACTACCCGTGAGATTCACATTTCAGTGGTGACCTCATAAATAAGGCCATTACTGCAATCAAAGTGAAGTATGAAATAGGTGGATTTGGGTTTGAAGAAACATTGGGGCAGGAAGCCTTTCATTAAGGACCCAAATGAATCTTTGGTATGGGTGACTTCTGTGCAGGCCAAGTGATTCCCCAGACGATAGTAAATCAATCTGAATATCCGCTGGTGTCATCACACAGTTAATGGTTATGAAAGAGCCCGGTGAGAGAAAGACCTGGACTTTTTGAAATCCTTTTTTCTTCTCTGAGTCACACTTGGATCCCTTTACTTTCTACAATCACCCATTCAAAGAATGAGGATATGATGGACACACGTGGCACCGAGAAGGGAAAAAAATACCTCTTACCATCTGCCATTTCTACTCATCTTGTCATAGCAGTATTTATTATCTTTAACCATAAGCACCCTTGCTTTAAACCCTTTTCCAGTGACCTCACCGACTGACGGGCCTGTCATGCAAATCATTGTTATAAGGCTAAAAAATGGGAACAATAACTCATCCCTACAAACGTAAAACAGCACTCTTGTGTCTCCGCTTGCACTGTACACCTGTACTTCATTGTTACTGGGACTGTGGTTGGTGCGGATAAATATGACATCACTTTTTGAGATAAACCCTTTCCAGAGGAGCCAGTAAATTTGAATAGGGTCATAAGAGCAAGCCTTTAAGGATAAAAGAATGAAAATAGATACTTTTCACCTGTACGTCACCGTATATTTGTCTGCCTAATACATATGGAGTCACATTTTACATTCAGCAATGCATTTCATAATGTCTGACTGTATTGTCCAAGAATTACATCAGTAAACATCTTGTTAGGGTTAGTTGGGTTGGGCGGTTTGATATTCAATTCTATTCAATTTTATTTATATTGAGCCAAATCACAGCAAACAGCATTTTGCAGTATTGTAGGCAAAGACCCTTCAATAACACAGAGCAAACCCAGCAGTCAAAACGACCCCATGTGATCAAGCACTTCAGCTTCACTTTGTTTTTGTCATGGTTGGCTGTGGCAGGCAAGGAAGAGGACCCAAAAGGCAGGACTTATGAGGCAGAGGGCTTACAGGGAAT
>JAVDPK010001741.1:220997-231120 GCA_034780415.1 Cichlasoma orientale | reverse complement strand
ACACACACACACACACACACACACAGCATGTCTTGCCAGGGGGGCACCTGTGCTCTCTGCTTTGCTAAGGTAGCTCTTATGATGTGTCAGCTGCTGATATTAATTGATATAAAGTCTAATCAGGAAGCAGTGAGACAGCGTTTCATTTTCAGTCCAGGTCTGGCCCAGATGAGGGCCAGCAGACTGAATCACCAATATGAACCCCGTGAACCGGGACTCATTAACCAGATGTTAACCACCATGTAGTAAAATGACTCGGCCTCGGTGTGTGGAGAGGAATTGTCCCTTTTTCTTTATTGCTGAGCTTTATTCTTCATAATCTGCTGTTTCTCTCTGTGCAGATATGTGAATGCAAACCAACTGTCTTTTCTCTTTGGGAATTCTTACAGCAGGTCTCGTTACTGTATTCAGATTTAACTTCTTTATCATTAAAACAAACTTGTATTAACAATGTTGCCTTCTGTGTTGTTACTACGTTATCCTATTTTTTACTATTTATTTGTAACATTATTCATTTGCTACCATGCACCTTGTTTTTAGTCTTTATTTGTAATTCACTGGAATGCATCCACACAAGCTTATTTAACAGGGGATAAAGTAAAAGGATGGGAAAGCTGAAAGCTTAGTTGAAGAAAGCCCTGGCAGCCTCACAGATGTGGACAGGCAGCTCATTTAAATAATCCAAATGTGCCAACCGGAGTTAAGCACCTGCACAGTGTAAATTCAAATTCAAGTAACTTTACCCAGAAACTTAATTTTGGTATTTAAGCAGCTAACCAACTGTGAATGCAGCCATTGTCAGAATGCATGTATATTTTACAGTATGCATGCATGTGTATGTACATTTGCTCCCGTTTCCCCATAACTGCATGTGTCCTTCCTTCAGTTCAGAGTGTTGAGGCCCGGCTTTGTGTGCAGAGCTGATAAGCACACAGAATATGAAGGACTTGAGCTCACTGCACTTGTGCAAAGAGTTCCCCTTTTTCATATCCACTTACTGAGGTTTTTTTTATTGAATAAAAATAACTATTGCTGCTGTTGGTTGATAGTGGGGAAGTCCTCATATGCAAATAGTGTCCAACTGGGCAAATGGAAGTCGACAGAAGCAGATCCTCTGCTGTTGCTGCCTATAAATGAAGAGGGGTTTGAATAATAGAAAATGATTCAGAGGAAATGCAGAAAAAGCTGCACAAAGTTGATGAAAGATGCCTCTCAGTGTCTTCCTGTGACCATTTTAGGATCAGACTTTTGGGGCTTGCAGGAACTTAATTTGGTTTTTATAGGTAGAAGCTAAAGTGTCCTGCTGGGTTTCACAACAATGTCATATCTGTCTTCAATAGCAACCTTGTGCTAATGATTATATACATGATGTCACAGTGAAACTTCACACACAGTGTAACCTAAGCAGGCCCCAAGGTCACAAACACAACACGCGCACTCTTCTCAGGATATGGTGTCCATCTCTGCTCCACAGTCACACAGAAAATGAGCGCATGGCTCAGCGCTCCGCTGGCACACTGTACATGCCATTCCTATCCTCTGATGGAGTGAACTTTATTTCAGGAAGATGGGCTCATAATCGCTGTGCCACTCTGCCTGCTTGTTATCCACTCCCACCACCACCACTGACAAGCACAATCCCACCTGGACCCGACCATTCCTGAGGCAGGAGAGAGAGAGAGAATACTTTACAGGAACAGAGATAAACAGGAAAAAGAGAGAAGCAAAGGCTGGCCAGGAACGTTTGAGGTAATGGGTAGTGAGAGAGAAGGAAGCAGATGAGAATTTAATTTGGAGATCCGAGCGTCATGTGGCTATTCCTGGGTAGTGACAGGGAACGCTGCTGCCTGCCTGCAGGCAGGGCTTCTCTTATCTCCAGTGCAGTATACTCTGCAGTGATAATAGCCTCTCATTACAGAGCTGCAGCCCTGGGGAGACTTTGGATAAGTTACCAGCTCCAGTCACCACATCACAGAAGGCTATCCCTCATCACACAATGGGAAAGTGGGTGACGAGAGGGCCTCTTTCACATGTACTCACATATTTGCTTGCTTGTGTGCACATATTAATAACTGGACCTAAACAGGAACAGGCACTCCAACATAACAAATATTAACAAAGACACAAAAAACACACCCGCCCCCACATGCAGTTTTACTGGACGCCTGAGTGTCTAGTGCAGAGGGAACAGGAACAGCTGTGTGTCCAGTCCAGCCCGAGTCCACTCCAAGTACCAGCAGAGAGACAAACAGTGCCCCCTGCTTAGCCCCATAATCTGGCATAATGCCTTAACTGTAACTCAAGCTCTCAAATACAGGGCGGGACACTCAGCCAATTCCCATCCAGTCCCATCTTCTACTCCCCACCAGCTGGCAAGACCTTCCACCTTAGTGGTAGTTAACACGTTTCACCCATGCCAAATACCGTAATGCCTGGACGAAGATATCCACAATGTGCATAAACTCTTGCACTGCTCGCTGACGATGACCAAAGGCACCTGTCGTCATTCCCATAAGATTGGCATGGCTGGTGACACACACACACACACACACACAGAGTTCACTCCTATGATGAAGTCGTGGCTCAAGAGCAGGTCGCCACAGGGAGACGCAATTGCTGGAAGTTATCGATTTCAGAAATGTGAGCCCAGCAGATGCAACACGGTCCTGAGCAGAGGACATAAACCGCACAAAACACGCACGCTCGGACTCTGCACTCACTTCCCTAATGCGCATTAATGGTAACGCAAATACAAACATACTAAAGCGTGGTTTGTGTACAGTTCACCTCAACCCAAAAACATAATGTCTCTGTTAGAACCAGCTGGCTGAAATAAGAGCTCCAGCCTCCTTATTTCAAAACAGGTTCTTGTTGTTTTTCTGACAGGCCTCCGTTACCTCCGCCAAGCTGTCCCACTGAGATAAGCTGGCTGGCATTTTCATCATTCCGGCCATACTGATTGGACCATTATCATAAGAAAGAGGCTGAGAATCCAGGAGGCCTTCCCCCTGGATGCTGATTCATGTTCAAAGTTGGGATTAGCAATCTCACCCCTCAAATCCCCTCAAACAAGGCAAGGCTGAGCAGGCAAATGAAGCAAACATTCAACCGATAAAGAAGAGGACTCTCATGACTCAGTGGAGGGAGGGAGGGAGGGGGGGAGGGATGATAAGTCGTCAGTGACAAAGAGTAAAACTTTGCTATAAAATGCTGCTACATGCATTTTTCTGTTTTCTACTTTTTATAATGCTCAGATATTGATCTAAAATCAGCACACATGTGACAATCACCCCTTTTTCACTGTGCCAGAAATAATTAGGGATTAGCATGGATATTTATGGCACTGGAATTCATAGATGACCAAGACCCTGGGGGGTCTCCGTGTCCCTGCCTGCTTCTCTTGGCACTTCCTCCCACAGTCAGAGGACGTGCTCGTTAGGTTAGCTGCAGGTTCAGAATTGATGTGAATGCGAGGGTGGATGGTTGTGTTAGCCCTGTGATGGCGTCCTGCCTCTTACCGACTGACAGCTGGGATAAACAGGACTGACGTAAGGGTTGTGATTGATTTCCAGCATTCTTGTTGTGTTAAACATATAAAACACATTTACATGTTTGTAATCATCTTTTTCAGTAACCTCAGTGACTGTAAACTGTTGTCAGACGTTTCTATAAACTTCCTATGCTGGGCAAAGGACTGGAGAGTGGAAAGTAGTGCGTATGTGGTCCAGTCGTGACTTTTTTGTGTCTTTTTATCTCTCATTGACTGCAGGCCCAACTGTCCTTTCCCCACACTCATCACAAAGCTCTGGTGCTGTTCAGTGCCTCCTTCCTGCCGTGTGCCAGTCCAGTAAAACTGCAGCGTTAACAGTTTTACAGTGAGTCAAACCTTATCATTCCCTGCCAGTGTTCATTATAGACTCCCTGTCTGAACTGATTACAGAGGTGAACAACCACATGGGTTACAAGTCACAGACCAAGAGTCTGTTTGTACGGATATTCATGCAGGTTTTATTTTCCAATCTATTAAATGTATCCAGAATGACAAAGCATAGATGTAATTTCCTTGCAAGCATAACACAGCTGCACAGAGATGAAGACGTTGCAGAGCATCTTTTGAAGTCGTTTGGGTGAAGAACAGACCACGTCTGTTTGAAAAAGGAGGAGCCGCGACGATTCTCAGTGTTCACTTTGTCTGTGTTTAGTCTTCACTTTGCGTCACCTTTTGTGATCACTGTCTTTAAATGTGTGTTTGAAAGTAAACCTGCAAAGAAGGGGGACTTATCTTTGAGGAAAGGGTAACAAAAAGCAGGTCTTGATCTTTTGCAAATGTGATGTATCCTTATTGCTGCATGGCTCGATTATTATAGAATACATAATTTTGCCTGAGAAAAATTCAGAAATGCCAAGAATATTTTGTGCTAAGGAAATGAGGCGACGTGAGGGAGGCCTCTCGTAATCAGCACTCGCCTTCCTTCTGTGTTAACATGAAAAACCTGTGAAATCAAATGAGAGCAAACCACAGTCCTCTCCAGGTATCGAAATGATCGATTATTTAAATTCCACCTCGTAACTCACACAGAAGAGGTTAAAAATATGGGAGCACTGTAATTACACTCTCACTGGGGGAGCCTGGGCTCATCAGCACCCACTGCTCTGAGGTCTAAAGCAAACTGATCCTGGGACGAGGTTAATAAACGGATAAATCTGGTAAATGCCCTGTGAGCAAATGACTTTCCCCTTTGGCTATGCAAAGTCATTCAAGAAAGTTTACAGACATTTGGTAATTGCATTCAAATTTTGCATTAATTATGCAATCTCATAGCATCTGAAGCTAGATGAGAAAAATGGCGCTTGTAACCCGAGCAGAGCTTCTGAAAGCACAAACGATAAAAGCTTCAGAATTACAGTCGTGTCAGTCCTGAATGTCTCCTGACAGTTCATTAGCCAAACCAAAAACACAAAACCTGCCACGTCCTCAGATTATCGGTCAGAGTTTGAAAATATAAAATGAGTTTTATAAACATCTGTTTGGGACACTGAAGCTATTGTTCAGTATGATCCATAGTTTCACTCAGAAACCACTGTTTGCCTGTAGTTCAGCATTAATGAGGCCTTCACACACGTGGTTTTATATCAGCCTGGATGGCCCCGCTTCTCTCTCACCCAAAGCCATGGCATCTTTCTTCCTCCTGAAGTTTTAACCTGCATTAATGGATGCAACAACAGGTTGTGCTCCGTGATAATAATAGTTTAATAGTGATAATAGTGTTTGGAGAACTGATGAGCTGACCATTCTGCCTCTCCAACATGCTTTTTCTGCTCACTCAGCTTACCAATAACCCTAATTAGTAGTGACATTAGGGGTCGTAGCATCAGCCCCTGTCCTAACGTTCTCAAATTCAAAATTAACACATATGAACAAAATAAAATAAAACCCCTCGGTTTCAGTGTTTTTCTAACCCATTCAATTAAATATAGCGTTTAAGTTATCTGCACTCTATTTGTGTTGATATTTTCCAGCATCCTAACGTTTCTGGAAGCTGGTTAAATCCAGCTGAGAAGTGTTTAACGTAAATAAAGCATTTCTTTAAACCTTCACAGGATATGTGCTCATTCTTTCACATCCACACTGGCTATTAATTTTAGACTGCAGAACATGATTTACGATTTTTCATTCTGCATGAACAGAACCACTTAGTGAAACCGGGACAATATTGATTCCTGAGTTATGTGCTCATAATCAACACTTTAATCACTCTGTTAACACCTTTTCCTTGCTGCAGCGGTGTAACCTCAGCTGAGAAGATCCTGCTCTTATTCAAAATACAACACTAATTAATTACATTAACGACTGGAACAGCTTGCAGCATGACAGTAATTAAAGCTAGAGAAGGAATATATGATTAACATTTAGCGGATGAAAACGACCATGATTATTCACACTGAGTTCATTAAAAAGCGTGTAATCCAATGGGAATATCAACATGGAGTGATATTGCAAATGCAGATGAAATAAGGCTGAGGACATTAAAAAGCTTGGTGTAGCAGCAGAATTTACATCTACAGATAGATTCATGACCAGAAGACTGATGTTCGACCCAAAGAGCCTGATACGGTGCCTGTGCCGACACCTGCACAGAATCAGTGTCTTCTTGTCTGCCTTCTTGACTCCTTCTGTATTAGGGTGTTTAAAGTCAGTCCAGATGAGTGCAGTTGTGGTCCTAGCATGCAGCAGCTGTTCTGCATTGGTGATTTATCATTTGAATAAGTAGAAAAAGGCTCCCCAGCATATGGCAGGGCGGACTGTAAGTCAGCTAGCACACTTAAAAACACATTAAACCAAAACAGTAAATAAGGAACACTTGGCTTCATTGTTGCTCATTGTTCCTGAATCGGCATGGAAGTCAAATCCTCTTGCTTCCCTCTTTTTAAGGGATTCAGTCCTGAGAGAAGAAAAGAGATTCCACCTGATCCATATTAATGTGTAACGCTTTCTGAGCAAAGCTTATCTTTTAATGTTGCCTCCCCCTCCACTTGCAATCACATTAAGCAGCTCTGAAAGCCTCTACATGTTGTTTGCATTACTGCCGCGCATACGAGGGTATCAAGTGTGCAAGGATTAGAGTTAAGTGAAGGCTAAACCCGTACCTGGATCACATTAGACATGGAAAAGCAGCTGGGATCACATGATGCAGCGGCCATTATTAATGCATTTGACTGTTGAAAGGACAGGTGGAATATGGAGATCGAATATTAAACAAAGGTGGATCGTGGCTGTGGCGCGATGCAAAATAGAATTAATGTGTAAAAAACTGAGGATAAAATACTAGGCCCTGTATTTATTTGATCTTTATTTCCAAAGATTTTTATCCCTGTTTCTTTATAGAAGAAGGTTTCTCAGTTTTTGTTGTGATCACGGTGGCTGAAAATGATAAACATCACCAACAGCAAATTATACCAGCTGTTAATTATTAAGTAATGAACTTACCCAGTGGCTTCAGTAAACCTGGCTGTAATTGTCTGGTTAATAGGCTCTCAGCAGGTTGGTATTATTCTTCGATGATAAGAGAAAGAGCCGGTTTGGATTTTTGCCATTAGGTCTGCGATGAAACACTCCAGCTTGTGCTTTCAGCATTGTCCCGACTCAAAAGTTAAACACTGTACATTTGTTAAATATTTGACCTGTTTGATTATAATGGGCCCTTTAAAGCGTTTAAAACACTCTAATGTGAATATTTTGGCACTGCAGGGACAGAGTGATTACCTTAAAGGAAATGCATGGCGCTTGGATGAGCTGCGTCCATCACAGTTTACTGGAACTGACTGGTAATAATATTTAAGCTGTGTTGTTCCTGCTGTGACAAGTCCAAATGTACTCAGAATGAGCCTGAGGAGTGTCATGATGTTGGGAGATGCCACAGTCTTAAAGGAGGTCAGTGTTCCCCCGTGCTTCTGTCCACCCTCAGGGCTTTGAGCTCCTGCAAACGCACTGATCAGACTCAGTCCTGGCTTGTGTGGAGTTAAAGCTTCACCCCTGATCTGTGCAACAGTGTTTGATCAATTCTATGAGCTCCAATTTTTAGCCTCCATTGTGTGTTCACTTGTGCCCCACGTGGTAAAATTCGAGTCCTCCTCCTTTCTTTTTGAATGGCGCCATCGCCACCTGGTCTCCATTCACTTATTGATTGCCGCAGGCTATGGTGATCAGCTGGGTCCGGTTTGGTATTTAGCATTTATAATGCCCCGGTGCTTGAAAGGAGAAAAGCACTGTCAGCCTTCTCTACCCCCCAAATAACTGCATGATTCTGCATCAGCATTCAGCAGAGATCACGTTAACTCGCTAGAGAAAAAGCCAAGCTGCACATAATCTTTCTCTTCAGGGATTTCTTTCTTTATCATTATGATTATGTGTCAACACTCTGCCCCCTGCCCTCTCTCCTATTGGGACCAGCCCATTTAGGTGTACCCTAGTTATTTCTTCCTTCCCCGTTGACAGTTTGCATATCTAAAGTTGCCAATCAAGCCTACGAAACTCTCTGTGGCCCTCATTTTCTTCCCAGCCGCCAGAATCCATCACTCATGGCACACAAGGACAAAAGGGGGCTGTACCGCTGGAGGGTAGTTGGTGTGTTGGGGAAGGCAGCGTTTGAGGTGTATGGGGCAGGGTGTTACGGTGGAACTACCCCATTCTCTGGTTTCCAGAGCCGGGCTGAAGGGTTAATGACTGGATGAATGGTTTTCTGCTCCTTCTTCTGAGCTTGTTTTATATCTGGAGATAGGCTTCCTTTGTTCCCTTGTGACAAAGTGCAGCGGGACAATGAGGACCTCAAAGTTCAGGGCTTACCTCAGTTTTTCATGTGCAGTGGGGTATGCTGGCACTCCAGGTCTGTTCAATGCGCTCGGGAACAAAGGAAGAGAAAGTGAGTGTGCATGTGGGAGGAGATGGGGATTAAGGCATTCATCAATCTTTAACCTGTGCACTGTGGACACCAAACACAGCTGAACTCTGACAGCGGCTCACACTTCTCTGTCTGCATTCGCCACGGTTCACACAAGGGGTTAACCAGTTTCAGCACACTTGCTTTTGGCTTTTGCAGTTTTTTGATCAGCGTTGGTTTCCATGAAAACCTGAATCAAAATGATCTTCAGACATGAAACTCTTTGGAGGTGATGATGAACACTTTTTGTCCTAAATTTATCAAGACAAGAAAAACTTCAGCAGCATCATCGCTGAGAGCACCACTCTCAGCGATGATGTCAGAGTGGTATCGTCGCTTTCCTTTAGAAATAACCGTCAGTGTGCAGCCTTTCCTGTCCCTAATCAAATCCCCACGCTAATAAATTTTACTCAACAAGGCCTGTTACTTCTAATTGGGCCCCGCTTTGTCAAATATACATACTGAGTGACGGGAGTTAGTTTGACATTTTTGGTGAAGGTGCACCTAAAAAGCTGAGGATGTTTGTTCGGGTGCATCATCGGCCCTTCAGCCAAGTGTGTTATAAGCTGTTATCTTCTCATGTGGAGCAAAAAGCAACATGTCGTACTAGCAGACCTAAAGAAACGCTTCTTTGTGCGGCATGCGCCGACTCGCAGGAGTTTTATTTCCAGTTAATGATCCTCATTTGGTTTTTAATGCCCCCATCAGTGTGCTGACATTCCATGACGTCGTGAGCTATGCCCTCTCATTTCTGATAAGTGCAAACAGTTTGTGCTGTTTTGTGGCCGTGCCAAGTTTTCAACACACAAAGATTGATGGGGCTCTAAACCCTCTGACTCAGCACACGAATCCAAACAAAGTCTCTCAATGTAACTCCGGCCACGGGCTGAGGTAAAGATGACAAGCGCTCATAATCCATCACCTTTCAACCGTAGACGTTTTTTTCCATTTACATTTTAATTTATGGAACTCTTATTTTAGGGGAATGTAACGCTGACTTTAAAGAGTACTTGTTGGTGAAGTGCCAGTATTTTTAGAAACACTAGTGCATTATGGGCTGCTGAACAAAGGAAGGGTCCTGGGCACTGGGGCTCACATTGTTTGATTTCATGCATTTGAAAGCATTTTCCAGCTCACACAGAAACACAGAAACACAGAAAACAGCGAAAACAGCGGGAAAATATTAGCAAAGGTGTTATTAGCAAATGTGCTAAAGAAGTAGCCATTAAGACCTGATCAGTCTGCAAGTGTCCTTGTTTTTGTGGCAGTTTATTCAGCAAAGGGGCAGGCCTGTCTCAGAGCATGCACTTAATGCTATTGTCTTCCTGCTCCCACTGCCGCTCCATCTGCCCTGAAAAGAGCCCAGAAGATTCACCGAACTTGCCAGCAGATCCCATGTTTCATGTTTAATAGGCAAACAGCCCAATTATTTCCCTGCTTCCATGGTCTAATTGGAGCCTGTGCAGGTTTAGATGGCAGCGCAAGCATAGACCTGAGGAGGAGGAGGAGGAGGAGGAGGAGGAGGAGGAGGGAAGAATCTGTTGTGAAGCGAGAGTTCTTTACAGTGAAAGTTTCCTGTCAATAGTGATTTCTATCCCACCCACCTCCCTGCCCACACACACACACACACACACACACACACACACACACACACACACACACACACACACACACACACACGGCGT
>JAVDPK010001741.1:206767-220897 GCA_034780415.1 Cichlasoma orientale | reverse complement strand
ACACACACACACACACACACACACACACACACACACACACACACACACACACACACACACACACACACACACGGCGTATTCCCACAGGCAAAAACAATGAGCTTTTACAGCAGCTCATTAATGACAGAATGACTGATTTGATGGGACTTTAAAAGGAAGCTTAGTCTTATTGTAAGGACACTGTCTCCAGTGGAAAGTTGGTTCATTTTGAAGTAATTGTTGTGGATTACAGCACAAAGTGGGGGATAACCTCTTTCATTCTGCTTCCTTGCATTAGCATCCAAATGTCCTCTCAAGTGATTTACTGAATTTCTCCAAAGAAATAAACTGTAATTTGAATCTGACTTGCGGATAGTCTTAACTACAACACAGCAAGTGTGTGCGTCGCTGCACAGAAGCAAACAGATGTTACTTCACTGTTCTTCTCCTGCAATATGTAAACCCAGTGATATATACACATATATACATATATTAGACTATTGTGCTCATTTCTTGCAGGATACATATGTAAAGATGTGTTTCTTTTTTAAGTTAAAATTTAGTGAATATTTTTTGTAACACAGTGAATGATTGGAATCATTTCAGCTATGGAATGAGTGCCATTCAGAAAAAAGGTACATTTCTACACTGCATTACAGATGTCCTCACTTGACACCATAGTTGGGTTTTTTTTACAGTGCAGAGGAAGCCTGCGAATCTAAGCCTGCTGAAATGACCTCCCTGTGGTGGTTCTCATGGGGTCACGAGACACAGCTTGTACCCACAGCCAGATGAAGAAGGTGAGGTGATAGGACAGGATCCAAATAGCCCTGCGGTCCACCCGCCACCTTTTCAACTCGCCCTGGTACCAGAGAACTCCTGCTGAGTGGCACCATGACAACCAAAGAGTCCCCCACTGATTGGCCAAGCTGTTACAAATTAGCACATTGGACAGCTTCATAGAGTCATTAGCATATAAAGAGGTGAACTGAGGGCACGGAGACAAAAGTTATCTGGGGTGTCCCCTGCAGTGCCCCTGGTCCTGTATAATGACCACTGGGCAAACTGACAGCGTCCCAGAACACAGACACCAAGGTGCTTGCTCTGTCGGCCATTTGTCAGTATTACCTGCAGGCAATGGTGGTTCACTATGGAGGATAGAACAGCGTCTAGGAGGCACAGACAGCGCCTGTGGGATCATCTTAGAACCAGTGCTCCAGTTCTAAGAGAGCATGAAGAGTGCAACTTTAGCAGCAGCATCACAATTACTTTACTCCACATCTTCAAGCTCAACGTTTCATTATTATCCTCCTCACGTACAAACTCCACCGTCTGTGTGGGCACAGTAACAGATACAGAGTAGCTGATTTTATATGACGCTGCTCTGGAAGACTTACAGTTGAAGAATTGTACCTTAGGGTTCAAAGGTCAAGTAGTTGGACAAGAGGGCACAAGAAGGATCAATACTTATCATCAGTCTTAATGAAACAGGACATCATTAAAAGCTAGTTTCTGTTAATGAGAAGCACTTCCCAGGGTGCATTTGCATTTACTACTAGCTGAATGAGCTCTCATTGATTCCTCTGTGATTGTTTAGAGGGCAAGCAGCTGCTGGAGACTAAGAATCCCTGACTTATTCCCTTGTTCTTCATAATAAATATTAAAGCTGGACCATTCTTTTGATTGTGTTACAAGTAACAGAAAAAAAAAATACAAAGCGACAAGGAAGAAAGTTATGTTGTAATCCAGGGAAATCAGAACATATGCAGCGCCAGAGGCAGTGTGAGCTATTACATGGTAATACATGGTATGGTACAACTTGAGTACGCTGTCTCCCTCTGTTTCCCTGAGCAGGAAAACCTTACCATATTGATTGTGTTTTTCTTCTTGAAGCAGTGATTGTCTAATGGCTGAGCGACCTATGCAGCCTGCAGTGGAGCGGTGCCAGCATAGATACCGTCTGTGCAGGGGTGCAGGACCGACGTCCTTGTTTCATTGTAGTGTTTCAGTGAAAGATAAAGCCAGGCTTATGAAGGCAGATACACTTCTTTTCATGTGCAGTTTCCTCACTGACAGTATTTACTATCTGGGGCCACTTTTTAATCTGTCCTGATGCAAATGATGACTTAATGACTAGCCTGGGAAATGTAGTAGCTACTTAGCAATAGCCCTTGGAGACTGGACCTCCTATGGTGCAATTAGCTCTGGATACAACATCCCTGTGTGTCCTGCAGCGTGCACCTGAGACTCTATTCTGTTATCAGTTGTCCTTCCTTTAACGTGCTCTCCATCCCGCCCTCTTTCCTTCACTTTCCCATTCTCACTCATACTGCACTGCCACAGATTCTTCTTTGCTTGATTAATACCATTTTTTTGTATCTACTGTATATCTCCCAACTCATCCTTTCAGAGTTTTCACACTGTTTACTTCCTGCCACAAGATCCTTCATCCTAAGTACTGTGTCAACCTTGGGGCTACACAGGGAGCTCAGATATTTCAAGCAGTCTAAGACACTGAGCTCCCTCTCGAGTCTGTCTTTTATTCTGTGCACTCTTATCCCCTTTTTTCTTTTACACGATGCACTCCACCCTCTAGCAAAGAGAAGATCATGTTCTTTCAAGGACACTTGTTTTCTATTTGGTGGGAATGTTTGTCTTGACTCTTGACCCTTTACCAGAAGCCATTTGCATATCTGTACGCAGTAAAAACCCTTTCAAGTGGACCAATTCAGCTGAGAGACAGACTAAATATTTGAATTTCAAAAGGAATGGGAGGATGTTTGAGAAATCATTGCCCCTAGAGAATAATAACTAATGGCATCTAATCGTTTCCATCTTCCAGAAGTATCAAATAGACCATAGAATTTCTTAATAGAGTTTCTCACTTTTAAAGTGCTTAGTGACAAGCGGTTTGTGACTGAGTGTGTAATCTTTTGTGCAGCTGAACTGCACTCTATGATGAGCATCACGTCTCAGTTTTGTCAGCCAAGCACTTTGTGGCTTATTTTTCAGCCTAGTTCAGCGTCTCAAGCTGCCACCGTGTTTTATTCCTCCATCGTGGCAATCCCCTCCTCACAGTGACCCCGCAAAGTGAAGCAGGAAGTTTTCAGATGGTTTAGCACTTGTCAGGGTGACTCTGGTGACCCCAGATGCTGTCCAGATGCAGGTCAGCGGTGGGGTGCAGGCTGCTGTCCAAGTGACTTACAGCATGCTGTAAAAAAGCCACTATGGAAAGAAAGGAAAGGGGCTAAACTCTAAACTGAGTCAAATAAGCATGAAATGCCTCAGACACTGGCTTCCTTATTGTTGTGTTTAGCTCTTGGTCTAATGTTGTGGCAGCTCGTTTGTGAAAAAGCTGACACTTTGGGCTTGTCACCAGAGGTTCTGTTCTCGATCAGTGCAAAGCTTTAAGTTATGGCTTCCAAATGTCAGTGAGTTATTGCTTCACATCAGTAAGACAAATACCCCAGTGTTACTCTTTCAGCGGATTTAAGCATTGCTGTCTTTGTGACAAAGATCGTGGGCCATTAACTGCTGAAGCAACGCAGCTTACCTTTATTCAGGCTTAAGCATGAGCCCAGAGTCACTTTCATATATGATCGAGACACTTGGAGCAGAATCGAATCGCTTTTTGTTTGGCTGTTGACGACTGCTGAAGCTCCTAATGAAGCACAATTAGGTTCAGTGCAGTGACCAAATGACAAATAAATGGATTGATGCTCAGGGAGGAAGTGCAGAGGCGCTGAAGAAATTAGCAGCAGTGTACCATCTACTCTGCTCACCTCATGTTTTCTTTCATAATTAACCAGGGTGCTTTCAATGGCCCCAGAGTGCCAAGTGAGTGGACTAATAGAAATAAAGGCTGTCTAATGGACTGAGTGCAGACTGTATTATTTTGCCCTTCAAGCTGGCCCCCAGAACCCCGAGCCACGGCCCATTCTTTAAGCAAAAGCCATAAAAGCCAACGAACCATAGGAATATGTTTGCCATATGGCCTTTGATTGTTACGGGGAGAAATAGAAGGAGAAAGCAAGAAGGCGTAAAGGGGCTGTGTGGGTTTTTGTGTGTGTGTGTTTTGAGAGGCATGTCCTCAAAATGGTGCAAAATTGTCCTCTACGAGTGGTGGCAGCATGAACATTATCCAGACATACTTATATTTTTGTATGTCTGCAAGTATTTGTAATTTACAGCACTTAACTGCAAGTGCAGCAGGTTCCAGGGATGGAGGCTGACAGGTTTCTGTGCTGGCTCTGAGGGTCCGGCCAGCAGAGAGTTACACAGCCATTCAGACCACACAGCTAATACACATGAACACAAACATACAGAGGCAGACAATTACTGAACCTCACAGGGTGCATCAGCATTTTTTATAAAAAAGGCACCTAACTAAAGGGTGAACTACTGTTGTGCCTACACATAACAGACAACTTAGCAAAGAAGCAGGTGTAAATTGTATCTTTAGGCACTGCGTTGCTAGCAGCCTGTCACAAAAACATATGAGGAGAGAATGCATGCAGGGTGTGGTGGGTGGAAACGAGGCTTGGAGAGTTAGCGTCAAAAGAAGAAGAAGGCACTGATTTTTTTTTCTCAGTTTCTTTAGTTGAAACTATGAAAAATGTCAAAAATAACAGTTTGCGAGCATAAAATATTTCTTTAGCACCAACAAGGTGAGTCACAAAAGCTATTAGCTGAAAACCTGGCATCCCTTGCCATGGTGTGCAGTGCATCCTTTAAAAAACAGGAAACTGGACAAGTGGCAGACCTAAAATGCCATCTGCAGCACACGAACAGTCTCTGGCCTTAAGAAATAGGAAAAAATACAACAAAGAGCTGACGCAGGACCGGAGAGATGCACCTTCGGCTGATCCATTTACTGTTCACTGAGGCCTCATCAGGAACGGTCTCAGTCGGGAAACATGGAGAAAAGGCTGAGGT
The DNA here is from genome assembly GCA_034780415.1 of Cichlasoma orientale. Lineage (NCBI taxonomy): Eukaryota > Metazoa > Chordata > Actinopteri > Cichliformes > Cichlidae > Cichlasoma > Cichlasoma orientale. Next base: position 215,983 of record JAVDPK010001741.1, on the reverse strand, counting down.
ACAACAAATTACACAAGAACAAGAACGGGTCTGATCACTGTCAGTATGTACGGATGAGGTCTGCAGGCTCTGCCGTGGTTTGGGGCTGAATTCAGACAGTGATGTTTGGGGATCTTGTCAAATTTTGATCCACCATCTGGGAAGCATCTGATTGGCACTTGCTTTAAAAGCAGACCTGGGTAGAAAAACACACAATGGCATCCCCAGAGCCCGGAACTCTGCATTATTAAAGCAGTGTGGATCATCTTGATATAGCGTGGACCAAAAGGCAGCCAGCATCCAAAGAAAGAGGAAGATTGCTGAAGAGTACTTAAAGAAATTACAGGCTTGCCTGAGCGAGGCTGTGGTGAAGAATTAAGGTGGTCATACTAAATATTGACTTTCAAGCATGTTCGATTTGCACAAACTCTGTCTGTATGTGTGTGTACATGTTTCAGTAAATCTATTTTCCATTTTCCCAGCAAAATATGAGATGTGATTTGGGACTTTTGTGCATTACTATAATATTTTAGGAGATACAAAAAAATAAAAGCACTGTCCTCTTTCTGCTTCCTCGAGATTGCATTCCCAGTGGCAGAGGGAACCATATAATAACAATGAGGCTTGTGAGCCAGTGTGTTCTGCAATCAGCTTCTATTTCATAATAAGTTCATGCAAACTTAATTTATTTAAACTGTGCATCAGGAAACATTTTCCTGATAAGTGTGAACGTGATATAAAGTGGGGGCCGGTGAGTGGGAGCCATATTGGATTGTTCGTTGCATGTCAAGGATTTTGTGTACGTTGTACATATAGCATGCTCTTTGTTCTGTTTCCATTCATGCATAATGCATTATGGCATTTCCCGTGGATGCCACTGTGTCCTGTCTTATCTTCCTTTAGCTCGGCTCCTTTGTCCTGGGATTCCACAGCTTCCCAGCGACACGGGCACAGCCCAGCTCGACGGTCCCCTTGCTGTCGGCCGGGCCTGCTATCTCCGCATGGGCCGCGGCAGACACTCCACCGAGAGAAGATTACAGCATTCGTCTTTGTTCTACTAATCACCCTGTCTGTATTCCATGTACATGAATCATGATTTGGGGATATACAAAATTGGAAAGTCACTGACTAATTAGGTTTATTAATCTATTTTATTCCTGTGGAAGATTTCTGTGTGTTTTCCGAGTCTTTTCTTTTGGAGGAGGAGATTGATATCATAATTAGCAGTTGAATGTGTGTCTTCCAGAGCTGTAAATAAATCATTTCACTGTTCCTCTTGTGTTGTCCTTTTGGAGTTCTAGGACATGTTTTGTTTGAGATGCTGATATGAGTTGAGCCACCACAAAAGGGCATTCGGTGCTGTCACACACTGTGGAGGCAGCAAAGCTTATGCTTGGCATTAGAACAGATATATCACCTTAATGTTATTCATTTATTTCAGTCATATCAGCAGAAGTGTTAGTATAGGAAAGCAGAGACTGCCTGTGAAGGCTGCAGTGGACCTCAGAAATGTTGTTTAGCTCCATTTGGGCAGAAACATGCACGCTGAGAGGACTTTCATCTTTGAATTCTCCCATCGGGCTGATTTCAAGCCTGTTGCTCTCAACGATACACATGCTGCACGCTGATGCTAATTCCAAAGTTTATGTTTTACAAAAAGTTATCAAACACAAACTGAGCGTTCTCAAATCTGCCCGTTTAAAAAGCAGACAAATAACTTCCTGCTGATGGTTCCATTCCCACAGGAGGCCCAGTTACTGCTTAGGGAATTTATGAGGCTTCACTGACACCATTCAAAGAAGCTTCAGTGGACCTCATGAGAGCCATCTGTGTGTCTGTCTGTCAGCTTTGTTCACTCTGAAACTTTCTTGCTAGTTTTTGTCTTCTGTCCCTTGAAATTTGTGTGATTTTCCTCACGTGTTGTATTAAATCCTATAATTACAGTGACATCGCTGGTGCTGTTTGCTCCGTGTGAGCTTCCTCTCCTGCCCCGTTCAAAGCTGGGAGTACTGATATGAAAATCCGACGCGTTCACTGTCCTGTGACACGTGTTCGTCATTTTAGTGCCGCACGTCTGTCTTTAATTTACGCTGCGATGCCTTGGCATGATCTGTGCTGCGGACATCAGAGACATCATCCTCTTTCAACTTTGTGCGGCTTGACTTCCCTCTCGGAGCGAGTGTTACAGGCTCAACCCGTCCGACTGCTCAGCAACATTTCCTAGGTGCTAACGGTTCATTCACTGGCATTAAAGTCATTGTCTAACTGCTATTACACACTGAGAGACTCAATTCCACATTGCTGCATGCTCTGAATCCACCACTGTGCTTCTGATTGTGCCTCACGCTGTGTGAGGCACCTCGTCCTCTCTGCTCTTTGCTGCTGATAAAATGATTCGGCCTCAGTGTGAGTGCATGTTGGCGTAAAGGGTTTTGATGTATGGCAGAAGCTGAGGTTGATTTAGTCTTTGACTGCATTAGCTGCCAATCTTCGCTTTCTTCCCTGACCATGATGGACACCCGCAGGGTCGGGGGTCACCTATGTGTAGTGATGACCTTGACCCAGTCTTGACGCTGGCAATGGGTTGGTGTGGTCAGTAGTAGAAAGCGCGAGGTCTGTGGGCTCAATACGGTTCTGTGTATTCACATGATAAATGAATGGCTGTCTCATGGGGGGGGGAGAAGGGGAAAAAAGACATATTGTCCACTTTGACCCCTTCAAACAGCGCTCCAGGGAGAGTTGGGGCCTGAATCTGTTTTTAGGGTTATAATGTAGCCTCCAGAGGCCAGGGATCATGTTCCTAAATAACCTCCAGACATCCTCAGGGATTTATGGAACCACTGGACTAGAAGTACACCTTGGATTAGGGTCGGGCTTGGAGTATAGGCGAGTATTGTGTAGTGGGCCTGAATATGTGTGTGTATGCATGATTCTTTTGCACACAGGCTTGCATGTTTATGACTGTTATAAAGTGTAAGAGGTGAGATCTCTGTGTGATCTTACCAGCTAATGCAAATCTAATCTTAGCCAGCTGCATGCCTTCAGCCCCTTCAGCCTCATCTGCTTCATTCTTCTCCAGCTGAGGGACGCATTATTAAAGCTACAAATTACCAGGACCCAGAGGTTCTTCCACTGGTGGTGATAGCAAGCAGATGGCAGCAAAGCTAAGAGAGACCCATCTCTTCTCCCCATCCCCTTACATAAAGCACCATTTGCATTTCATGAGCCTTAATTGCGTCTGCTGCCCTCCTCCCCACCGGCTCTGCGATTTTGTGCCTGTCACTGTGCACCCCTGCACCCTTGAAGAAGCTGTGATAGATTAAGGTGGGCCTTCTGTTTGCATCCCCTTCATTGTGTTTCAGAAATTAGAAAATATTATCTCCCAGTCGACTCAGAAAGTCAGAAAGGGGTGGGGGGCGTGCAGGATGTGATAGTGACATTGGGTGTGATAGGATAAGACGGGGGAAATTTTTTAAGCATTAATGGGAAATGTGATTATTATAAAAGCTAGTCCTTGACCCTGTGACGGGAAAACAATGATGCGTGGAGTCCCCAGACACCTATAAAGCACTGAGTTAATAATGCATATCAGTTAACACTTGATAGGCACAAAACAATGGCTTTGTGCTCCTTTTAAGGCATTTTGCTGTTTCCACACATGCACCAATGAACAGTTTACAAAATGCTTGGACTCAAGAGTTTATGATGTTAGAGCGTACTACAACAACCAGCTGGTAAATCACATGTTGGTTTAGCATGAACCCGCTAAAGCTGTCTGATGTCTGTCTGCTTTGCTGATGAGCAGACAGCGACGGGGTTAAAGGGATAAAGTGTGTGGGCTGAAACTAGTCGATGCAATCAAAACAAAAGGCAAATCGGATGTTTTGTTCCCTCCTGTAATGCATTGCACGGTTTTTCTACATTTATCCCAGTAATATTGGACATTTCTCTGTTAAAATAGATGGAGATCACCACAGCATAAATGGTAAAACTAAACCTGGCACGTCATTAAATAGCCGGATGCAGACAGGCAACAAATTAATGCAAAACCCCTGAATAAATGAATGAATAAACATAATCAGTAAGACGTATTTATGATGTGAATCATTTTAAATCTTAAACCTAAGTAAGATCCTGTGGGTACTTTTGTGTCAGACGTTGCAGAAATGAGGAAATATCTGTTGAATTAATGGTGGGAACCATCTCAGCCCAGAAACGTGTGTACAGCTGATCCCCAACAGCATTCAAAGCTGCTTATTCTAAATTCTTGTGTTTAAAAATAGTTTCAAACCTTCGTAACGAAAACCATCGAGAGAACGTCAAGAAGCAACCAAAGCATCTGTGCGCTGTGCTCAAGAGATATCAAGTGAAGCTGAAGCACGACTGGGTGTCCTTTTATGCAATACCAAATTGTACCACAAGGTGGTGCAGCCAGTCAGTACAACCTTGATTTAGCCAGGCAAGTCTTGAAAGGCGAATTTGAATTTGCAATGGCAGACCGGCAAAATCAAACCCTGTAGATGAAGTTAAAAAAACAGCAGCGCACATCCGAAAACATTTGAACACACCCACGGGTGAGATGTCGCCACCTGGTGGTGGAGGTTTGTGTTGACATTTGCAGAGGGTAATTACAAAGAGTAACGTTTAGCGCCTTGGTGACCAAATAGGTTCATTACTGTTTGAACTGTGATTTGTTGTCCCGCTTCCATTTCTTCACTGTCTGCTTTGACTTGACCTAAACTGACACTGACAATGAGACACAAATGCACCGTGGGGTGGGGTCAGGAAGGGTCGATTATAGTGGCAGAGATCAAAATGTTTGGTTTGAAACTAGCGAACACAATCAAAACAAAAGACAAATCTGATGTTTTATAGCATAAATCAAACATACAGAGGCTTCTCCTTTTCCATTGTGGCAACGGAGAAGACAAAAGTAGCTAAATCAAGTTATTCTTGCCAATTTTATTTTTTAACCTTTTAATAAACCAGGTCCATTAAAATCAAACTCTTTAGTTACAGAAGTTTAATTTAGCTGGCTTTGTCTAAATATTACTAACGTTAATAATAACTTGCAGAATACAGAATGGTATTTGTCCTCTACCTTTACTTCGTATTATATCTTGTGCCACAGAAGTTTTGATAATGGCTCAGGAGGAGGAGCGTGTATCAGGCTGGCTAAAGTAGACCAGGTGGACCCCTAGGCCCCCCCTCTGTCTCATCCATGCATACTAAGGGAGGCGATGGATCCTCACAAACAGGCTGAGTTCTAGACTAAAAACCTCAATCATCATCTAAAGGCTTAATAAGGTTTGGAACAGTTTATTAAGAGAAAAATAGAGAGGCAGTTTCAGTCTGTGTCCCTGCTCAGCACCATGGTGAAATGACCTGTAGTGCTCTAAGTGTACCACACAGAGGCGGTGTGCGCTAATCTAGCACGAGACAATGAATGTTGGCGCTGCTACCGTGTGCGTCCACTGGATGGCAGTATTGCATAGGACACGAAACGCTTTGAAGCCCATAACTATGTATATTGACCAAGGAGATGGAAATATGCATGGGTACACCATGGTGACATAATAATTTGGAATGCACATCTGCACACAGAGACTTTCCCAGTCTGTAAACAACAACACACACCCACGCACACACAGACCAGAATGCAGTGTCCCCATTTCACCCAGCGCTAGTATGTCAGAGGGGGAGGCAGTAGGAGCCTGTGACCGCTTGAGCCTGCAAGAAGAATCCGCTTTCATTCCTGGAGATTTACACCTATTATCAGTTCAGCGCACAAGTGCTGTTTGAGGACTGACTGTTGTCTCTTGCTTGAATAGATCATTCAAACACCATCAGTCAGAATGGGCGCAAGCTGAGTCTTCAGGGTGATCAGGTCTGATATACGTGTGTGTACTGCAACTCAAAGACACAGTAAACTCCATTAAGGTGGCAAGAAACGTCCTTTAATGATTAAATTCAAAGTAGCTTTGGTAATATCAAGAGCATTTGGGTTTGGTGTAAACATAGCACAGACAATTGAAGGTGGCAGCTTCACACAAACTAGTAAAGAGGGCAGTTGTCATTAGAGGCAGTCTCTTCTAACTGAACCCAGTGAAGAGCATCATGCTGAAAACCATAGCAGACTATCTAATGTACGCTCAGAATGAAATACTTAATCCACCACAAGGTAGCTCTGTTTTGGAAGTGGAGAGGATCTCGCAGGACACGTCGAGTAGAGGGCAGATGCTTTCTTATTAGTGTTTAGCACACGCCTCATCCTTTTATTTCTGATGTCATGAGAGACGCAGTGTACACTGAAACGCTAGCTGCGTGCTTTGAATAACTGGCGCCGTGCGCCGTGCGGGTGACTCCAGTCACACACAGCATTTGCAACCACATGCACAACGCAGCTAATTTGGTCTACCACATACTGTAAGCTGGGTTTGACCAGCTGGATTGCACACGGACATTTACAGGCTGCTTCGATCGATCTGCTTCATTCATGTCAGTCAGAGCAAAAGCATCACGACAAATGTTAGTAATCCTCGTTTTCCGCACCGAGCTTTTGCAGAACAGGAAAGTGTGTTTCAAAGTCTACGGCAAACAGCAAAATGACTTCTGCATAACGTCTTTTTTTCTTCACATGCATAAAGCGTTACAGTCCCTTGTAACAGTTGAATACACAGTATTAGATAATGTGAAAGTCGTTTTATTTAATAAGTGAGTGTTTTAGGCTAGACTGTCATAAACATCTGTTATGCACAACATATAAACATAAAGGTTTTATACAGTAGACAAAAAAACCATCTGAACGTCAGTGGGCAGAGACTGCAGCATGTCAAACTTCAAGTATGTGAAACAAACATTTGTATCATTACTGCAAACCTCTCTGTCCTTTTATCACTTAATAGAGTTAATACTTCGTTTTTCCTCTCGTCTGATCTCATCTCTTATATGGCTTCAACTTGGTGGCATTTATTCTAGTACTGTTAAATGTAGACCTTCTTCCTCTGGGTATAATGCCCCACAGTGATTATGAGTGATTATTCTCTGACAAACGTCTTCTTTGGCTTCTTGAGAATTAAACAGCCATACGCACAAAATGAACACAAACATCAGAATGATGGAAAATTAAGGCAAACAGAGCTGAAAAATAAAGCTCATTCAAAGCCATTTCTCTGTGATCCGACTATCTATAAAGTGGCAGAATAATACTGACATTCTAAATGACTTTGGATTTCATTAATGCACCACCCCAACCTTGTGTATCCACTGTTGACAGCAGCTGATAAAGGGGAAGAAATCAGACGCTGCAAAGTGAAATGGGCCGTGTTCCCTAAAGAAGTAATCAGGCAGCGGCTGCCGAGCGCACCGCTGCCCGGGTCTCACTTTAACTAACGCGAGCCGTCCGAACAATAACAAAGTAACTCCGCTGCAATGATTGCTATCAGTAATAGGAATGATAAATATATAGCACCATCTTTTGTTGAAAATAAGAATAGAAAAAGACTGAAAACAAACACACTTAAACTTGCAAATTCACAAATAGAAAAGGACCAAATCCAGATTTCATGGCTGTGCTGCATCCACGGATGTTACCGCTCTTCCTGTAAAGCAACCCCATCACAAAAAGTTGACTTAACCTCTCTATTTCTACACATGCACTTTGGTTAGTATACTTCGAGGAACACTTTTTCTCTTTTACTAATTATTTGGCAATTACCAAAACAAAACCCCACAACAAAATAGTGTATAATTATTCCATCATTACAAACAAAGACCGAGGCACTTAATCAGCTAAAATAAAGCTCATAGTATCCATTGACAGAGCAACACAAAAACTATGTACATATATGTAAAAAGTGTTATAAATATGTTTTAAACCATAGATACTATATACATCTTTTAACTGAGACAGTATTGGTGTTTTTGCGTTTGATTTTTGGTATTACTCCCCCTTCTGTGATTCGGGTATATTGGCCTGGTGGCTCCGCTGCTACTTTGGCGTCACAACTTAAACTTCAGAGGGGAACTGATAGCACTTGCAGTTGGGCGGGGGGGTTACTGGGAACAGTGGGATGGAGCGACGGCTCATTCTCGCTTCCTCAAGATGACGTAGATGAGTCCGCTGATCAGCGCCAAAGGGAAGGCCACCCATGCCAGGATGTAGGAGTAGCCGAATGAGTCTGTCCCGGGAACCCACTCCGGACTCATCACCGTGTAGATGATGGCTCCGCTCATCACGAACAAACCTGCGAGGAGGAAAAAGGGAGGTTTTAATACTGCTGGCCGTAATCGTCTTGTCTCTGTCTTGTGTCCTGGGCTGAACCCTGCTTGGCTGGCCAGCAGCTCAGTCTTTCCCAGAAGGCATCCCCCCCACATCACATCACACTGATTCATGCTTATTGAACCCCATTCTGGCCTATGTAAGCTTTTCCAGCTCTGCCCACCTACCACCTTTGTCTGACATGGCATGATCTCTTTGTCAGACCCCCTCTCCTCCCTGCATCCTCCCACCGCCCACTGCCGGACTTACTGACATTTTAACTTGCGCGGCTGGCAGTGTTCCCAGTGTCATTTCTGTTTGGCTGAGTGGGCACCTGGGTGCCAGGCAATGCGCTGGCACTGTATAGAGAGAAAACCTGGGATTTTGGAAAGGGCTGCCAAGAGCGAGCACAATGGACTTGCAGTAGAGATACTCTCTGGCCAAAGGGCATGGAGTACAATGGACAAGTGGAGCATAAAAACCATTAGTAACTGGCTGAGACTCTAAATCTGATTCTCTCCAATAAAATATGCAAAGTGAGCATCGGCCATTGGTTTGTTGGTGAAGGTGGATTTGTATTGAATGACTAGTGCGCTTCCAGACTGCCTTTGTGTTACTGTATTATTCATACAGACCAGAGTAGTGCAGTGAAGTGAATTTCCAGTTACCAGCTTCTCAAAATTGAAAACATGCTGACTTTATGTGGTGGATACTGTTATCGACTAAATGCCTTATTTTTTTACACATTATATTTACTTATATATATAATATTATATAAATTATATATATCTATATAATATTATATATATAATATGAACCTAGTGATGTGTCCTTCCTCAAAGAAAACCCACAGGCAGATTAGTGTATACAAACACTTTGATATACTTTTTAATATTGTTCCTCATCCCAGTTGTGCTGCTGAGAGTTTTGTGAAAGTGTGTGTGTGTGTGGGGGGGGGGGGGGGGCGACTTTCTGGC
>JAVDPK010001741.1:171675-185112 GCA_034780415.1 Cichlasoma orientale | reverse complement strand
TAGGGTCTTTACCTACAATATAAAGCACCTTGAGGCGACTGTTTGTTGTGATTTGGTGCTATATAAATAAAATTGAATTGAATTGAAACACTGAATGATGTGTTAAACACTGTTTATTATTATCTAGTTAGGTTATTCCCATTACTTTAAAGAATTTGGTACCCTTGTAATTAGTGTTGTTATCCAGTCTGGAAGTGAATTAGTGCAAAGATTCACTGAGGCAGGCATAGTGGTTCTGTTTCTGTGGGAAGGAAATTAACTTGTTTTTAAAGAGTAAATCTCAGTAGAAATATGATGTCAATAAAAGTGAAAAATTTTTGAAAAATTATTTGAACTAAATTTTTAAAATTCAACCAAACCTCATTTAAACATCACAGAACCAGATCTCAGACTCACTAAAATGAAGACCGTGTGATTGGCTTGCAGGTTTGTGTGTCCTGCCCTTAAACCTCCTCCGAGACCTGCCCTCTTTATAGACGCAAAGGTCTCCGTGGCCACTCCGTGCACTATTTTCCAGCTCGTGCTCAGGCTGCTATTGTCATAAACATAGAGGTTTAGGTTTAGAATGGCATGGCACATCATTGCTCCACCCCTGCAGCCTGGAGCATCACTTAACATGGCTAGGTTGAAGAAGGCCATCCCACATGCTTCTGCTGCCCTGACCTCAGCCACTATAAATACGCCCCAGAAAAGCATGAAAAGCCAGCCGGCATATGAAATTCCTCCCCTGGATAGAGCTGCAAGTGTCCACTGGAAAACCACTTCCTGGTGAAGCTCCCCACTGGCCTCTGAATGCGGAGAAAATGTTAGAGGGGCCTATATATACTCCTGTGGCCCATGAGAGCATGCTGTTAATTACTGCACAGCAGAAATGTCTGCAGGAGCAAGCATGCTGTCTATTCCACTTAGAGTACAGTGACACTCAACTGAAGGCTGTAATGCTCATAAACAGAGCTTTTAAATTGAGCCACAGTATGAAGTTATTAGAATCTAAGAAATGGTTTCTTTTCCTTATGTCATATATAGACATTTAGCAGTCAAGCTAACTGGCTACTCAGCTTGGCTGCTAAGTGGAAAGAAATAATATTGCTGTGGAAAAAAATGACAAGCAGGGAAATTATAGTATCATAATTTTGTAATTTATGTCATGTGGTTTTGCACAGGTGTCTGCTCCTCGAATTTTTCTCATTTTGGCTGAACGGGGCAGTGACTTCTCAGTTTGGAGAGAACAGGAAGAAAACCTGCAGACATGCTGCGCTGCAGCTGTGCAGGTACCAGCGTCCTCCGCCAAACATGCAACTGCTAAAATAACTGAAGATACAAAATAACAAATTGTTTTTTTCTCGGGTGTCTCGGACAAACACAGCCTCTCATAATCTCTACAGAAATTGCAGAGACTGCCAAAAACCACACACAGTACAGGCTGTCTGTGCACATGGCTAATCTGCCACTATTTGACCAGAGACAGGTGCTTTGCAACCTTAATTTTTAAAAAAAAAATTGCATCTTTATACGCATCAACTGTTAAACTGAATAGCTTCTTTGCAAGATTTGAAACAAATAGGCCATCAACCCCTCCCCCACCCTATAGCAGCACCTCACTGACCCTCCACCAGCACCAGGTGAGGCGTGAACTCAGGTCAGTGAACCCAAGGAAAGCGGCCATCAGAACATTAAAGAACCACTGAACTGGGCATTCACTCTGCCAATGCCTCCATCATGTGAAGTGTGCAATACTTCTGATTATACTCTGCAACCAAACTGCTATCACTCATACACATCCATACTCATATTCCCAATAAGTATATTTATTATTTTGATATTTTCCTCAGCTGTGCAAATAAAATTCCTTATTTGTGTAAATATAACTTAAACATATGTGTACAAAGTGTTTTTATATGTCTTTATTTCTTATTCTATTCTGCTTTATATACAATGGGAGAAGCACCTGCAATTTCATTATATGTGACATATAATAACAATAAAGCTATTCTATTCTGTTCTATTCTAGGCAGATGTTTCCTCACCGAGCCTGGTTCTGCTTGAGGCTATCAAGTGCTGGCTCATATAGGAACTCTATAATGTGCCAACAGCTTTAGCTTAGCTTTGGCTACCTTGTGATGATTATTCTGAATTGATTAAAACCAAGAAATCATTATTGCATTCAGAAAACCTGAAAATACACTGGTGCTCTTTCTAACATAGAAATAATACAGTAATATCTCCTTTATGTGGATACTACTGTAGATTTTGTATTATGTCTGTGAAGCTTATACAGTAGGTTAAATGTTGCATAGCAATGCAAGCCCATTAAGATGCCTCTTTGCCTTGTGCATGTTTGTGTGGAGTTGCATGGCAACTTTCTACTGTGTCTGATGTCTGCAAGTCTAGAAGTGTCTGAGCCAAAGAGCATCCCATGCACTCTCCATAAAGCAGGCAAATGGATATCATATTAGAGGCTCAGAGAAAGCAGAGATGGACAGACAGCCAGGCAGCAGAGTTTTGTCTCTTAGGTATCTGTGAAAAATATATTGACATCATTTTATACCCAAACAATTCTAAGATGGGAAATATGACCTATCAGCATTATGGCTGTTAGTGGTTGGCAAAAAAATGAGTTCCACTTGTTGCCACCTGCTTTATTTCAAAAATGCATTATTCATTTCCATAAAAGGACATCACACCAAACACTTGCAGCAGAAACACTGTGAGTTTGATCTGTTTAAAAGATAAAATTAAGACGATGGCATTTACCCAGCGTATGCTTTAGCATTTTAATCTATCTACTAGCTAAATGAAGAAAATGAAATGAAAGCAGTAGATGGAGGTGTGCGGTTGATGTGGTGGCTGGCTGTCATGTGGTGGTGCAGGGAAGGCAACGTGTGTCTGACAGGGCAGACAAGGGGTAGATGGACTGTAGCCATCCCCCACTCTGTGATCAAGGCTCCCAGTTGCAAACTTCCAGAGTGGGACGAGGGGCCATGAATGGAGGGCTTTGTTCAATCCATGGTCATCACATTCCACTGGAGCCACTGTGTGGCATTCAGCAGAGCGGAGGAGAGGGCAGGCCAGGCCAGGCCAGGGCAGGACAGACAAGAGGAGGCCTGGAGAGGAAACACTCTGTGTGTGACATCGCAACAATAAGATGTGTGACACTTATGTGGAGGAGGCATTTTTAGCTTAGTCTTAATACAGTAGATGCTAAAGTCTTATGTGCTGTTGTCCTTATGACCCAAAGTGTTGGAGATTTTCTCCTGTGAAGCCCCTTGGCTTCTCATTACCTGCAGGACAGCACCTCTACTGGTGAGCCGCACATGTGTGCTACCAGCCTGCAGAGTGATGGGAGCTTTCCTTCAGCTCTCTGAGAATTCAGTGAGCACAGTTCTTAAAGGTTACACTTAGACTGGTTGTTGTTATTCTAGTTATTTCTGGCTAAATGCTTATAAAGGGGAATGAAGTCTAATGTTTCCGTGCTGACTCAGGAGTCTCCCTGGGTGTGTGTTCCACACTCAGCCCTCCACCCCAAATTGGGGAAACTGCAGCTTGGCAAGGCAGGAAGAGAAAATGAATGATAGAAACTTCAGATGGTTACACAGTGACTCACTATCAGGCACATAATGATCATAGGAACATGTAGCGCCTTAATCACCAACAAAGAGCCCTGCATTCCCCATGCTGGTGCCATTTAGGAGCGTAGGTGTGAAATGAGGCATGTGGCCAGCTGCTGTGTAAACTGGAGTACCAAAAAACAAAGAAGGGAAACAGGGAATTTAGGAAGTGAGAGACTTAATTCCAGCTGCTTTTTTTTTCTTCTGCCACGTCACACAAACTGCCTCTCTCCCTTTTTCTATTCATCCCTCATAGTTCCCTTCAGTCATTGGTTAAATGTTCTGTTTATTGCAGTTCTCTCGCTATGCTTTTTTTGATATCACCCCTCATAGCCTTTGACCTCTCACACAAAGAGGTGTCTGTCAGTGTTGGTGGGAGACTTGAGGCTATGGGGACAGATGGTCCAGATGGACTCTGACTGTACGATCTGCTCCCTTACAAACACTGCTGTCTCCAAGAGGAGAGACCTGCTGCAACTGAGACTGAAGGCGAAGTCGCCCCATATTTTTCTTGGATGTCCTCCTTAAACTTTGGCTGCTTTCTTCATTTCAAACATTATTTTCCCAAAAAAATTTCCAGTCACAAGCAGAGTGTGAGAGCTGGAACAGGTGCCACACGAGTTTAAAGCTTAACTGTGACACAAACTTTGAAATTCATTCTTGGGTTCCCTCACGTCCCAAAGTGTATCCCTTAATACTGCAGCTTCTCCTTGCATACGATGCTCCAATGACTCCAGCATGTGTACTGTACACAGTAGAGATACAAGGTATGCAGCACACACACATTTAGCGTGTACGGAGGTCAGACTACCCCGGTCCCTCGTCATGCATTCTCTTTGTGTGCTGTCAAAGGTCAAAGTGCACCCAGCAAGATATCGGATGGATTTAAAGGCATGTTTTCATGTTAGGCCTTCTAATGTGCACACACTGTTGCAAAGTAACCTTGCTATCATTCAGTAGCTACTAATCAGGCTTATAGAAGCATGGTTCATATTCCAATGGGGCTGTTGTGTTGTTTCCATGGTGGATGCAAAAAAGGGAAATTTACTGTAAAAGTGATCTTTGTAGCAACGATTTCCACTCACTGTCATGCTGCTGTCAATTCAAGTAGCTTTTTCCTGTGTAAAATCTGGCAACGCGCGTGACCAAGAGTCACTTAAAAAGAAAAATCACACTCTCATTTATGCACCCTGTCTGAATTCCTCTCTAACAGCTTCCACTGGCCAAACAAAAGGCCAAGCAAGATTCAGATTTACCACTACAAGGCGGAGAAAGGCATTTAAAACCATGGCTTTTTTGTTCAGAGGCATTTTCCAACCTCTGCGCCCTCCCCCTCCTTCTGAAATGCCGAAGGCATCTGGTTGACAACTCCTCACAATCATTCAAATTGTTCTCTTTTTCCCAAATTTGGACTGAAGCAGAATGGCGCTATTGTCGACACGTTCAGCAGACGAGAGAATTTCATTTATCTTTCCTGGCAGCGCAGCGATCTCATAAACGGAGGCAGTCGGAACTCTTCATTTTGCCAGACAACAATTTGCCTTTCCCACCTTTTTTGGGGGCCTTGGGATGCACTGTAGGACGTGTTTATCAGAGTCAACCTGCGGGTCACTGGTATGACATTTCTTCAGTAGAGGGAATTATAAATGGCGTAGCTATGTGAAAATGACGGCCACATGGTTCTCAATGCTGGCAGCGCGCAGAGAGCTGAGCTGTAAAAATGTCTCAGTGGAATTCCAAGTGGACACTTCTTCAGCCTCTGTCAGACCCCTGAGTATCACACTGGCCCCTCCATTAGAGTCCATTCTTACCCTGATGATGCTGTTTGAGTATGTGTCCATCACATGATGCCATGTCAGGTGTATGTGCCACGTGAGGGGTGCCAAGAGCTGTGAGTTAGCCCTCCCGTGGCTCTGCTGGATCGCTGGTAGTTATACGCCCTCATGTTGTGTGCAGACAGGATGGGCTGCAGCAGCTGGGAATGCACAATTACCTCAGTAGGAGGAGCCAAGGTCAGCAAAAGTAAGGTCAAAGGAAAGGCCTAGACCTGTAGCCAGAGGTCAAAGGGTTATAGCAGGCATGACCCCCAAACTCATGTTACCAATTCTGTTGCAATACAGTGCAATAAAATATGAGTGACAGAGGCAGTGAGTCATTTCTGCTCTAAATGACCTGATTTGTTTCTAAAGCTTTTGTATTAAATTCTTCATTTTGTGGATTGTTGATTATATTTCTTTTTTTTCCCCAGAGGCTTTAGGAATCATTTAGGATTAATTTAGGAATCATATGGGAATTGTAAGATAATTCAGTAGCACAGCAACAGAAATGATATGGAACCACAACTGAACAGTCAATAATTGTTACATTTGAACATATTTGCCAGCAGCAGCAAAAACTCGTCACTACTTCAGTTTCTTCTGTCTCTGATTCTGTGCAGGTGCTGCCACCTCTCCCCTCTGTGTGTAACAAAGCTGCTGCGGTCAACTTGCAGTTGTTTAACACAGTTTTTTTTTTTTTCCACGCAGTGTTTGAGGTGACCACCCAAAGCCTCTCACCACACTGCATGCAGCCTCCAACCACAGCGGGAAGCAGAGGAAGACCTTCAGTGTTTTACTGCCTCATTCCTCTCTCTCCTCTCACTTACCCAGAATGGGCATCACGTGCCTACGCTGTTGATCCTGGCCGCTGAGGACAGCAGGGCACAGCTGCAACCAGGGATGGGATTTCACTGATCCTGCAGTGGAAAACCTCATCATACTCTCCCCTGGACAGCTGCATAAGCGCGAGCCCAGGCATCGCTCACTGTGATGTTTGCAATTGTTTGGCTGTGTGGGGCAGCATGGTGAAGTAATATAAGGCGATGTCCCTCACATTGTGAGAAAGCAGCTCCATGGATTCATCTGTCTGTTTAACCAGGTATATGATCACTGAAGCATGAGCAGAAACAATCCCAGTATATCTGCAGAGGCATGCAAAGTATTCAGCAACAGAATGTTCAGAATGTTTCATTTATGTCCTAACAGACGTTTAGATTGGACCAGATTCATACTCAAACACACAGACGTTTAATGAGGCCCAAAGATAAACATAAACATTCTGCACAGAGATACATTGTATAGATTATAGGATATTTCACTGTCAGCCAGAATTGTGAAATATGTATATTGTTTTTATTATATTTATGTTTTTTATTGTTCATGTCAATTTTATTTTGTTGTTTTATTGTATTTATTGGATTTTAGTGGTTGCTCTGGCTTACTGTGCAGTGGTACCTTTTTCCTCTTTAAACCAAATTTCTCCCACAGGAGATAAATAAAGAATGCTGCATCTAAAAATATGGTTTTCATGCTAAATGACAGAGTTGAATGAGGCACACAGTGTGCACACAGAATTGTTCTGTATATATTGGTTATGTCCAGGAATTTAAGTCAATGCATCTGGACTGTTGTCATGTACCAAACCACATATTTAGACACGCACTGCTTCCCTCATCATGCAGCTGCTCGCGAGCGGACAGTACAGCTGTGAGGTCTTAGAGCGCAGCACTCATAGTGAGAACTGGATGTGTGCACAGAAACACAATCATAACCACAGCAGCATCAAAGGAAATCAATTGCATTGTCTTCTCTTGTCCATAGAAGGTCTGCAGACGGGGAACTGTTGCATAAGTGAACGCCTGCATGAGGGAAGTGCTACTTCACTGTTTATTAGGTGCACTTTTTTTCTCATGACTTGCTGCTATGCTGGCTTCGGTTGTGCAGTGGGAACAGTGGAGCCAGCGCAGCAGCCTGAGCCTCCTCTCTGCAAGCGTAAACAAAGAGCTGTTATGTGTGACACACACGGTTATATTGTCTCCCCAATCCAAACTCCCAATCACAGCCTGCGCTGATCAAAGAAAATGATGAGACCAGTCAATACTCTCCCACTGTCCAAACTGAGATCAGACCACCCTATTGTGCACAATAACAGAAAATCAATGTCAGTTCAGCATGAAGGAGCTATGATGTAATGCATATTTACAAACATTTTTTTCCTCATCTTGCTGTCTGCAGACCAGAATCCATCCTGTGGGCGTGGCTGCAGCGAGTTTACAGGCCGGAAGAGCCTTTAAGAGCTTTTTCCAAAATTGCTCTCTGGAGGACAAAATGGAGGGCATCTGTCTGGCTTGATGAACTTGTGAATTTAGCGGGGGGGAGGGGGGAGGGCATATAAAAGTGGAAAGCAAGGACGAAAATGAGAGCGAACAAGAGGCTGAAAAAATACTATAAGGCAACTAAAGAAAGGGGGAAAGAGGAAATGTGCTGGAGCGAGGAGGAGAAATGGTAAAGCAGTGATAATCCAGCACGAGCGGTTACTGTCCGTCCACTGCATCCCATCAGATGCTCTGTTTGGGGCTCCTTGTCGCTCTGTGTGTGTGAATGAGTGGAACAGTGCAGCCTTTGTATGATGCTGCAGTTTCCAACAATTTCGGCCAAATCCTGTTTGGAATGTAGGCGGGCTGTGACCGGGCCCGTGGCGCACAGAGGGGCTGGTTCACACCTAACACGCTGTTTCCCATAAAAACAGCGTGGTCTGAAAATTCTGTGCCAGGAGTTACAGGAGGACAAACTAGGAGGAGATGTTAGTCGTAGGCAGGGTCAACATTACAGAGGGAAAAGGAGAAGAAATAATAATAACAGCAGTAAAATGGAGAGAATAGAATGGAATAGGGAAGATGGCAAATATGGAAAAGCAAACAGGAAGTAGAATTTTTGAAGCTGGCTGTGCTTCAGTTACCTGATATATCATTAAAGCAATAATGAGGAGCAGACGAGGCAGCAGCTCAGTGCTTTAAAGAATCCTGCTTTCCCACTGAGCTTAACATCATTTCAAAGTTCTGAGCAGGGAACGTGTGAATTGTCTCCCTTCCTTCGCTCTAATGAGGTGATTCATCTGGATTTTAGTGTCACTCCCATTCTTCTCCTGATTGTGGTTATTGCACGTTCCTATCCTCATCTAATCATATATGCTCTTCCAGACTCAGGTTACAGCTGTATCATAAATGAGCTCTTTCCTTTGTTATTTAGTTTCATTGCATGTATGATGCATAACCGGTGACCTGATCTTGCTGACTCTGTTCTGACCAAGAGGACCGAAAAAGAACAAAGAGTACTGGCTTCCTAAAATCTCATTTCCTGCCTAGACTGTGCATACAGAAGATAATTAAAGAAAGGACGTCAGAGTATCCCAGACTACTCGCATATCTACTCATTCACTCTTAATACAAACATTATGTTCCTTATGGGAGGAAGCTACAAATTTAGCTATGACCAAAGCATAAATAAAGTTCTTTGAATTAGCTCGAAAACAGCAGTTCAAATTCTTCCCTCAAAGCAGCCACATTATGATGCAGATTATGTTCACTCTGGTTCTTGAATAGAGACATTTTTCTCTTTGGTTGGACCCAAATGTGAATGACTTGGTGTTAGCAGCAGCTGGCTCCGCCTCCCTCAGCGTGGCTCTGTTTGAGGTTTCTTCCTGTTCAAAAGGAGTTTTTCCTTCCCACCATCGCCAAGTGCTTCCTTATTGGGCTTCTCTTTCTAATATTGGAGGGTAGGCTAAACTACAGTGTGAAGTACATTGAGGTGGCTGTTGTGAACTGGCTCTTTATGAATTGACAGGTAAATCATGTGGCCCTAGGCTGCATGTGAGGCATTTAGGTGTTATATGTAAATCATAGCTACAGAACATAAGCCGGGTTAATCCTTCCCCCTTTAAACTGGATAACTCATTGTATCAGTAAATAAGTAAATTCATAAGGCTCTCAGGTATGGGTCCTTTTTCAGAGCCGTGGATCAGAACCAGTCTCACACTGAGGGGTTTGTGATATTCTTTACTGTTTCCAGCTTTCTGTTTCTTCCTTATGCGGGCCTTTCTGGCACAAGAACCAAATAATGTTTTTCTCTTTTGCTGGCTGGCGGCTTCATCTGTCAGCCTATGAAAATGATTTCCCCTTTGGTTTTAGAGCACCAATTATAACCACCTGCAGAGTGTTCAGAGAGTCTTTAATGCACTCATTTACATTTCACTGTCAGCGATACAGTAATTAAGGTTAAACTGCAGCACTTACTGTAACGTGGCACCATGTTTGGGTCTGAATATTAAGCAGAGCCGTGCTGACAGAAGCCAATATTTATTTGATCCACTAACGAGCGGTTTTTGCACTGGAGTTCGACAACATCTGAAAATGAGTTTGAGATTATTGAAGAAATATGTTTGACATTATAAGGAGTTTACACTTATCCGCGTTCCTTCATAACAATAACATCAGAAAATCGGTGAAATGTTTAAAAAATATTATATGATTATGATAATTATTATGATTATGAGGTAGATGCCTTTAAGTTAGACATCTGGTAGCTTTATCTGAACTCAAAGTATGACGAGGCCGTAACATTCCACTTTGTGTTCTTATTGTCTGATGTGCGTTGCAGAGCGACAGCAGCTATTTTCTGGACATGCTAAATGGGAAGAGCCGGCCGTGTGACCTGACATACACTCACATCAGTCAACACTGCGGACACGCCCACTCATTTAACGTGTCCCTTCTCCAACAAAAACTGTTGATTCGAATAGAATGACAAATTGCTCACACTACTGTGTGCGACCTTTGTGCATTAGGCCACAAAGGGCTCCAAATATTGTTAGATTTGGCTCTTTTGCCTCCAGTGTTGAGAGCTTCAGGAATGCTGCTGTCCTTTATTGGTGCCAGTTCTGGTAACACCCAAAGCATCTGAGGCATGCCAGGCTGGGTGGGCTCGCCATTTATAAATACACCCCTCAAAACATGTCTAAAGTTCACTGTGTGGTTTTCACAGCCACAAGCTTCACAGCTCACATATTATAAAAGGGAGGTCCGTGTGTATTTGCGTTTGTCGTGTGCTTGCATGTGCGTGCGTCAAAGCACCCGTTTAACATGATACCGGACGGGTCACTGCAGTAAGACGCACCACGACTTACACTCGCATGGCTGTGTATTTACAGCCACTGAAAAGCTCTCCTGCATTTATGCCTCACATGCAGACGCATCACGCAGTTGCTGTACGAGATGTGTTTTTGCAGTCCCATCCACACCTACAGCCAGAAGAACCGAATCAGTGTGTGTGCAGCGTTGAGCTGCAGTGATATCAGCGTTTCTGTTGGTCCAAAGATAACACAGGTGGAAGTAAAGGACACGCTGTGTTTGCTTTGCTGCCATGAATGGCCCGAGCTAGACATTAACTTTTGAAGATTAAATGTGTAATTTAAAAAGTTAATAGTCAACCTTATCATTCCTGATGGCTAAAAATAATCTTCATGGCAGTGTGAAGGATGTGGGCCAAAGTCAGGGGCATTTGCAATAGATCTCATACTTCCTCTTGGCTAAAGTTCCAAAAAAACACAAGAACTCAACTTTGCAGGTCACTGGAGGCTTATTCCTAAATACTCCTTTTGTATGGACAGGAAGGTATGGATGGGGTGGCTCCTCTTCTTCCTCCTCTTCTTCTCAGGTTTCTGATGCCTGAGGTACTCACTAAGCACACGATCCTTTGTGGCCATCTTCCTGATGTATTCATGGATCTTTATTGCTTCATCTAGGATAGTGGTTCTGACACTCACTAGTCCTCGGCAGTCTCAGGGTGCTGGATTTGGGGTGAAACCCTCCATGCATGGTAAGGAGCTTTCTTGTCTTGATGTCAGTGGCTTCTGTCTCCTCCTTAGGCCAGCTTTTAATCCCAGCAGTGTATCTGACGACCGGCAGGGCGTAGGTGTTGATAGCCCGGATCCTGTTCTTCCCATTCAGCTGACTGCTCAGGACTAGCTTTCCTAGTGGCATTAGGACCTTTGTCAAGACACACACACACACACACACACACATTACTAAAATTTTATCTACCTTCTCTTTAGACTGTGCCTCTGTCTCTAAAAGCCTTTATCAATTACCCTGACTTCAAGGCAAAGTTTCTTAAGAAAGAGAGTGAATACTCTCTGATATGCAGTGCCTGGGTCCATAACAAGGCTCAGTGATCACTGCAAATTGGTGTTATTTTAAAAGTTCAGAGTGTTTCTCTGTGCGCACAGCGTTAAGTGCGGGATGAAAAATGGGCAGCGTCACGCTGTTTTTATGCATCACTCACACACTCTTTAGATCTGACAGTTCGGGGATGATGTCACATGTTTAAGCAGGAGGGAAACAACATAAGAGGAAGTGAATTTACTCTCGTGGCTGCCGAGTCTGTTAGCTGGATATTGGTGCAGTCAGTGGAGATTCGTTGCTTACCTGTTTTTCTTTTCACATCTTTAGAGAAAAACTCAACAATTTAAAGAGATTGTTAGCATGTGAAAGTAATCGCTGTCAGATGTTTTTGGTTTTTCTCTTTTTGAGCTGCTCCATACATACAGTGCCCGTGTAAATAAAGCCTTTAGCTGGTGCGGTATCCCACTGTGTGTGGTCCTCATGCAAACCTCTTTGCCATTTTCACGCTTGACAAAAAATTCCTGGAAATGAGGATCGAGGTTGATCGTCACTCTGTGTGGTTTAACAGGCTTATGTAACACTAGCGAATATTATGGTTAATCAGCTAAATATTGACATGTTGCCATGAATACAATTATAACTGCTTTTAAGTCAGCTGTCATTTATATGTGCTTATTAAACCTTTTCAGACACAGAATATGCAACACTCCTGTCTTCATATGCTGACAGCACTGATGGAGAGCCGGGTCCACCTGATGTTTTCAAAATTAGACAGCAGGCCTGTATACAGTGTTTAAATCGATTGATGTGTAATGTGTTGTTATCGGACTGACTTGATGGCTCGAAGGAGCTGCCTCTTAAGTGTTTGGAGATGCTGCTGATGCTGTGGTGGTGGTGGTGGTGGTGGAGGCAGCAGGGTAAAAACCTACATCCACATCAAAGCTTCTCTAAAGGAGATTTCTTTCCACCTGACGTGCTCTCTGCCCGTCTGCAGACTCCACGCGTTCCTGGATGCACACAGTCAGTCATTTCCAAGTGTCTGTGTCAACCAAAAGGCTACACAGGCCCATGAAGGTCTGCTGATGCCCAGGCTTCGTTCAGCTTTTATGCTGTAATCATACTCATGTTGACTGTCTATGTTTATGCCGTTTGGACCTGTCCTGTGTCGGGACTTTAAAAATGTGATCAGAGTGCTGTCAGAGTAATTGAAAGGAGTCTGAAAGGGGATTGAATGCTCTGCAACAACTGTCCAACTTTCCAACTGTTATTGCACACTTAGTGGCTGCACATTTTTTCCACTTCAAGGGCAAATTGTGCAGAAAACCAGCTGTCTGCTGATGATGCACGGCTGCAGTGACTGAGGTTTGTGAATGGCTGGCTTAATGGCTCATTATCGTGCTGGTAGCTATAACCACTGTCAGTCAACACGAGGCCTGCTTAGTCTGTTAAGTAAATGTTCGGCATAATGAATCAGACCTTTAAATAGTCCGAATTCCTCCTCTTGGATGTTTTCTGCATCCTGCAGGAAATCCCTGTAAGCATTGTGGACCAAATTCTCGAGCAAAGCTCCAAACATGTGAAAAAAGATTGGTGCGACTCATATCAATATTTAACATTACAGTGGAGACAGAGGCCTTTTAGGTTCTCATTGTAGCAGTTTGACTTTGTTGACAGCAGCAGTGGGGCCATCCCGGTGGATATCGAGCTCTTCTGTGTTGGACAAACTCTATGAAGGAATATGGCCCTCCAAATCCTGGAGCTTTGAGGAAAACCACACACACACACACACACACACACACACACACACACACACACACACACACACACACACAC
>JAVDPK010001741.1:155062-168116 GCA_034780415.1 Cichlasoma orientale | reverse complement strand
CCCCCCCCCCCCCCCCCCCCCCCCCCCCCCCCCCCCCCCCCCCCCCCCCCCCCCCCCCCCGCGGTCTTGCAGCAGGGGGCCTTTTCCGAACTCCTGTTAGTCCAGACCACTCCGGTGAAAGCCCGTAGTGTGTGGCTGTTATCCCGTCACTAAAATGTGCTTTGCTCAGCTGAAAATGACACGTCCATGAAAAAAAGAAACCTTATTAGTTACAATCTAAGAGCACCAGCAGCACGTGCATTTAACAGTATCAGATATCATCAGTTTTATAATATTTAGGCAAGCAAAGAAGACAACATAACTCACTGCACACTCCTTCTAGTAAACTCAATCACAACTCTGCACACACTCGGGCACATCAAGGTGCCAGCTCCTGGTTTTGTTATACACCCACATCGGTTTGTTTAAGCATGCTATCGTTTGAAAGACTGAGCTGTTGGCTCAGCACCGCTTAAACTAAATATTTAAGTGTTTCAGGCGCGCGTGATTCACTTCGACCTCTTTTAAAGGAGCATACTTTGACCTTCTTCACATATAGGAGAATTTAAAAAGGCACATATCCTGCTGGTTATGTAATGTGTCCATTAGTGTGTCACGTGGAGCTGTCATTCAGGTTTGTGTGTTAATCTATGTCTTCTCCACTGCTTTGTGTGGACATGAATACACACTGTTGTGCTTGCTTGTGAATACCATTCTGTCTCATTAAAGGCTAAAATGTTGGATTACAAGGAAAACACATCTGCTCAGACTAAACAAAGGCAGGACTGATGGTGAGTCTGTGTTTGTTTAAAGGTGCGTTTGGGTGATGCTGCATTAAAGGACTCGGCATGAGAGGTTCTCCTCAATAATTATTTTAGAAACTCATGGTCTATAATCCTCACAATTACACCGTAAAAAGTGCCAAATCCAGATTAAATTCAGAGTTTATTTTGAGAGTAAAACTATTTTGATTGATATAAATCAGTCATTCCATGATTATGAGGATGGCGTGATGCACTTGGCATGTATTAGTCATGGACACGATTTCCTTTGAAATGATGTTCATCCATTCACATGCTTATCCCGTTCAGGGCTGTGAGGGATGAGGAGCCGGTCACAGTTCTCACAGCGTGGTACAACCTGCCAGGCTGCCACTCTCAGTTCTCTTATATCAGTGGTGAAATTCGCCTCATTAAACACTCACCGTTTGCATCCCATGAAGCCATTCACAGCTGTTTAATGTCACCCGTGTGAAATGACTGCTTATGCAAAAATAAACTGTTTCCATAGATTTACCGAGGGCTGATCAGGTGAACATGGCCAACAGAAAAACCTGATCAACAAAGACGACAATGACCTCATACTGGAGCTATTTCTCATAATAAAAAGGAGGAGATGGGGTTAGATATGCATGTCAATGACTTTAGCTCCAAGAAAAGCAAAAACAGTCAAATAAGAAAATAAGTTTGAGAAGTTCAACACAAGAAAAACGTGTTTAAGGCTCATTGACACTCTGACAACATCAGTGCTCTCACAGACACGTTCTAGGTCATGGAAACTTACAGTAACACTGACCTGTGAGAAATACTCCAGAACCACTCTCTCTCTCTCTATATATATATATATATATACATACATACATACATACATACATACAAGAGAGATCTCCTTAGTTTCAGTGTTTGTTAATTTGGTCAAATGTATTATCTCAGCTTGAGGTGCTTTCATAAAGCTGCACCTGTGCTGATTTCTTAAATTTTCCCTCTAAATGCAATAATGCAATAATGCTTACAAAGACTAAAACTATCACTGAAAGTTGCCAACAAGTCATGCAAGTTGACTGGAAACATAGAAAAACCACTAGCGCCATCTAGTGGTCCTCCATTCAAAGCGTTCTCTAATTTGAATGAAATTTAAATTTTAATGTGGCATTTCTGCTGGAATATGTCAGGCACAGAATCTCGCACATCTACTCTGTTTTCTAATATTTCCTGTTGGCTGTGTTTACATTTTCTATACTATTGAAGTAAAAACCAAATCAAACCGAAATCTGATTTTTGCTGAAGAAAAAAATTAAAAAAGGGGGAAATGACCTTAAAATGAACAGACCTGAATTAATATCCTGGAAACTGTCAGCAATAAATCAGTAAATAAATTCCATGTCGCAAGCTTCGAACCACCAGAGGAGTGAAATTGGGGTGCATTTCTGGTTTTTACTAAGATATTTCATCTCACTGGCAGGAACAGCCTGTTCCACGTGGCTGCGTCTCCTTTGTGATCCGACTATTTGTACTCCTCCAGACACCGAGAGACAAACCAGAGACTTCACCCAAAGCATCATTTAGAAATGCTCTCAGCTGCCCGTGAAAATACATTCTGTTCTCCTTTTGTTGTGTTGTGAAAATGACAAACGGAAAGGGTGGAATATTAGTCACACTGGCAATCAGGAACCTTTGGTGGCTTCAGCTGTGGGAGATCTATGGTCTTAATTCTGGCAATTCCCAAAGCAAAGCAGCGTGCTGGGGAATTGTGCGTTGTGCCCACAAAGACGCATGAATTCCATGTTTAAAGTGATGCCACTAAAAACTTTTTCATGTTGATACAGAATTTGGGTCACAAGAAAGGTCAGAATGGGCTTGAGATGATTCAGTGAAAATGGGAACTTCAGCTGGCTTTCTGCAGCAAATTTAAAATTTCCTCTCAGTCCTGCGTTTGTATAAAGAACAGTCGGGTCATTTTAAATCTCTCGAAACTCTGTCGCACTGCGGCGGCGGCGGCGTTTTTATCTGGGAATAAGGATTGAAAACTCATGAATATATTTTTCTTCAGACCAGTCTGAGGTTTGAGCTTTTGGTATTTGCAGGATATCCCCAACATCACAATAACCTGCCATAAACCGCCAATGTAAGTGAGAGCGAGGCCGTGTGAAATAAGCCACTGAGTAAATTCACTCAATTCTTTTTGAATTGTAGATTTATGCATAATTTCTTGACCTCTAGTCTTTTGCTCTTCATGTATCTGTCACTCAGCTGGCACGGCGGTGCAGTGGTTAGAAAATCATTATAAATAATTAAAAACTATTTGCAGTAAAGAAGCTGCCGCAGCCTCGCTCTCTATCGCTCACACTTAGCTTCCCTGATTTAAGGTGCATTTACCTCAAAATAACACTAGAGGGCAATAGCAGCACATATTTAAACAAGCCTGAGTCTTTTTCTTTCTTTCCTCCAAACCATTCAGACTCGGTCTCAGCAGCCTTCTTCCTGGTGTGTGTGTATAGACGGCTTCACAGAGAGCTGGCAAACAGAAAAAGGAATCAGAGCAGTTTTTAATTAAACTGCTCTGATTCCACCACTGGACTCCAGGCGCTTTTGGACGGCAGTGAAAGAAGCATTCAGAATATTTAACATTGAAAAAATATTCCAGTACTAGTAATTCAAGTTTTTAAAATCCTACATAAGTGAACGGCCATAAAATGTAAATGCGTTTATTATTCATGAGAAGTGTCACAGTGAATAGTGTCGAGAACGAGGAGAGTCGAGCAGTGTGACTGTCGAGTACTTTCAGCTCTGAAATTTTTAATAACAGTAAAAGGAAGTGGTATAATGGGGGGGGGGGGGGGGTAAAGGTGCTATAATAAACTTTTTTTCTTTTTTGTACAGAATATGTTGTTAGTGTGTGATAGCCCTGCTACAGACTGGACCCCATCGATGAGCCCTCCAGCTGCCCTCAGACGCAGGAGAAAATGATGGATGGTTTAAAAACCCTTGTAGTCAGGTACAAAGGAGCATGAAGCTGAAATAGTCCCTCGAAAATGAATATTTATCAGCCTAAAACTGTTTGCTTTAGTGCAGTCCTTGAGTAAATGTACTCAGTTATCATCCCATAGTGCTTTTATACAGTTAGGCCAAACGAAGCTGATTTGATCTGCGCACACGGCCTGAAAACCAAACGAGTCATAAAGGTGGTATTTTAACAATAAAGCTGCTCTTTACATTTCTCTCCATAACCCTCTGACTGTCCTGAACCCCACACGGCCTCCATGTAAGCTCGATCTGAGCATAATGAAGCTAATAGTGTTTATTATCACATATCCAGATGGCACCAACTGCAGAAACCAGATTTATGCTAAAATATATAAATCAAAACGATGTTTCCATCTATACAGCTGATTTACTTCTCTTTATAAATCATTAACGCACCATTTAATCTGCTTTCTTGCCTTCTACCAGTTTGTGCCAGTGTTCTGGGCGCAGCATGTATTTGCCAGGGTGCGTGTTAAAGCACTCCTCTGACCACGATGGCATGTGTAACAGTGTTTTATCTTTAAGGGTTATTTGTGTAGAATAATCTCTTTGAGCAGCTCCCGGTTTGAAACCTGACCTTGGTGTGGACTGTAGAATTATTACTGATTATTACAGATGTGCCCAGTTTTCAAACTCAGAACTTTAAAACTGACACAGCCTGCAGAGGCAGACTTAAAAGAGACGAAACAAAAGCAGCTCGGTCACAGCGAAAGATTATCAGCTTTCTCTTTTATTGAAAAATATAGCTGTTATTTCAAAGAAAGGAAAGTGAAGATAAATATATTAATATACTGTAAAACCAGGATATGAACAGGGAAAGAAAACAGTACATAGTTGGCGTATCGCTACAGCCGGTGGGAAAAAGGGAAACATTCTTTAGCTGAACTTTGAGCCAGCTGTTTTACTGCTCCTTATCTCTTTCTGCTTTCTGCCGCTCACCACACCATCGCTGTCAGGGAAGCAAACTTCTAAGCAGACCTGGGGCAGAGAGTGTTTGCAAATTCTTTTACATGCTTTATTCTGGCCTACTTAGGAGTTTCCCATAGAGAAACACAACAAATGCCACAAAGTTAAGATCATTATAAGAAAGTATTTCAGCATAATTTAGTATACTTTTCCATAATTCTCTATGTGGATCTTCCAAAGTCTCCAGCAGTCAGTGTTACAGACAGCAGTGCAAACACAGTCGCTACCATTCACGCTACAATGTTTCCTTCCTAGTGTCTTATAGTGCAATGCACTGCTAACAGTTTGTTTACTGTAATCACTGATGGCACTATCCATATGCACATTACTTCATTAAAAGATAACAGCACATAAGGAGTGTGTGTGTGTTTTTTGAGCATTGATTTCTTGGAGATGAACATCAGGGATTGCATCACCAAAAAGTACACGTTGCAAAAATGATCAACAAAAGACATGTTAAGATTTGGCCCATATACAAAGAAATATAAAAGAGGTCTATGATGTATAATATCTATACAGAAGTAAAAATAAACAAAATGTGCCGCCAACATTACTACAGAAGCCCTGAGAGGGGTTCTCTTCTGGCTTTAGGGCTGAGGAACGGTGGGCCCTGAAGCTGCTGTCGGTGTGACCTTTGACACGGGAGGGGGGTCATTCCATTTATCTAACCCACTCACTTTGATGCTTGAACCTGAAACCAGCTGTAACCAGATTTCATACAAAAAATGAACTAAAATAAAAAAAGGACAGCCAGATTTTTCCACTCAGGACTTCTGCTCACTTGGCAACTTCCTCAGGATCGCCTCGAGTTTCAGAAAACATTACAACAACCCACAACAGAGCAATACACCACCCTGACTCTACACACACCACCCTGACTCTACACACACCACCCTGACTCTACACACACCACCCTGCATCAGTGCCACTGCAGGAAATCCCACACTGCCATCTGTCACATGTGGCAATTAGTTTTTTACACAGAATAAAAGAAAAAGGTCAGACATTAATCATGGATATAAGAAAGTAAAGCACACCTCTTTGTGTCTAATTTATATCCTACTGAGTGAAGCCAACCAAACAGAAAAAGCCAAATGGAAGCAGCCCACCTATCTGCTTCTGGAGCACTTCCAGCTGGTCGGGGGCCAATATTCTCACACATTTAATGGCCAGACTGGGAGAGGCCAGATGATTGGTTGATTTAATCATCTACTATATGATTTTGGTTGGGTAGAGGAGGTGAGTATCATCACCTGTGGGGCCAGCTGGGGAAGTAAATTCTCTTCTCACTGCTCGGAGACGTACTCGATGCCCGTCTATTAACGAGCACTTTAAACATGCCATTTCCTTTCCCTGCTCTCGGAGACGAGCTGGGACGCGTATCTGGAGACAGGACATGTTTCTGACAGAACCACAAATGGTAGAAACGTAATTATATGGCGGCAACTCCCTTCAGAAATCTCTTCCATCTCCCGACTGACCTGCTAATCCTACTTCAGCTGGAAAGCAGAATGAGAGGTGTGACAGACACACACACGTATTTTACCACAATCACAGTTCCCGTCTCGCTTTAAAAAAGTCCAAGAATCATAACACTTACAAAAGGCCTCTTTATGACAAGTCACTTATTGTCTGTGTGAAATAAAAACTCATTAGGCCCTGTGATGAACATGGGAGCACCAATGATTTAAGTGCAATTTCACCAACTCCTACCAAAGAAGACGGTTCTGTCTGGAGTACCATTAAGATGTTCCGTAGATGCACAAGAAATTTAAGATATGTTGAAAAAAAATTTAAGACCTCGGAGTGCACATTAAAAATCATCCATCCCTTATGAAAACAAATGAATAAATATTACGTGTGTGTGTGTGTGTGTGTGTGTAAAGAATGCAGATATTCCCAAAGAGAAATAGTAATCTACCAACACATAGAATACATCAGGCTACTGCAGACTAACTCCCACATATTGTATGCAGATACAATAAAGTAACAATCGCATGAATCGACCCTTAAACTCAGACCTTTCTGTGTTTAGTGTGTGTGCCAGAGCAGGGCCATTAAACTGTGCTCACTCTCACACACGGGGGTTAAAAGCCGTGTGGGTCTCACGTCTCGTCCTTCCACAGAACCTCACGTTCACAGTGTCCGATCTCACCTCGTCTGCCGCCTTAAATAGTGTGTCCCATTATTTACTAATGCTTTGCAACTGCTTCTTCTTGGTTAAGGGTTCAAACGTGGTAAGCAATACTTTTTGAAAATGGAGAATTTACGTAATATTGAGTAAACCCGAATACTTCGAGAGAGCCGCTCTGTGAGCCGGGCAGCCGGCACGCTACTGTACATTTAGCTCACATCCCCTAGCTACAGCATGGCGCCACCATCTTTAGTGTCCTTTACAGCTGTGCATGACAGCTAAGTCTAAACTCTAATCTCATCATCATCCTCATCCTCATCCATGAAGGTGAAATCTCTCTCCTCGTCCCCACGTGGGGAACTGTACTTTGCACTGTCCGTGTCACCATCATGGAGGCGGTAGTTAGGTTTCTCCTCAGAGCCGGAGCTGGACACAGAGCAGCTGTCCACGTTGTGGTGGTTATTCTTGGTTTGCAGCTCAGGGGTGTAGGGATCCAGCATGGCTTTTTGCTGGTACATGCCGCGAGGTGGCCTTGCAGGGGCCCGCTCCTCTGCATCATCATCATCTATGTGGGGAATGAGGGAGGGCGATGCGTGGCCCTCGCTGCCCTTACCTTCCTCGTAGCCGAGATCATCCTCCTCCCAACCCTTCTTTTCCATGACGCTCAAGATGTCCCCGAGCATCGAAGGCCCCAGGTCAATGTGGAAGGACATCATCGACTCTGCGTGCTTCATCCCGCCTCCTTTGGGCATGGATGGAGGCAAATCTGTAGGTTCCCCAAAATTCCGCTCATGGAGTTCTGCATCGAGCGTTGCCATTGCTGCCGCTCCATTTACCGGCTTGCTTTCGATCTCATTCGGCTTCTTCACCGGGCTGGAGGAAACGCTCTTCGGCAATTGGACGCCTCGGTTGGTGGGCTCATCGTTTAAGTACGGCAGGGATATGGCGTTTTTCACAAACTGTGATGAGCCGGCAGAAGGTGCCATCATATTGTACTCGTACTTGTCCGCTCGGTTGACGGACTGAGATCGCTTGCTGTTTCTGAAGGTGCGGGACAGCAGCCCTGGTTTGGAACCCGGTGAGCCCTGCTTTTTGTCTTGCTCCCTGGGGGGTTCCCCTGAACGGGTGCTGAGAAATGAGGTGTCCCCAAAGGCATCGCCCCCTCGGCCCACGTGCATGGTGTGACGGAAGTCCCCCAGAGGAGCGCTGATCATCTCTGCGGTCAGGTCAGCCCGAGACCTCCGCTTGGACTGATTGGAGTTGCTGACCAACTGCTTAAGAATGGGCATGGTGGCAGTCTTTCAGTTATGATCCACAGGCAGAATTCAAACTAGGACCTGACGGCGTTCGGGAGAGTTCCTTTCAAAGTTTTCAGCAATTCTAGGATGTTGTCAAAGCACATATAACGTCAGGTGTCTGAGTAGAGCCATTGTGGTCCTTGGTTGAATAAGCCTATGAAGCAGAAGAGGAATAGAGAGCATTAAAACCATATCAGCAGTTGGCAGGCAATGAGAAAACAAGTAACACAGATGCCATTATATGAGTTAAAAATGTAGCATCCTGCTTTGAACGGCTCCGTCTATTCGATTCTCATTACTCACTATTGCATAAAACACTCTGCTCTGATCTCCATCAAGCATGGAAAGTTCGGTAGGCTCACTCGAGTGGCTCTAAACTAGAAAAATGTTTTCTATCCAGAAGACGGTGAGGGTGTTATATAATCGTGGAAAAAAGGCTTTCTTGTACAAAGTTCAAAGCACCCTCACCTTCCTCCACCCCAGTCACAATAGCCCTTGTGAAACTTTACCGTGCTGAAGTTCATTCCCATTCAAATGAGTTCAATTCATCTGATACATTTTTGAGCTTTTTATATAAAAAATAAAAAGAAGTCGTCTAAGGCTGCTGTTGCAATCTGCTTTTCATGGGCTGCAGTGCCTGCCATCACTGCTGTGCTTTAGTTCCCATTTAGACCCCTGGCTGTTACATAACCAGCGAGACACAGGATACTGTGAGCTGAAGCAGTTGAAGCTGGCAGGAATAAAAGAAAGAGGGGGAGAAAAAAAAGAAGAGCGAAGTGGAACAACGTCTGTTCAGTATGGATCGACTTACAGCACAGTTCAGAAAACTGCGACTACATTTTGTTCTCGCCGCCCTGTCTTCAAGAGATAAACTGTTTCCAAAAACTGCTTCTTATGTTGTTCTCTCCTTTTTGGAGTTTGTCTTTTTAAGCCCTGAAGGCAACACTTGAGCACTTCCAACAGGGTATTTTGTTCAGTATTAATTTGTTTTTCACAGAGCAGACATCAATCAGCACCTTTCAGCACATTTGTAGAGAACGTTTCCTTCGCAGCTCAGTTTGATCTTTTTCATGCAAAGATTGTCTTTGACTTAATAGGGTGGCATTGTAACTCATTTCACTCCTCAGACCAAGCTGCCCTTAAGACACTCGAACCTTGAAACATGATCTTAGAACAGAATCGAGTGGAAAAGAGGTTTAAACACCCACTTATGTGCTAGCAAGAGTCTACCAGCCCCATGTGTTTCTGACATTAACAATGGCTTCGATTGTTTAAGCCAGACACAAATACCATTACTCTCAGTGTTTTCAAACTCAAGCTGAAGCCCACGCTCCAGGCCTGCATGCGTATCCCCCATGAATGAAAGGGGGCTTCACTCAACAATATTCCAAAGGAACGTCACCCATGAAAACATTTGCATCTCTGACAAGAACCCATTCAATTGGAAAGGGAACTGATGCACTAGAGGGAACAGAGGGGGGTTTGATAAATGATAAAAGCTAGTGCCCCCCCCCCCACAGATCATCCCCAAAGAGAACTCAGTTCTATCCACTGCCACAGTTTTATCGTCGATATTCAGCAGCTTCATTCAGGATTTGTTCAGCAGTTCTGGTGCTAATGGGACAGGCACACTGTTCTCACAGTGGCTGAACAAAAACCAAATGTAATAAGGACGGTGCTCCAAAAGCTTATTTTGCTGTTCTGTTGTAAAAGCTATTTGAGTTCAAGTTCACACCCATATATGTGACAACTGGAAAGAGCTTACTGTTACTAAAGCTATTTACGCCGCAACCGGGTGCCAAATTACAAGATTATAGCTTAAAGCAAACAAACAGCACCGGTGTCCCTCAGAGCAGAGGCACCGTTGTTAAATTAATGCAGTATGATCCATCATCGGGTAAACCCTTTATTATTGCATGCATTGTACAGTTGCCCATTAGTATCTGCTGCACAAAAGGCTGCTGAATGTGTGACTGACCGCTAAAGACAACTCGTCATCTTAGATGTCCTCCCTGCTGGGATGTATTTCTCTATGGCAACGTCAGAGCTGAGCGCTGGCTACCAAGTGGGCTTCCTGTCTCTGAGCTGACCAGAAACGGCACGAAGGATTGCATCCCCTACATGGAGCGATCACTGAATGGGTCAACCCTTCCTGGTGGCCACATGCCGGCCAATAAGACAATGTTCACAGTGCAGTAGCTGAGGGAGGGGGGGCTCGGGCATGTGAGCAGAAGACATTAAACCTCAGCATAAAAGATGTCGGTGAGTTCTCGAATATCAAAAGGTGCAAACCTCACACCTTCAGTCATTCTAGGAAATGGCTCGTTTTATGCCTTAGGGAGCATCTTGGTGTTTGATGAGGAATCGTTTCAAAACCCCGCAGGGTCATCAAGACCCCATTATAGTGGCTATGACAAAAAAGATGAAGTATGACCTGCCTGCAGTCCTGTCACACTCCGTTTTAGCCTTTCACTGCGTTGTAAGAAATGCATTATGAGGAATGGCACTATCCTGTTTCAAAATAACATCCAGAGCGCTTCAATGCTCTGCATGTAAAACAGCTGCTGCGGTCAATGTTGCGCATTTTATTTTAATTGTTTTGGGAAATTTGTCCATGCTGTCATCAAATATATGACAGCATGGAAGTAAAGGCTCATTCTTACATTGTTAAACTATCACCAGTATGAAAATATTTTGGTAACACAGATTCAGGGGCTCCTGTTCTGCCCCCTCTGTAGGCGGACGTTACTGCAGGTGAGCATGATGGACCTCTCCTTGTATTACTGTGTTAGATGAATCTAAGGAAGTGACCTAACTACTCAGTCCAGACATCTAAACAGAAAATAGTCTGAACACTAAAACGCTGTTAAAGCTTGTGCTGAAAATCAATAGTTTAAGCAGCGACTCCTGTTTGACCTGCACACACTGGCAGTCCAGCTGGGGGCAAAATCCCATCCCAGCTCTCTTTCTCACAGAGAATATCACATCACCATCGCACTGCTGCTGATGCAAACACAAAGCTGCACTCGTGTAGCTGGATGCGTTTGTGTCAGCGCACAAAAATGCCATGATATTGTCTAGTTTGTTTTAGATGAGAATCAGTTTTTTTTGTGCCAGCCAGTGACAAAGCCTTTATGTAACGGAGTCCCACATGACTCCAGCTCGAACTGAGACAAGCAGTGACAGGGCCATGAATGATTAAGAGCATCTTGTGTCGCCAGCAGACTGTGATGTGGGCAGAATGACATCATAACAACCAACATGCTCATCAGCGCTCAGCGTCACGCCTGTAATCCTTAGGATCACAGGCGCGGTGCTCGGCGACCCTCTGCCACTTTCTCTCCCTCCACCCGCTGAAGAGGAGAAAGAGGCTCTGGCGGTCATTGCAGCACCGACGTTAAACCAACAGACGTGCGGACTCTGCACGAGTTTCTGTTTTTATCCTTCTTTAAATTTTTCAAAGTCAGACGGCGAAACAGTCTATCATTTATTCACGAGGTGGAGGCCTTCACGCGGATATTACAAGGAGTCAGGTGAAGGGTAAATCCAAGCCTTGTTATTTTTAATGCTAAAATAATGAGCATGTATTTAAGCATATCATGCTCAGCACACTGCCTGTGCTGTCTCTGCAATAAGGAAACCTCTGCTCCATTTAACCTTGAACTATCCGGAATGGTCTCCATAGCTCATTCCTATTGTCAGCGTCATTGATATGCAAATGAATATTCAAGTTAGCAAACGCCATCAATGACACTGCTAATCAGTTAATCAATGGGGCTGCCTAACAATGGCACACTCTTAACTCAAACGGACAAAGAAGAAATTTCATTTGCACTTATTTTGTCGGGCTCTAACCTTCTCATCCAGCATCTGATTCCCACGGGGGGGCGTGGGGGGTGTCAAAAGCACTGAAACAACTAACCATCACGAAGCGTACGCCACAGAGAAGAACGACTGCTGAACGGTGGAACAGAACGCGCTGCTGAAGCTCTGCACAACAACATGGAGTTATTTCTCTTTACAATAAGGTGAAGCTGTTTTACTGGGACGTCTGTGATTATGTTCAAAACTAGTTTTTAAATGTAACAGAAACAAAAATATTATTAAATACTGAGCTAAAACTAAAGGATTAGGAGAACTCATCAACTATGTATGAAGCTGATTTCGACTCACATCATGTAGCTGTAGCTCATTAGCAAAGCCTCCCTCTGACTTCATGGTGCTTTTTCATGTGCCTCAAAGTTTCCTCCAAGCAAATCTACTTACTTTCCTTAACTCACCACAGAGATAATAAATAATAAATATAAATACGCTGTTTGTTTTGGCCTCGCTCCCCCTGCAAATGGAAGCTAAAAGTAAATCAGAAGTGTATCTAAAAACAGCAGAAGACAGCAGCAGAAGACTTTTGACATGATTTTCTACAATAGCGCACTCTGCTACTGACAGAAACAATGTAAATAAACTACTCTGCTTCTCCTCCTCAGTTATTAGAACCGACCACATAAGGAACCTGTTCTTCCTGTTTAGCTTCATTTCTAGTCACCCGGCTCTGAGGCGAGTCTTGTATGATGAATAGCAAAAATATCCTTAACAGAAACAGGCAGCATGCTAAAGCAATGGCCTCACTACTCAAGAGCCAAACATACACATGCACAGGTATAACTGACCTGTACAAAGTATAATTTCATGGTAAACGGATCCCACTAATGTAAACACATCTGTAGCAGCCTTATTCAAAAGCAGATTTCTGAGAGGAAACAGTGACAGATAGGGCTGCAACGATTCATCGACGTAATCGACGTCGACTACAAAAATTTGTCGACGTAAAATTTCAGCGTCGAAGCGTCGTGTTTTCTTTTTTTTCTCGTATTTTT
>JAVDPK010001741.1:127403-154962 GCA_034780415.1 Cichlasoma orientale | reverse complement strand
GACAACAAGGTAATGTAACAGGTGGGCAGGCTTGAACAGGTGAGGTCAGATTAAAATAATCGTTGACTAATCGACTAGTCGATAAAAAAAAAATGACAGATTATTCGACAACCAAAATAATCATTAGTTGCAGCCCTAGTGACAGATGTTTGTGCTGTTGTTGGTCCGTCTGCTGCTGAAAGGACAGCAGTTACACTACAATTGTTTGCAGTGAAGTAAAACCAGTTTAAGCGGTAAAAACATGAAAGCACATTGTGACCGTCGCCGGGCGACGCACTGTTGCCTTTTTTGGACAGTTATGAGCAAATGCTGCGCTGGTTGAATTCCCATAATTCCTCTCTGTGTGTAGCCAGGGAGCTACCCTGTACAGATCCCACGGGACATCAAGTGAAACTAAAGCTGTTTTTACATGAACGCCAGGAAAGCTGAGACTCACTGCAGGACACTGAAGTGAGGAGACGCTCTACCTCAGACATGTCGTCACTACAGGAAAGACTTTGTTTGGGTGACGGCGCTGCGATGGTGGCGCGCGCAGAAGGCTGGCCATCCTGTATGACACCTACACACCTGCTGTGATTGACACCTACACACCTGCTGTGATTCACTGGAGTGTGTCAGTTTCACATGGAAGCTGCTGGACATCCGATGGACTTTGTACTAAGGAGGTGAAGGTTAAAGACCCTTCTGACTCTACTGAACATCTGTATCCTCACATGTACCTCCACTGGGCCGTGTCCATAGGAGACTTCAGGGCTCGACTCTGAGTACTTTTTACATTTATTATGATTTATGTGGGGAAATAACCAAGAGTTTGCTGACCTGTTTTTCACTTGAACTAAAAATTATCTTGTGTACATTTTCTATGACATATGATGTATGATGGGAAAAGTTTGGCAACCACTATGTTAATCAATTATTAGTACATAGTTTCATCATATTCCAACGTGACAGAAGTTGAAAGGCCAAGTCCTTGAATTAGAAAATGCTGCTTGTTTGGCCTTAAAGATGAACACAATGGTGGGAAAGTACTAACAAAACCTTGGTTCATTAAGAGCTCCTAATTAGCAAAATGTGGCTTATACTTACATAATTCATGTGTACTGTTGGATTAAACTCTACAGCCCGAAGTATTATCAAATAACAGAACTTTCCTAAAAATAAAAAATAAATCCTTGTCCTAAATAATACCTGATATTTCTCTTTAAGAAGGGCACATGCATGAAGGTTATATAATGTAGGAGTTGCCACCATCGTGTCATAAACACTGCAAAGCAGGCTGTAATTAGACAACAGAGGCAGAGAGGACCCGTGGGAAGGTGTGTCAAGATGTTACATAATTTGGGCAGACTTACCAAAAAAATAAATAAATAAAAACACCCCACTTGTGCCAATATTCAAATACAGGTATGGTTTGTGCAATCTGAATTAGAGATGCAGGTAACACAGGAGCTCACCTGAAACCTGACACAAGCGGACCAAACTGACTTGGACGGAGGTCAAACATGAGTCGTTTGGGTCACTCCTGAAGTGCTAAGTGGCTTTAGGGGTTCAGGAGTTCAAACAACCGTGCCACAAAAACATACCTACATCAGCACGACTGTAGCCCAAGGTACCACGGGCCCTCTGTGAGTGGAAACTGTCGAGTATCAGCCTCCAGGGCCCCACTGCCACCCGGGCAAAAACAAAAACACAAGAGGATTAAAAGCAGCATTTTCAGCATGAGCGAATAAAACCAGCATGTCTGGGCTGGCCCTCTGTGGTGCGACAGCTAACGCTACACCACCGTCCATCCACTAATCACAAGCAAACCGGCCTTCTAAAGCCCCAGCAGCTAGCCCTCTGTCCGACTCCCAAATACATTCTTTTACTCCTGCATGGCTCCAGTGCTCCCAGTAACACAGTCACCACGTGACTGTATCGAGTGACATTGGTTTTTAATCTTTACAAATCCTCACATCCAGAAGCAGAGGACAAGCTCGCGAGCAGAACTCTGTGTTTCCAGTCAAACTGGCCTTTTATAAATCTGTTATTCCTGCACGGCTGGACGAGGCAGCAAATGTTGGGTGGGCTGCCATGCTGTGCCCCAGCGTAAGAGAGGAGAGAAAAATGCTGGCTCAAACTCAAACAGATAGATAACGAACATGCTCCTTGATTAAAAAATAAGCCTGTGCCCAAACAAGTCCACCGAGAGTTTGTTTTAAGAACACCCGTCCTCTCGGTGTATGAATAATATCCAGAGTACAAGTGAGAGGGAGCAAAGCCTTTCCCATGTGAAGCAATATTACCTCAGGGACTTCTGCAAAAAAGGAAGGAACAGATGGATTCACTGAAGAGAAACACATCCTCAAAGGGGCGGCGGAGGGTGTCACCATGTTGGATTCACTCAGTCATGCCAGCTCCGTGACATACGTTCTTTCACCGTGTCCTGCATGAAATGTACCCAAGCCCTCATTACGCCGACATTGGAAGGCTTGAACTATGCTCTGTGTGTGTGTAGGTGTGTGTGCGCACGTGAGAGTACATGTCTAATTAATCACCAAAATCCTCCCCATCAGTCTGACAAACAGACAGTATTCACGCCCGGCACCAGAGGTCAGGATCTGAGCCAAGCGGTTGAATTGACTGTCCAATTCTGGATGGTGGAACAATGCAGAATTTCTACTGAGCATTGTTGTGGAGAAGACAAAGAGAAAATAATGCTTTGTTGTCACATTTGGCTTGCACTGTAGTTAGAAAGTTTAAACAGTTTACTGGCCGTACGGGCGGGCTTTTAAAAAACGAGGCCGTGGGGGAAAACAAAAAACAGCACTACCAGAAAGATAATCCAGCGCCAGAGAGCCCAACTGAACACACACATGGACACACACACACACACACACACTCTGTGGTAAACGCAGCAGGAGGCCTCTCAATGCGACTGCAAGATAAGTGACCGTTTTCTGCTCTGCGTCAGTTTATCAGCGGCTGCTGGCTTTTTTTCCCCGCTTTCCTCCATCAGCAGCCTCGCTGCCGAAGTCAGACACACAACCTAGCTGTAAAGGCCGTAGGCAGAGAGCCCCGACTAACAAGATGAGTTAATAAACCCCCTTGGTGTTCACTTTAATGACACTAATGGCAGTCAGCTAAACACTCACTGACGAAAGAGAACACCCAAGCCCGCAAACAGCCACTTCAACAAGATAATAGCAATTCACAGCAGCAGCATGCCGTAATGGGGCAGAGATAAAAACTGCAACACGTATACAGCTCCTGTGCTCCTAAAGCACATTGTTAGCTTAATTGCAACCTTCCTTGATTTACCTACATCCACTGTGATTTTGTTAGTGCTGTGTGTGTGTGTGTGTGTGTGTGTGTGTGTGTGTGCGCGTGTGGACTAAATGCTTGCTGTGAGTGAGCATGTGTTTAAGTTCTTACAGTGACTCTTGAGGAATGTTGAACGAGCACACACGGTTAGATTACAGCTCAGTGAGGCCTGGGCGATCTTTACAGCCAAAGTGTCCCATCGCCTGCCAATATCTGATATCAGCTGAATATCGCCTCGAGATCATCCATCAGCACAGCCCTACGGTCACATCACTGAGACAGCTGATCAGTGTGTGTAATAATCTAATGAGCGAAGTCCAATATGACCATAGCAATTAAATTCCAATCAATAACCTTTTTGACAATTTCTGTAAATGCCATAAACTCAGTGGAAAAAGGAGGTGTAAATTATCTGTGTTTTATGCTGTAAATTAAATATATCTGAGAGTTGGGTCAGAAAGAACACGCAATTACAATGTAACAATTTAGGAACATCTTAGACAGGATTTCTGTTAGCAAGGAGGGAAACAAGCCAAAACCTGGGAGCTTTTCTGCATCACTACCTGATTTTCTCAGCAAAGGCTTTGAAGTATCATCAGCATCATCTCACCACAGTTCATCTTCCTTTGATTTGGTTTTCTTAAAGCCGTTTGGCACACTTTTTTGATTTGGCACTCAAACAACAACTCTGATTCCCTGGCAGCTGGAAGTCTTCATTAGTAGACTGCATGCACACGGCCTGCTGCGGGTGTGAACAATACGTTTGAATTCCATCAAACTCGAAGTCTGAACTACCATAAATAGGTTCAAAGGTCATCAGGGAGGACTGGCCTCTGCCCCACACACACACACACATTTAAAATATCAAGTATACACACACACACCCTGTTGGTTCCCAAATGTCTGACAAAATTCTCTGTAACTGAGAGCCAAGCAAAGTCACACAAAGTACAGTAGAGACAAAACAATAGAGAGGAAGGCGCAAACCAACCCCTTGTGGCACACCCAAACCTGCACGCACATATAAAGGAAACAGATTAATGCAGGTACACTCACACAGGGTGATCCATGTACATAACACTGATTCACATTCATTCAACACAAAAAGACAAAGGAACAAAGGATCCTCGTCTTCTATTAAGGTACTGCAACTTCATCCTCGTCCATTCACAACACAGAACTGCTAACCTGGAAAGTCCTCTATAGACTCAGGCAGGAAGATGTGTGATTCTCACAGGATTATCAGACATGCATCACAAGAACCCACAACAGCTCATGTGACCGTTCCCGCCTCCTGAACTGGTTTCCTTGCATGACTTTGTCATCTGGTAGTCACAGCGGTGACCAACAGAGCTCCTCTGTCCTCTCAGTGTGCTTAAGGCTAAAACCACCTGTTTGTGTGGCCGCACAAGGCTGGAAAACAAAGATGGCTCGAGGGACTGTAAAGAAGGCCAAAGCCTGGACCACCACCACTTACTGTGGGTCTTTTTACAGTGAACGATCCAACAAGAGTCAGGACATACAGTGCATAACTAAATCTGGTTGTTAAAAGCAATTCTGTATTTGTGATTAAGAGTAAGTAAAAGGACATAATGCAATCATAATGATGAACTCAGTATCACATGGAAGCCTCCAATACTGCCAGCAGAGCTGACGCATGTTGACACACATGTCTCCTCT
Source organism: Cichlasoma orientale (assembly GCA_034780415.1). Taxonomy (NCBI): domain Eukaryota; kingdom Metazoa; phylum Chordata; class Actinopteri; order Cichliformes; family Cichlidae; genus Cichlasoma; species Cichlasoma orientale. The sequence goes on along the minus strand of JAVDPK010001741.1, from coordinate 149,979 downwards.
GTCACTAGCATATCACCAGGTGATGATGAGGAGGTCCGGTCCTAGCTCGAAAAACGTAAACAGGTATCAATGACAATGCAGCTCCATGCTCTTATACACCACGCTTCAGCAGCAGCGCACTGGCTGCTAGCAGAAGAGCTAACATAACATGAAAGAAGCAAACAGCAGCTAACAGGCTGGCAGTTTAGTATGTGATCCAAGTCTGTGTCAACAACCACTGGGCTGACGGGGGAAGGTTAACAGAGCTTTTTTCCCAACGGCGCGTGAAACCGGAGCTCCCAGAGAAAATCTGTGCAAGCACAGGGAGAACATGCACCCAGAAGGCCCTACCTGCCTTTGAAGCACCATAGTGACAAGACTTTATCTGTGTCCACATGCACTTAGTTAGTCTGGTCAAAAACTGCTGCAACACATTTCACAAAGTAGATTTGTGTAACCACACAGTCTAACAACAGGATTTCGGATTATGTGATTTGGACACGTGCGCCACCCTGATGCTAGACATTGTGTTGTTGTTCTTCCACATAACTGAAACCAAAGACAGTGTTCTGAAACGTCGCAACATGGGATGACCCCGCCAAGCTGGCCTTATTGGAACCACCTTGTGTCGCGCATGCCAATTATCCAGACTGGTTTTGCAGCTTTAAGCAACTCAGTTTGGGACATAAATAATGACAGGTGATGCAAAAATGTGACCATTCTGTGCTAAAATGTGCCATAAATCCTCTATTGCACAAAACATATGGCGCTTTGAAGACTATGAGCCAGTAAGTTGTGTTGACAAACTGAAATTTTAACAAAAGGACAAAAAGACGTCAGTGTTGAGCTATGCAAAGTAAAAATGTTCCTGTTGAACTGGTTATGTCGCGCTGATAATCAAGGAACGCAAAGACGTGATGATGGCGAGTCCGGTGCATAGGGGCAGTCTGGAAAAGAAAAGGAAGTGGACTCTTCTTCTGGGAACAGATATACAGCTGTGAAATGGGGTTCTCTCTATGCAATTATTTCTAGAACACAGATGTAAACATGTTCAAGCTACAAATTATGTCCTAAATTTCCATGTGGACAGTTGGATACTTTTAACTCTAAATCGCCATCAAATAAACACAGAAACAGCATCACTTCAAGATCAGCAGCCACAGAGGTCGTAGCTGTGCGTTTAGACTGGGGGGCCTCAGGTTACTGTGTTTTTCTGTTAAATATAATTTCCCAAAAGCCTGAAGACACTGATAAAATATTGGACTTGCTTTCCATATCAAGCCTAAGGGTGGGCGATATGGACCAAAAATAATATTTTTTAGCTGAATGGCGATATACGATACATATACACGATATATTTTTACTTCGCAAAAGGTACAAACAAAAAGGCACTACTGAGTCACATGGGCACTTTTTTTAACATTCAGCTGTTCACCAAAGTACTTCCTGTGTGTACTCCTGTACAGCCAGTACTCTGTGCAAATAACAAAACATGTAAACAGACTGAATGAACAAACTTCCATCCTTCAGTCAGAAAGCTTCATCTCAGTGAATCCACAGACATATGCACTGACGTATCACAGCAACGGGCACACCTGCTCAATGCGGCGGCTGCATCGCTAACACGTGAAATGAAGACTCACTTCTGTTATCAAGGTCATGTGACTTACAGTACAACCCAACAGCCAGGTACTCTTGGGGGTCCGGGCGACGCCAAAGCGTGAGAATGGACGCAGCACGAAGACACAAAACACGTGGACAGCGGAGGATTCCAGGATTCCAGAACTCTCTGACGTCACCGGAAAAACTAGCTACATTTGTCGCTAGTATCAGCAACAAAGTAACTAAGTCAGAAACACTGCACGGCCCACGCGAACATAATCCGCTGAGTGGTGGGGTGACGTATTTACGCTATGAAATTAGCATATCATGATATAATTTATTTTCCCGGGCAAGATTTTCTTCGCGGTATCATCGTGAATGATATGATATGGCCCAGCCCTAATCAAGCCTGTTCAAAGGTTAAGGCAAACATCCTCAGCGTGACTGCTCTTCAAAGACGTCGCTGCTTTCTTTGCAGGTGGGGTGAATCCTGTGATTGTCTAAGACTAAAAACCTTTCCGGGGGGGTTCAACATCACCAGAAACAACAGCTGAAATTGTGTTCCAGAGGAGGGCTTTTTTTAAAATGTAAATCCAAAGGTATTAATTCACAGGAATGACTCAATAATGACCTTTTGCTTTCTGCAAATTGCCCTCTTTGTGCCAAATGTCAAGACATTTTCTCATCATTACCTGTCGGTCTCCCATGGAGCCTGGGATAAAGGTGGATGGGCAAACAATTTACAAGGCCATTTCCTAAGGCATGGGAATAATGTTCCAAGCTGGCACATCTGACTCCAGTTAACCAATTTATATTTATCCCCTAGTAAAAAGGAAAAAGAAAAATGTTTCTGCTCGTGCATTAAACCTTCACATAATATCAAATCCAGACACACAAATAAAACAGCAACTCTGTTCACAAGGAAATGAAATGCCCTCCATTTTTACTAACTACATGAGAAACTGCCTGAAGTTAATGTTTTTATGCACGAGTCTAAATGCATGTCCACAACCCCCACTCCTGCACTCCCTCTTTCTAATATAAAACTGTAATGACCTCACCACAGCCAAGAGTTGGGAAAGTAGCCAAGTTCCTCAAAACAGAGCAGGAGTATCCTCCAGAGGAAACTCAAAGAGCCTCCATAGCAGAAAAAAGCACAGTCAGAGATGACACATACTCTCCTCCCCCCTGACTGTGAGAGGACACAATAGATCTCGATGGTGAGATATCTGCCTGGCAGCTCTGGAGAAGCCGTACAGTAAGGAGCTGAAAGGCCTGAAGTGTGTGCGGTAATGCAGCACTGTTGTCACTGGAAAGAAGACAGAGAGAGGCGAGAGGATGCCAGGAAAAAAAAAAGTGGCAACACTGGCAGGAGGGTGATCAGTCAGCGTCGGAGCTGGGCCAGGATTTCTCCAGTCAACTTCTAAGACGTAAAGACGACAACTATTTTTGCACCTGTCTAATTTCTTTGATTACAGAGCTCTCCGTGCAGAGTATGTAAATGATTTATGGAGCGAAATGACAAACAGAGACCAACCTTTGGTCTCCTGTTAAGCTGTTGCTCTGTGTTTGTGTGTAAGACAAGGGCAACAGTCACACAAAGGCAACAGCAGACCCAAGCTCATCAGTCAAAACGTCCTCTCACTATTGTCCAGACCGACAGTTTAACAAGCGTGAAGAGCTGACGATGAGTGAGGAATAATGAAACAGAGCGTTATAAAACGGACCTGCAGACTTTATGGACAGTGTAGTTAAAGTCAAGCACACACTATACAGCCTTCATTTAGAGCATGATGAATGAGGCCGGGCATGTCTACAGCCACTGTGGCGCTTCTTACAGCAAATTACTCAGGTCATCAGGCGAGGATGAGGACTGTAAGAGGCCAAGCCTTTAAACACAAACAGGGACAAAGTCGCCAATGGTCCAGGGAGGTGGACAGGTTTGTGTGCCAGAGATGGGGTGAAAATAGCTGTTTAGTTTGTAGAGCTCTTGCTGGAGTCCCAGAGATTTGACTGAGATCCTACAGCTGCAGTATTAATGTTACGTAATGCTCACTGAAGAGAACTGATGCTCATACAGCCATCTGCCCCCGCTCTGATTAAATCATGACCCGTCCTGTAGCCAAATATAGTTATTTGGGACACTTTATTCAGACTTTGCAACCTAGTTTCAACTCTGGGGTATCCACAGACTCACTCAGTAAGGTGTTATTGATTGCAATATGAAAGTTCAGTTTGTGGACTTCCAAACGTGAAAAACCACACTTTTTGTGCTGGCGAGCCCAGTTAACTCCTTTCATGAGCTTTTTGTAGTTTTTGGCTCAAAACCAAAAAATTATGCAACTTTAACAACCAAGAGAGTCATTAGCTGTTCACGGCCATGATTCAGGCTGAAAGCACAGCAAAGTTTCCAGTGACTGGTTAAGGATGATGGCTCCACATCAGGATATTTGTAACAAAAGTACCCTTTAGAGTCTAATTCTGGCCCATTAAGCTGTTTTAAACTCAGGTTGTAACTTTTATGCGTTATGGTTTGCCTCTGTGCGCCCCCAGCCTTCTCCGGCCTGATGGAGGACTCGAGAGAGGGCTCACTGTTGGGGCTCCATGTGGGACAGAGGAGACTGCCAGGCTCTGATTGTCCAGAAGCAGATGACATTCAAATGAGATGCAGATTTCACTCAGTTGGCTTTACTTCAACCTACGCAGCTCCTCCGACCCCACAAAGTAGTCTGGAAAGTCTATTCAACACAGCGGCTACAGCCGGAGGATGACTAAAAGTCGCCCCTCGCCATCAGAACAGAACTGAATACATATAATAGAACAAAAACATCAGTGCTCAGCCTTCCCTACAACAGCAGCCACAAAGAAATGTTACCTTTCTTTAAGGTCCACGCGGTGCGAAGTTTCAGTCCCACTCAACTTTCCGTAAACACCGCGAACCTGCGAGGGGCTGAGCTGCGACAAATGCACTTTAGTGTCCTTACAAAGAGAGCCAGAGAGTTGTAGCAGGACAGTCCCCGCACAGGCGCTCCCAACGTCCGTTTACTTTGCATCTGTGTGGCGCACAAAGCGGCCCTCCTTACCCCCTCCCTCCCCTCCCCTCCCGCGCTGGAGAGCACCACCTCCTGCTGCGGTTTAAAGGGCCAGAGCGCCATTTCTCCACTACTCCAAACAATAGCTGGACCTTCCAGCTTGGGTCTCCCGAACCTGACCTCATGAGTGGTAAAGGCTCCGTCCCAAGCTGACTGACTGGGACTAATTGCTGTGAAGTAAAACCTTTAAAGAGTTGAGGGAGCAGCACCCAGCAGTGGCTTTCTGTGCCACATGGGCTGCCTTAGAAATAAGGCATGCAGGATAAACTGTTATAGTGCTCAATGCAACAAAATTTGCCTCCTGGCACATCTAAACCATCTAAACCGTGATCTAAATACGGCTTTAAAAAATTGTGCTTGTAGGCATTTGGGAACAGAGATGTACTGTTCCCAGATGCTGCACCCATATCTGTCTCCATAAAATGACAATTTATTATTATTAGTCTTATTTTCCATATAAATAAAGATACATAATCTTAGTTTTAGAAGTTGGTCTGCAGATTTGTTTAAGCTGGGCAGAGCTTCATATAGCCAGTGAGACATGGAATCAATAAATCATCTATCTTGAGAAGAATGGGGATACTAATATGAAAACAATATGCTTCCTCACTTAGCCTATTAGCACATATAAAAGCACTACATAAACGAGCACCACTGCGTTCAAAGATACTAAATTTCAGAAATGTGCAGTTAGTGTAAGAGCATACAATTAGAACAGGAATTAATGTTCTTCTCTCTTATGATTTGTAGCATTAGAACAAATGTAGTGAAAAGTAGCCAATTACTATAATTAAAGGTCCAGGCATATTGATTTATATTATCACTAACTCATAATAGCCATGGAGGTAATTCGGTTAGACATAGCGCCCTTTTCTCCAATTATTTCTGACAATTTCCAGATTACATTAAAAATGGCCTTTAATTTCACACTCACAAAGCAAATTTACAATGTCTGATGTGTAAATCATTCACATATAAATGAGCGCGTGTGTGTGTGTGTGTGTGTCATCTGGGTCTCAGTTGTGAACTTTAATTCTCTACTGACACCCACCTGTCTGTCAAAGCCTAATTTGCCCTCCTGTAAATATCATTAGGGCTTATATTTTAACACGATGAGCCAATTAGTGGTGCATTGTTTTATGGGATACTGTGAGTCTGTCAGAACTTCAGTGGGGTTAGGCAGGAACACGACACTTTGGTGGCAGATTTCCCCGAAGCAGGCCCCTGGTTCAGTTATTGCTTCCTTGTGTGGCTCTGTGTGTTCTTTGTTGTATACTGCATACAGCCTAGAAGACTCCAGTAAATATGGACAAAAGGTTTTCTCTCATAAAAGTCTTTCAACTGAGATATAAATAATTGTGAGTCCTTCCAGCAATTTTAGCAATTTATGTCACAATTTTCGCATCCCTAAGTCTTGTTTGAACCACATACTGTGGAAAGCAGTGCCTTTTCAAAGTGCAGGAAGAAGATTGGGGTTCTCTGGGGCAAAGGGACTCACTAAAATGGCCATTTTTGTGCTCTTGTCCATAGTGTACATTAAGTCAGAAAACAATTTGAGCTTGCAACAAAGAGTACATTAGAAAGGCATTCATGAACAGCACAGAGGGAACATCCTATTTCTCAAATTAGTATCCTTTCTCCAACTGTCAGTATATCCTCTTCAAATCCCCAAGCCACACTCAGTGAAGCTCACAAATGAGGCAATTAAATTCAGGGTTTCAAACTCCTTTGAACTACACCTTCTGTCTGAATCCTTTAATATTCCGACTGAGGGTTCTCAAACTCATCAGGGCTATTTAGCACCTTGGGCTCCCTTTTTAAAAAGGGACCACCAGCTCGCTCTTATCTGTCAGTCATTTCCTGAGGGGTAGAAGAAAGAGAGTGACAGAAGGAAATGAACATTTCAACAAGTGAAAAACCTCCCATCTGTGATTCTTCTGTTGGAGGGAAATTTCCCATGTGTTTTCAAAAAAGGGATTAGCGCTCTGGACGCTCTTGTTCCAATTCCCTGTCCAATCCTATCCCATCTAATCTCTTCTCTTCTCATGCCTATGTGTTTAGTAGGTTAGCGCTGGATCAAGTGACTGTGGCTGTGATACAATTAGCATCTAACACCATCTGACACTTGCGTACATGTGCTTTTGTTTCACTGCAGCTCCTCTTTGCACATATAGTTTCAGTGCAACACCTATATCTTGAACAGATAGGGGGTATCACTCCGTGTGCAGTCACAGGGGTCAAAGGCCCAGCTACGGCAGTTTAATCGGGGTTATCTGGGAATATGGGGAATGCTGAAGCAGTCAGGATGGGACTTTGTAACCAGATAACAGGATTTCACAGAATTTTCATTGATCCAATTTACTTCTACCCTGAGTAACACAAGGTTAGGTTGGATGTGATTTCATTTAGTGATGAGCCATGGACAGATCCTTACAGAACAAATCTGTACACAGAGTACTCCTGGCACTGTGCACTCTAAAATTTCAGTTTCACGTTTTCTTTGAAGGTGTTTATGACATAGAGTGTCACAGAGTTACAGTGTCCATTTATGGTAAGAATGCGGGTGGTTACTTTCTGTGTCAGAAGGAAAACTATGAACCATGAAGTCCAGTTTGAAGGCACTGTGACTGGATGCATTATGTTCCAACATTGTGTCATACTAAGTCCTCTGAGGAGGAACCTTCAGAGGTGTCACTGCAGTCGTTTTTTCCACTCTTTACAAATAGACCAGAGTTAACACAATTAACCGGGCTCTGAAGACTGAATGTTAACATACACAATCATGACCTTATAACCCTTCAATCATTTGCTGTGGCGGTGTTTATTAAGTATTCCTGCTTACCAGCCCGGAGACCGGATCTGGGAAGCCAAGCCCTGAACCACTGGTGAGGTATAAGAGTTATACAGACACACAACAGGAGTGGATAGTGATCAGTGTGTGGGCTGTGATTTGAACTATAACAGGGCTCCTTTGAATATCTCTCCTTTGTCAGTAGGATGTGCAGCGGTCAAATCATTGCTCTACCTACAAACCCAGAAAGAGCAGAATCTCCCAATATAGCAGCATCAACTACAGATGGTGTTTGTATTGATATCATGTAATATACATTTAATAATAAACTCCAACGTGGATCACTATTAGGTCAAAACTATCACAGTAAGCGGCAGCGTTTCAGTACTTCAGCACTATTAATTTGGCAAAGAAAAGAAAAAACACACCAAATAAACAAAATTAAGAGAATTATGTTTGTCCTGTGTTTTATAGACACTATGATAATATTGTTAAGGAATGCAGAGGAAGGCTATTATGCCAGCCCCCGGCTAAGTCATAGTTTATTTATAGTCCCACAACTGTGATTACACAAGAGTAGGGCGGATTATGCGCACATTTGTAGGACTATTGTAACATTTTGGCGGCTTCTACTTTTTTCTTGTATCATTACGGAATAAGAGCTTACTGCGATCACCGTGTATGTTACTGTGAATGAGCGTGAGAAGGTTTGCAGTGGAAACAGATTGGATGGGTGTTGGTGAAAATGGAACTCTACAGATTATCATGGCACTCACAGAGCACACGCAGCACCGGGCTGTGGCACAGTTTTGTTACTTCTGACCGAGGTTTTTTTCCTTCACATTCTCACTGAAATGAACAAGCAGGAGGATCACATCCCATCAGCACCTCTGTTTCCATGTTTCCCCTCTTCATTTGATGATTCAGCACCAGAACAGCTAACATTGAAAAATAATTTATTTCAGAAATGTACTGTGATCATATATTCATTCAGATTCTGCATGATAAGCTTTTGTTGCGTACAATGAAATCACCTCACAAATAATAAAAAAAAAGTAGATGACATTTTTTTCTGCTTTTTGAACTATGAAAACTAGGAACACACCACTGAGTCTTCACTATAGCGTTATGATTGCGCCTGGCAGGCGGCCGGCTCGTGCCGGCCCTCTGCGGCGTTTCTCCAGGCAGGTTTACAGTTGTTGCAGAACAATCTCTTTATAAACAGACAAAGTGAATGATCTGTAAGCTTGCACACGAGAAGAGTGATCGCGCACACGCGCACACACAAACACGCACGTATTTGCATCGGGGACAATACAGTCACACCTTAATAGTACAGAGTGGTTGTTTACACGAAAGGAAAAGAGGTGAGGCAATTCAGTGACATCATCTCTTGGAGCGGGCTCAGCGCTGCCCGGTGATAGTTGATCAGTGACAGCGAAGAGTTATCTCAGCAGGGAAGAAGGGGGGGGGCGGGTGGGGGCTCCTCTTGGTCTCTTATCATAATCACACTGTAGAACCAGCAGCCGTGCTCACCTGTAACACTTCCTGATCACAGTTTTGAGCCTTCACCTCTTACGTTGGCTTCCAAAGCGCTTCAGTAGAATGAGACTCGTGTGTGTTTATGTGATCCAGCAAAAAGTGAAATATGAGATATGGTTTTTGTATGCAAACTAATTCCTCGCCCACGTGGGGCAGCACGATGCCAAAGTCTGGGGGCACCATCAACAGTGCGTTCACGATTGGTGCCAGAGATCATACATACGTGTTTCTCTATAAAGGCATCTTCGATCCACTGTAACACACTCACAAAAAGACTTAAACAGATATACACTCATATATCTGCAGGGTCCTTCAGGCACACCGCAGGCGCTGACATTTGACCCACTACGGCCAAACGCTGTCTGACTGTTTCTATGCATGTGTGTGTGTTATAGGCCAGAGAGCTTCTTCCACTGAAATCCACGATTGTTTCTTCAATGTCATTTTAAAGCTCTCGGCCAACACATGAAACGTCTTCAATTTGGCATCAATTCCACCTTTACGCCGGCAGTTTTTCTTTTTACATCCAGTCCAAACAAATCGTTGTTCTTCAGCTTCCACCATATGGCTCCATCATACTGTCAAATCAGTCTTCATCAAAGTAGAGTCAGCAAGGACTTGAGTTTGTCTTCTAGGCATGTCTACTATATAATATTTATATATATGTATATATATATATATATTTATGTGTGTGTGTGTGTGTGTGTTTTCAAAGGTTCTAGTGACTTTGTACAGAATCAGATATTACCACTGAATGAGTTAAAAAAAAGTAAAAAGAAGGAAATAAATAATAATCAAAGCCATGCAACTAGTTCAACTAACAAAATAAAAGTGAATAGATGTTGCAAAGACTTTTTAAATCAGCCAGCGAGAGAAATCAAAGTCTGCACTGGCACACTTCCACACATTAGACAAAAAACTGCTTCAAACAGCTTCATGGTGTTCTGATACATCCAAGCGCACTGAAAAGTAACAAGTTCAGAAAAAGAAATTAGAAAATAAAGAAGTGTGAGTGACTTGACTGGGCTGACTGCAATGCTATGTTCTTCTTCAACACAACTTCGTAGCTATTTTCAGAAGTTTCTATGTCCTTCAGTATTTTTCACACAAAAGAGGAAAAGCCAGCAATGGGGGCCCGTGAGCCAGGGGCTAGACTGCTGGGGGGCCTGTACAAGGTGCTGTGCTGGCTGGGAGGGTTGGAGCTCTGCTGGGAGGGGGTGGGAGTCCGGCTACCTTTGGGTCTAAAGAGGCTGCCCTGGCCCTGGGGCTGGCCCTGGGCCTGCTGAGGCTGAGGCTGAGGGCTGGGTGAACTGAGCTGGGGTGGCAGTGGAGGTAGAGGGGGCAGAGGTGGTGGGGCGCAGTGGTCCGGCTCTCCTGACTCTGACTCCGTGTAGCTGTAGGCCTGTGCCCGGGATATGCCCTTCTGTTGACGCCGCCAGGAATTGTAGTAGGTAGGGTCGCTTATGTAGTGGTTGACGAAGGAGTGGGTCTTCTGACGGTTAGGGTCCACCTCATACTCGCTGTCGCTGCCCTGAGAAGGCAAATCAAGAAGAGACAGTGGTTCATGTAGTTAGCATGGTGTGACTCTGTGGCGCTTTCATGTGGAGCAGTTAAAGATGTTGAGGCTAAAATGAAATGAAGTTATTGTGTTATTCTAAGTCATCAGTTTACAGCCACCGCTGTCTACAAAGCACATGCAAACACATTTACAACACAGCACAGGTACAGGTGGACAAAATGGTCAAAGATGGTCAAAGCATGAAGGATGACTTGCTACTGAAACGTGCACAGTAATTGGACCATCAACACAAGAGGGCAAAGGTTAATTTTATCTTCTGGACTTTAACCAATCAGCAGATCTGTAAGTTCAGGATCTAAGAGCTTAACCACACCACACCAGCAGGACAGGGCCTGGTGCTGTGCTACACAGTGTCGCATATACAAGCTAAAATATAACATCTGAGGGAAAGGATTGATGGGGGCTACCAGTCTGAACCAGTCACCTACAGGGCTAGAAAACATTCAAAGCAGGCAGCCACAAGAACCTCACCAAATGCAGTGGAAGTGTATGTAGGCCACCTGTTCCATATGAAAACACCAGCGCCTCCTATGGGTGAACAAAACAATGGGTTTTACAGTACATCACTATAACAGAATGATTCAAATGGCCGAGTCATGGTGGTGATAATGCCACAGTATGTAGAAATATATGCATAAGTAGAGCCTCTGTGCCATTCTGCGTGAATGATATGAAACGGTAATAAAAGCATGAGGTAAAAACACTGTCACTGAAAATGATTTTCCTTCACGTTTTAACTCAGTCTGAATTCCCTTCTTGCCATGTGTAAAGAAATAATAGCACATTCTCATCGCTGACCCTCCACCTTGCTGCAGGTTGAGTTGGAAGCTCTATTGTATCGGTGTCATGAAACATTCCACGCGTCAAACACAAAGGAACGTGATCAGCGAAGGCCCGGCGGGGGATGAACTGCCATGAAAGCAAACTGCCAATCAGCCAGGCAGCGTCCGATTAATCACCTGGCCACAATCAACATATGCAAAGTTGACTTTGCCAAAAATGTCATTTGATCATTTCCCAGAGAGGCTCTTATGAGCGTGCATTAGGCGCCTAACAAAAGCCTGTCCTAGTACGCTGCAGAGAGGCTGCTGATAATTGTGACTGTTTCAGAAATTTCTTTCATAATCATGTTCAGAAACATTGCTGTTGGCACACACTCAAAGGATACACTGCAGAGAACAGATATTGCACAGCACATATGTCGCACATATGGCTGCAGTCTCAGGTTTCCCTTTGCCTCCTGGTTCATGCCCGTGTATATACAGGCTGTGGTTTGCTCAGTGTCAGCAGAGTTTATAAAAGTCCAAACAGAAACTTTTGAGTGGAGAATTATAGGGAAAAGGATCCCACTTTCTTTAAAAGAAAGGCTCCCCCTCTTTCTTCTCCACAAATTAATCAGAGACAGATATTGCACAAGCCACATTCCCTCCAACATACCTTCTTTTTTCCTTTCTTCTGGCTTGTTTTCCCTCTCAATAAAGAGAGTCAGAGTGTGAGATGCTCAGGAGTTGGGTTTTTGATACCCAGCTGTAAACACTCGATGCCAACCAGGTCTGAGAAGCATTCTATTCACACCAGTCTGTTTAGCAGCATAGCAACACAATAACAACATCCATTCACAGTGGACCAACAAGACGCACTGAGCAGCTTCAAGTGGCATTAGTTTGCACTAAAAGAATTAAGCCAGCGCTGAGAAATGGAACAGCGCTCCAGTTGTGTGCGGTAATGGGAAAGAGTGAGTGCAGACCAAGTGTTGACACAGTGAATTGCATCCGTCTCCCGTCTGCCCCGATGCAGCGTTCGAGTGTGTGCAACAGATGTTCTGACTGCTGCATCCTACAAGTATACAGCACTCCAATCTGTCCGCCTTTGTTTCTGCTTTATCACCCATATTTAACAGAAACAACACAAGGATACAAGTGAGTAACCTAAAGTAAAGATGCTTAACAATTTGCCTCTGGGGCTGCACAGCCCGTGTGATACAGCTCCTTATTTCAACTCATTACAAGCTAATTACTAGAGCCGAATACTGTGACAGAAGCAGACTTTAGGCACGAAATGCAGCATTGCACCTCAGCCTCGAGGGAATAACCATCTCATTTATGTAGGGATATGTGTAAGACAGACATACCAGCCTGCCAGTGTCAATTATTAAACATTTTCTCATCATTTTGATGTTAAATTAGGCAGTGAAAGAGATTAAGAAATCTATCTAATTAACTAGCAAAACCTCTTGACAGTACTTTATTTTCGTCAGCATAATAAAGTTGCCTGTTTACACTTTCTAGCAATGTAGGAGGGAGAGCAACAAAGGAGGGAAAAAAGGAGAAAAACACAACAAATGCTTCAATTATGAGTCAAAATTACACTTTCCTGGAGATAAATTGGTCATTATCAACAAAGCATGTAGGTGTTTAGACCATCTATCTGAAGGAAACGTGACCTCAGCTCGCTGGGATTGAACTTGCTGTCGTCTGTGTGTCTGCAGTGTCTGATTTATTCCCCTTTTTATCTGCATTTGTTGCTCCAGAAACGACACAGACATATAATCGTGTTAAAAGTGCTTTTCATCAGTGACTGTAAATAACAAATATTCTGGTTCAGGGTCCCAACCCCATCCCCCCAAAACTGATGCATACCCAAACAGGCCGTCCTTTGTCCTCTCGTTATGGATTATTGCAAAGGGGAGGGGGAGAAAGGGGACGCTGTCTAAGTCACTCTTATTGATGAAGTGAACACAGCAGGGGTCCGTAGAGACAAGACAATAACAGAGTATATACGGCCGGAGGGGCCTTGGAATCCCTGCGCAGTCACAGTACATACATTATTATGAGTTTTAGTGAAAGCTGTGCAGGACATTGGAAAGGGGGCTTTTGCCAGCACTAAAATACCAGCTTTATCAAAGCCACGCTGCACACTGCCATCATCAAGGCAAGGGCATCCTCAGTGGTTACAGTCTCCACTCATGTAATGCATGCTGCTTCATCAGAACAATAACATTGTGAGAAATGATACATTTTATTGGGCATTAATGCTGGCACACAGAGGGGCTTACTTTGGCAACAATAATGTGGGTGTGTTTGGTTTTCATCCCTAATTTAAGGGACTGTGTCAGTTTAAGGCCAGTTTTACATGTGCTCCATCCACCCAACACAAACGCCTTTCCAGTAACCTCCAATCCAAAAAACTATTAATATCAACTCTTATTTATTGGCGGTCACATTTGAACTTTACTCTCGGTTATGACTCCATACTTCAAGCTCGGCTGGTCAAAAGCAGCGCGTTGTCACTAGTGACGATCCAAACATCACAGAGAATATTCTGTGCTGAGTCCCAGCCAAAAAAAGCTACAGTAACCACAGAGGCAGAGAGTAACGAGGCAGCAGAGCGAATGAGAAAGTACGTGACAGAAAGCAGCATTTTCATTTCTCTCCTATGGAATGCTGCTCCGCACAGTGAACAGTGTGACTCAGAGATGAGATCATTTGTCTTTGACTGCTTTCGGCCTTAAATGACACTCAAAGGCATCGCCGCGAAGACAACCTTGGAAAGCGAGAAAGCCTATACTGGAGAGGAAAAAAAGTCAATAGGTCTCCACCTGCAGGGGAGCAGAACAGTAATGGTGGCCCTGTTGCCAAGTCAGTGTTGGCTTTCTCCAAATCCCTTCTTCACAAGGAGCACAATAGGGAACTTACACCTGCTGGGGAGGCCGTGGGGATTAAGGAGGACAGACAGCACAATGCCATACTGACAGTTAAGAGTTATCCGCTCAATAAAACTTCAAAGAACATTCCTGGATTTTTCTGAGCACCACTGGTGCTGATATGGTGGTCTGTCAGGGGCATGGCAGGGAAGCCTCGGGGTAACGGGAAGGCTCCGTGCATTTCAGTGCATCAAAGCCAACGTGGAGCCGTGAATGTGCAGCGTGGCAGCAGACAGCCGTCATCATCCCTGGCTGAGGGGGCCAGTAACTGCATTAGGGCCATGTGTGACAATACACAAGTGTGAATGGTAGATATGTCAGACAGGTGTTGAAACGCTGAAATGCTTCATTTGAGGGGATGTTAGGGTGCTGTGAAAGCTCCTGTCTGTAGCACTTCATTGTGGAGAGATTTCTATTTGATCTGGAAACATGACTTGGGTCCCGATAAAGCGAGGTGGGGAGAGACTTCTGGCTTTGGAATTCACACTGGAGACTTATTTATCTGAGAGATTTCCCAAGATAATTGAGGAAAATGCAGAGAGTAAAGAATTCCCAGATGAAAGGAAGCCTGATAGCAAGGGGATTCCAGACCACTTTCCCCCGACGCTTTTATCTAACAAGGCTCAAAACCAGAGTGCAGACTGCGAGATGAATCAGAAACACTACAGAGAGGAAGTGACATCAATGAAAACAGCATACTGTAGAAGCACATAAGACAAGACAGGAGGACTTATTTAGTAAAAAAGAAGAAGAAGAAGAAGAAGAAGAAGAAGAAGAAGAAGAAGAAGAAGAAGGGTGAAAAAAGGAAAAAACAGACAAAAGTTAAGATGGCACACACTGATCGATACAAAGACAGACACACACAGACAGAAGGGCACAATTTATTGATCACACTCGCTTGGTAAAAGCAGTTTGGCTCAGCACAAAGGCCACAAGTCAGACATTAGTCACTAGTTTTTAATAGTCTATCAGTCCCAACAATGCCTGCACTTCAAACAGACTCAAAATCATAATTTCATTTATTAATACGAGGAGCGAGGCTGAAGCACCAACACGGGCTTCTTCTTTTCCACATAGATCATTTTTACTTACTGAAAAGGAAAATTGGACAAACTATCTGTTTGGAGTGGCAATTTTCACTACATACTGTAGCTCGCTCTGAAATACATTTTGCAGAGTGCATCCCCTCGCGCCGCCTTACGCAGCGAGTGCTGCGGCTGAGTGCACTGACCTAGATCTCAGGTGGACGTTTGTGGAGTGACATTCTCCACAGGTTACTGCCTGCTCTAAAAACTGCTTTGCCACCAGTGAGCAGAGTCATTAATCTCTCATCTCGCCATGCGTATTACTGTAACTGTATGACCTCCGCAGGCCAAGTGCATTCAGATGAGTGACACAGAAAGGACACCAGCATGAACAGGCATAAAAACAAAAAAAAAACAGCACAGCTGAGAATGCAAAGCTGAGGAAGTCGAGGAGATGGCTGTGCGCACACATACACAGGTACAAACGCAGATCAAATGCTACTTAATGCAGACAGCACAGAGAGCTGAGGAGGTGTGGCCTAAAACAATAAACTGCTGCTGCACCTGCGAGTCGGAGATTTCCGAGGGTTTCTCGGTCAGGCTGCTGCTCTCTGCGGGGATCAGGTCGTTGTACTTGGTGCTGACATCCTCGTCAGAGTAGTGAAGACTGCCTGGACTGGGCCTGGGAGGAGACCTGATCAAAGTACACAATTAATTTCATTCAAGTGGCTGTCAACAGACAAAAAAAAGCCTTTTTCATAATAAGCATTCAAAATCAACATCCAGGTGCTGGTGCGGCTGACGGGCTGAGCAGGCAGCCTGTGTCCTGTAAGGCTAATGCAGAGGCCTCACACTGCTTCCTTCCCCCATAAAGGCTAAAAAGAAGTTAAATCTTGGGGTAATTAAGTTGCTAATAATTATTCTTCTAAAATTCTCGAGATTTGAAATTAGAACTCACAGTCAAGCCAATTTTGCTAAACAAAGAAATGCAGTGGCTCTTGAGACGCTACAGTTAGTGCTTCCTGTGGAGGTCACATCTCCGTTCTGTGTGTGTGGGAGTGCAGCTTGATGAGAATCATGGGACACTCATGAGATGGCTGCTTTCAGCCTGTCTCTTCTGCAGTGAATAATTCCTTGATTCAGTCCTCGCTGTGGGCTGTGGAATGTCAGACCACTAAGCTCTTGTGACTAAATTATAAACCGAACTCAAGGGGTCATCAAACAAACAGCAGCCTCGGGCTTCGCTCGGGTAAATGTTATCGCACCCTCCGCCGGTGATGGCCTGGATTAATGTTTCAGTGGCATACTTACGTTATCAAATTTGTAATTCAGATCTAAGCTTAAAGAGAGTAAGAGAGGTGGCCGAGCAAAGGCGGGATCGTTAAAGTGTGGGGGGAGGGAGGACAGGGACAACGGGAGGTGTTCAATGAGCCGGAACACTGAAAGAAGGAGGGAATGAGAAAAATGGGAAATGGGAAAAAAAAACATTCCCTAAAATGGTGTGCTTCTGTCAGGGGTGTTTTAAGCAAATATGAGAGGAATAAAAAAGCTCTCGGTGCCTAATCTCCTCCATATTTTCCACTGTTCCAGTCCTCCTAAATAAACACCCATCTGTTTCTGCTGATTGGTGCTGGTTTGGCGGAGACCGCTTGGACACACTGACTCCTGTTGACTTTCCAGGCCACGGGGCCGGCCGGCAGTCGCTGCCAGTGGAGCTGCTGGAGCGCGCACAGCCGCTCTACACATTCAAAGTGCATTTGCATAAGCATTTTCCATATAAACATATTTGGAGAGCATTTCAGAAATGTTGTGGGTAAATTCCAGCAGTTCTCACAGGGGTGGCACTTTGAGTGCAGTGTGGACGACATGGAAAACTCAGCTGGGAAATCACAGAGCAAACTCGGTGAGCTAAACTGAACTTAATTCAAAATTCAAACAGGTACAGCGGAGCGCTCCTATACAACAAACTCTAATCTGTGTGCTCTTTCTCCACCAATCTGTGTCTGAGGCTGAGACTCCCTGCACGCAGACAGCTGCTGACACTACAGGCGCTCCCACGGGGGGGACGGGGAGGCGTCCCCGCTGTTTGTTAACAGTATTACAGCAAAGCTAGCATTCATACCAAATTTGCGATAGCTCGAGAGCAACACCAAACATGCATCTGCTAAAGATCCTGGAGGAGTTTGAATCTCGGCGACCTTGACCTCAAGTTAGAGGTCAAAGGATAGTTATGGGCATGGACAATAGGACCTGTGTGTTATCTTCAGAGTGATGTTTGTGAGACGGACGATGTTCAAACGTCTGCTCACGGGACGCGTGTAGCTCGGGGTCATGCAGATTAGTGTGTGTGTGTGTGTGTGGACTGAGTTCACGGGGTTACAATGAATTGATGGATACATCGTGTTCACCCTTTGATCACTTGGACCCAAGCAAACTGTAACAGTGGTATGAGTGTCTCAGTTTACTGCTGATAACTCATAATGTGAACACTTTTTCAGTGTGAGCACTGCAGCGCTCGCTGATGAGGATAAAACCCGTTAGTGTCTCTGTCTCTTGGAGCGAGCGCTGAGTTCTTTATGGAATGCTCGCACAGTATCACATCAGGCTCGAGTAAACAGAATAACAGCAATAACACATTTTTTGCCATTTTATTTTTAATTATTCAGTCTTCGAAATATCAGTTTGTTAATGCTACTTTAACATTTTGGGGGGAATCTTGAAGAAACCACGTTAATTTCTAATAAGATAATATTAGTTACCATATAGTTGTCCTGTAGTGTTAACACAGTCCCTCTGCAAGTGAAAGGTTGCTGGTTCACTTTCAGCCAGAGACACAAATCCCCTCTGGGCTCGTGTGAGGAAGGGCATAAAACTCTAACAAATCAAACACATGGACTGACCCCTTGTGACAAGGAAGGAGCTGAAAGTAGCCCATAATATATGACGTGCACACACAGGACTGTATCGATTGGGGCCTGGCTGTACAAAGCCCAAAAGCACTACATGGGCCTGCCCTCCTGTGGGCCCACCACCCACAGGAGAGGCCGTAGGGGTGCAGAGGTTCTGACAGGGTTATAGGAAATGGGCCGGCGAGGTTGCAGTGGTGACTGGCCCGTTGTTTCGGTCCCTAGACAGCAGCAGAACCATTCCCCGGGGGGAGCTGGACTCTGCAGGACTCTGCTGGGCTGCCACACTGAACATTTCATTTTCTATTTTTCTATGCAAAAATATTCGTGATATACATTTGAGTACACATGTGACTACATGTGTATGCGGCACATCTCCTGTATTTACTGATAATGCAAATGCAACAGACCTTCTACTACTTCTCTTTATGTGTTTTAGAACTCTGATTACTTTTTTATAAAAGTAATCACATGCAAAAAAATACATTGGGCATTGCCAATATAGCAATATAAGCATTGTAATAAAAGTAATTATTGGCAATAAATGAGAAGAAAGTGTTATTTTAGTGCAATTGTTCAGTATTCTGATTATAGCAAAAATAGATAATTAATAGCTTAATTAGCATAATAATTAACAGCATCTTTTCCCCAGTTCTCCAGCATCCTTTCGCGATCCACAACGCTCTGCATCAGTGTAAATGTTGGTGGATTTTTAAGTTAATGACAGAGGAAATTTCCCCCCGGGGTATAATTTTTCGGAGCGGCGCTCCAACTCAGAAATCATTTCAGCAAAGTCATAATCACAGCTCCGAATTTCTATCTGCACTTATTCCCAGAAGGACTCCACAAAGTAACCTTCAGCAACATGCATTCCTCAGTAGTCCTCTTAGCAGGCGCCCTTCTAACAGCCAAACAGAGCACTGAGCCACAGTGAAGAACAGCTACTGCAAGCCTACTGGGACATTATGATAAACTGCCTGTTTTAAAACACTGAGGAATCTCAGCCCACTTTCACCCCGCTTCTCCTTGACTCTCATATACTGTTGAATGAGGCGTAAATTATTTATCAGCTCTCTCACTTGGACAGAGAGAAGGGTCCGCTTAATCCTCTCACAGCAAAATTCAGTCAGCAGCACGTCAGGTAAGGAATGAGAACCAGAGGGTGAAATCAAATCTGCCCCCTGGTCTTTACTCATTACCAGGCTCTCCTCTCGCTGCAATCGCCCGGAGGGACTCATTAACATGTCTGAAGTGTTCAGGAGCTTTGTCACTCAAGAGTGTTTAAAACCATGTTAATCTACACTAAATTACTTCACCGGGACCTCTTTAGACCCACAACCGGTGTCAGGGTTGGTTTCAAAAAACAAAAAGACAATAAGAGAAAGTCGCCGAGGGACTGTTAAACCATCCCTGCTGCTCATCGGAGAAGGTGACCTGAGACCCGAGACCCGTTTGGACTGCTTCGCTTTAATAACAAGCAGTTTATGTGATATTAGTGTGGACTAATGCCACATATAATTTATAGGCTCACGCAGTCTCTAAATGATTCCACCAAAATCAAAGTGTTTACTGTCGAACTATCATGAGCACCTATTTTAATCTCCTTGCAGGAACAAAAAGTTGCGGTTCGAGTGGCAGAGTAAATCATCAGTCTCCAACTGTTGTGACCCGGCTGCGAGTTGTGATTCACCAGCAGACGCGTTGGCCCTTGTATTAAACTCTGAACAAATAATCTCCACGGAGAGAAAATCTCTGCGAGGATCAGCTGCAAATGGCATTTGCTGTCTGACACAGTTCTGAATTAAAATGAATAGAGCAGGATTAGGAATGTGTTTGAGTTCTGATCCCGGTGTAACACAAAGGACTTCATCCTGTCTTTGGCATTCGCAGACCAGAGATCAAGATGTGGCATTAATCTATAATCGGAGACTCAGGTGTCGGGATTTGGTTTTCTCCGCTATGGGCTGAGTTCAAAGAGCGCTGACTGTACATCTGTGCATTCTTTCCCTCCGAGCCTGCCCTGCGAGTCGGAGACAGAGTAGTAGGGAGCAGCCTGGAAGCGTCTCAAAGACCTGTGCCTGCTTTGATCTGTCCTCGAGGTTACACTCATTGAATTACACACAGCCAAACACATTTCTCCAGCTTACAGTTGCCTACACGGACATAAGGAAACAGTCCATTATTTCTATGCGTTCTCTTCACTCGGAGGATATTTGTATCCACATGGCATAACTAACAATCTGTCCACAGCAACATGGAAGCAGCCGTCTGTGAATCCACATCAGAACAAACAGGTTCTAATGATCTCGTGTGTGCCGTCAGATCGGAATTGGACTCGCGGCTCAGTCCCTGCAGTGTTCCCGGCACAGGTGTCAGTCACAGTGATTGATTTCGAAACAAGGCCACCGTCTCCAGACCGGTGTAGCTGGGACTCGTCAGGAATACAGAAGCTTGTTAGGAGAGGCTGCAGCGAGTCTCTTTATGTGCTGCTTTTAGACAGCAGATTTAAGTTGTCAAGAGTGCTTTTTTTTTTACAGAGCTCAAAGTGTTTCCAGGCATGAGGTAAAGCTTTCATGGATTACCCAATTATTTTTACCATATGGCTGTTTCATTTAGACATTAAAGCGTCTCCCTTAAATATTATGTGCGCATGAATATTCCTGCTCACTCACCTGGTGTAGACGCCGTTCTTCCGACAGAAAGAGTTTTTTACAGACAGCCGTCGGTTGTTGAGCTCCAGAGCGGGGAAACGGCCTTCATCCAGGCTGACCATGTCTCCGTGAGTAAGAGCGTTACAGTTGGAGTTGTTACCTGGACACACGTACAGAGACACTGTGTGACCACAGGCCAGATGGACAGGCGGGTTAGTGTCTGCGGCGCTGATGGAACCACTTGATCTTTTAGATCTTAAAAATACTGAAACAACATTTGCCTTTCAAATCTGCGTAAACCTTTCAGCACGCAGGCTTTCATTTCATGAGTTCCACCTTCAGATGTCTCTGTGTTTGCCTTCAAGGTTCAAATGGTTGGAGTAAATAGTAGTTTTCATATTTAGGACTTGCAGCAATAGCTCAGAATTTTGGAAAATGCATTTATTCACTTTCCAGCCAAGAGAAAGAAGAAAAGATCAATAAAACAAAATATGTAACAGGAGCCAGGAGCTGATTAGCTTAGATACCTAAGGGATCAGCTAGCTGGGGATGTTAATTAGTGAGGTCTACAAGTGCTGCTTTGTGGATTTTGTTCCCCTCACACAGCTAGCTGCTTCCCTCGTTCCACTCTGTGTTAGTTATTCCAACCATTTTCTGACTCTAGCCTTTTATTGATCAGACAGCTGCAAGAGCTGCAATGATATTTACGTCTAATCCTCAACAATAAATTGAATAAGACTATTTCCTAACAAGTGTCAAGTCAATGCAACGAGGATTTTCAAAAGGTCCAAAAACATGTGGGTGAAAATTCAGCCAAGAGATCTAATCTCTCCAGCGTGCCCTGGGTCTGCACTGCAGGACTTGCCTGAAACACCTCACCCAAGAGGCACCCAGGAGGCATCCTAGTCAGCTGCCCGAACCACCTTAACCGGCTCCTTTCACTGTGGAGGAGCAGCGGCTCTACTCTGAGCTCCTCTCTTCGCCCTGTCTCTAAGAGAGAGGCCAGGGATGTAGCTCGGCCAGTAAATCGGCAGCTTCGCTCACCACGGTGTGGCTGCGGCTGCAGTGTCTGCATCACTGCAGCTGCAGCGCCGATCTGTCTGTCAATCTCCCGCTCCCCTCGCTCATGAACAAGATACTTAAATTCCTCCACCTGGGGCAGCAACTCGCCCCTGATTTGGAGTGGGCACTCCACCCTTTTCTGGCTGAGGACCACGGCCTCAGACTTCGAGGGCATGCTAATTCTAATTCTGCTAAAACAGTAAATTAAGAAAAATCATGGATAACAATAATTATATTTGAGCATTTCAATCAAAGAGCTTGCACATAGCGGTGGATTAACCATTACAGAGAGCTGAAGCTTACATTGGGTGGTACTCTAATAAATGTGATATTTCTGCATAAACAGAAATACCTGTGTGATCTGTGGTAAAGGAGTGTGCTAACACCAGCTGTGAGTCACGTGTGAACGCTCAGTGACATAAATATTTTGCTTTGACTTTGAGTTTCCCTCACGATTAATCAAAACGTCAACAATATAAACAGGGAGTGACAGGCTAGCTTCCACTGCAGATTAATGCTTGGAGAGAATACCGCTTGCCTGGGAGAAGCTTACAGAACAGCACATCTCAATCTAGAGACGCCTCCTTGGGGCTTCTCCTTCCTCCTTTTTTTTTTTTTTTTTTTTTTTATCACTTCCTGTTCCT
>JAVDPK010001741.1:112969-127303 GCA_034780415.1 Cichlasoma orientale | reverse complement strand
TACAAAGCGCCTTGAGGCGACTGTTTGTTGTGAATTGGCGCTATACAAATAAAGTTGAATTGAATTGAATTGAATGTTATGGGTTAAAAACACTTTGAGTCATCCTACAGGTGGCCACAGCCGGACCAGGGCCCGCATGGCTGCTCGGGGCTACTTGAGGTCAATTGGTGGTTACGCAAACACAGAGAAAAGAAATAGCAGCCCAGTGGCCTGGGCCAGATTCCTAGAGGAGGATATGGAGGCTTTGAGAGTGTCTTTGTGTTGGAATGAGAAGGAACCTCTTGTTTTCTCTCCATCAGTCAGAAAGATGGGCAGTGACCCACAGGGACCCCACCCCTCCCCTGCCTGGCAGCTAAACAGCTCTGGCAAAAGTGCTGAGCTGAGGGAAATACCCGCTGATGTCAGAGCTGCACTGAATGGACAAGTATGCACCCCGCTCCTGCTTCCTTTCTCTCCTCCTCTGGTTTTTGTTGCCCTGCAACCCAGTCAGTGACCTGATTCATTCAAACGCAGAATTCACCCCTCTACAAAAAAGTTAACTCCAATTCTCTGCTCAGTATTTGAAAAGTGCAAATAATAAAACCCCTTTAATAAGTTTGACTGTTTCGTGAGAAATAAGGCACGTCATCAGATTCCTTGCCCTCCGTGCCACTGGGCTAAGAAGCAAAATAGGAGGACGGCTTCCACGATAGATAAACGTTCCATTTAATTGTGCAACTGCGTGCGCTCACCTGATTCGGACTTTTTTGCATACTTCTTGCTCTGTCCTCTGATAATGAGGATGAAAACTAGCAGCAGAATGAAGATGAGCCCCACTAGAGCCACCACGACCAGGAACCACCACTCCTCGTAGAAAGGAGCCACTTTTTGGGCTAGATTAAAAAAAAAAACACAGAAAATTGAAATTCATGGTTGTTAAAAACATGTATCCATATTTCTGTGAAGTCTGAATGACCTAAGGGGATTTAATTAAGCCTCAAAGTTAATGTAATTCAGTTCATTCAATTCTATTAACAAATACAAGAAAGCTCACCAGATATGGAGGGAGAAGGTAGACTCGGAGAGCCGTAGCCGTAGTCGTTCACTCCAATGACCCGAAAGTCATAACTGACACCTTGTTTCAGGATGTCCATGTTGAAGGTGTGCGATGTTGCATCCTTGGGGATGTCCTTGATTAAGATATCCCACAAACCCTCATCTGTAATGGAATTTAAATGGAAAAACTGGGTCACATGAGGCCGACAGTGTTAGTTAAACAACCAAAAATATTGAAACAATGTCAGCATGTCATCGTTAACAGGCTGTTTGTTTGTTTGATGCACGGCTCCGGCCCGGCTGCCGGCTCCGAGGGTAATTGATAATTCTTAAAAATATTACACAATCCATCAATTTCACTGCTCTCGTAAAAATTTACAACCAACAAATTCTACAGCATAAATAGCGGAGCGGCCGTATTTCAAATTAAGCAGCCTTAGATGCCTTGCTGCTTGCTATGGAAATCGTGCCAGAGATCATTTATTACACGCCGCTGCCTGTAAATAAATGTGTAGGTATGACCGCGAACAACCAAGCAGGAGAAGTTCATCTGTCATGGTGCCGAACTTTGACAAACATTTTAAAAAAGCAATGTAATTCGATCTAAATACAAAAATAAGTTGCCGAGTAATTTGATACCGCAGATTCTTATGGCCCCTGCCACATGGATAAGAGAGGGAAGAGGGGGGATGTGGGACTTATTTAACCATCTTCACCCCCCCGCACATTAATCTGCACTAAAAAATATCCATCATTCCTTGCAAACCTTCTCTAAAATGCAGGACTAGGTATCCCTTTCAATTTTCACTTAGAAGCTGTGAAACACATCTCTGCCTGCGAGTCACCCACCATCCATCACCCTGATCGCCATGCCAGGACTTGTCAATCACAGCTGAAACAGGATGCCAATTGTCTTGACTGTAGCGCCTGAATCAATAACCCATTAAAATGCCAGGGACACAGACTCTAGGGCAGCAGATGTTGACACTTTACACCACTTTCCTTAATCAAAATCTCACAGACGCTAACATAAGGCAAGGTTTAATTGTCATGTAAAGCAAGGAGTCTCCAAACACCTGTTATAACATGCTTATTACCGCTGGCACTCTGAGAAGCATTCAGAACCGTTTTGAACCTAAATACTTCATAATGTGTGTGTCACAAAGTCACAAAGTTTCTACTGGCAAACAGATTATATACCATTCATTATAACATAACTGCATAACTTATAACAATACATATTTTGCAGTCCCTTTGCCTATGGGCCGCTGATCCCTAGCGTTCACTTTAAATCCACTCAGCTAAGATGCCTACCTGAGGGTCTGGCCTCAATTACGTAGCGTGATATGGGAGAGCGTCCTGGGTCTCCTGGGGTCCAGTGAATGGTCAAGGCCGAACTGTAGCGTGTGATAAATGGCTCTCCAGGGGGTCCCGGGGCACCTGAGAAAGAATAATACAGTAATAAAGTGTTTAAAACTAATAATGAAACGATTTCAAAAACGCCACTGCGCCTACCTTCCCCCGGTCCAGTGGTGATGTTTGCCTCCACCTCGGGCCCGTAGATGAATGTCTTGGCCCGGATGCGGAAGTTGTACGTAACGCCATCTGCCAGGTCTCTGACCTTCAACCAGAGGGGGCCGGTCCCCTTCACATCCACCGTCACCGTCTTACTGACGCCTGGGGGGGAGGGGGAGTGGAGACAGTCGGCACAGGCCACTGAAGACTCTAGACAAACACACCACATTTAAAGCAGGTCTTACACAGGCCAGGCAATGTGCAAGCACACCCAACATATGCAAATGCAAACACAGAGTAATGGAATTAGTCGTGGGAAACACGTTCGTATTTTGGCACTGAAGCCACGTTTTATTTGAGATGACAGCAGTAGATATGTAAAAGGCTGCGATGAATAATGAGCTGTTTAGCTTGATGTAATGGTTAGCTTACAGCTAAAGAAATGCACAACACAAGATTGATGAGGAAAAGTGTTAACTCTAAAACTAGTTAGTTCTTGTAGGGTGCATTAAGCCTTTATAGCCAGCAGCCATTCTGTGCAGAGAAAGTTGAAACTGTTAAGAGTCTGTTACCATCTACAGGTGTGGAGGGTTCATAGACCAGACGATAGCCCTCAATGATGCCATTAGGGAAGGTGGGCTCGCCCCAGGACACATTGACTGAGGTGGTGGTCAGTTCGCTGAAGTGAATGAAGCTGGGAGCGCTGGGGGCTGGAACATACAGAGGTCAAAGATGGAAAGTCACATGGTTACACTCGATAGACAAATTCAAAGCATGCCTACGGCGCTTTATGCATTTTTCACTGACAAACCTTTGGACATATTGGAAAGAATGTGTGAAATGTGTGTGGGCTGATGCTGTGAAACAGGGTCAGTGCAAAGCAAAAAATAAAAAACAAAATCCTGCTTCACTGGCTTACACTTCTCATCAAATCCTCAGATTTTTCTCCCATTTCAGTGTCACAACCTACATTTGTTCTACTTTATATCGTCAACGTTAAGAGAACTTCTTCAGGATAGCAACTTAACACACACCTCGTTGATTATGCTAAAAAATCAACTATTTTTTGCTCATTGTAACTACATACATAATGGCGGTAGACCCTATTGCAGCAGGCTGAGCTCCTGAGACCACTGTGCTGAAATGCACATTTTCCTCTGCTGCCTTTAAGCTTGCTGAGCAGGAGGTGCGACGCTTGCACCAGACAAAGCCGCTTTGTTTTTAAAAAAAGATGGGATAGCCATCTTCCTAATGGATGCCCCTCCCTCCCAGCTTGTCATCCGCTTCCTCCTCTCACTGCAGAAAGCACTGGGGAAAAACAGGAATCTGTGAACACCTTCTTTACTAGTCTGGGACACAGTAGCAAAATGCATCAGCAATGGATTCCTTTGCAAAGAGGTTTTTGGGAGATAAATATTGCTTTGACATGTTTATAGATGGGCACGCTGGTAGAAAGTCCCATGAGTCACAGAAAGAGGAAGAACAAAGATAGGGGGGGGGGGGGGGGCCAGAGCACGGGGCACCTTTCACACAGCGTGCCTGTAGACTCGAAGCTCACTGACTAAATTTCCATAGCATCAGACAAAAGACGGGATTGAGCAAATAAGTTTAGAATGGGTTAGCTGATTGGAAACTTATGCTCCGTGTGTGGCTCCGCTAACATCGTTTGGCACGCTGCTGACAACAGCGATTAGCATCATCGTCAAATCAAATCCTTTCCCCATGGCTGACTCATCCACTTTGAGAAAACTCTCATGGTTCTCTAAACTAACATCGGCGCTGCCACCAGCACATAAATATGACAAATGAATAAACACGGCTGTGCATGCTCTAATTTATCTGCTTTAGTCCTGTCACGATGTTACCACATTTGTCTTAAGCTTGTCTTTTTTTTCCAGAGAACATCTCCATCATGCGTGCATGCATCATATACAGAAATATTTGTTTTACTGCACTGCTTGATCCTGACTGTTGCGCTCATTCATACTGATTAACGGTTTTGCATATTCATCGGCGTCTGGCAGCTGCATTTACCTGCTTGCTGAGTGCGTCCCCTGGTCGGGGGGCTGCGGGGTCCATCCCCAGCAGCGTTGAATGGAGCTACGCTGATCATATAGGTGGTGTAACCGGTCAGGTTCTTCAGCTTCACCCCTCCTTCAGGCATAAACAGAGTCCGCATCCGCTCCGTCTCATTCTTGCGCTGGAATTCCCAGAAGTAAATCTACATGGAGAAGCACAAACATAAATAAATATCTGCAGATATTGTTCAGGGAATGCAGCGGGTTCTGCTTCTATCAAACTCAGTCCCATTTCCAGCTCCCCGATGGGAAATACACAATTATATTTTATTCCCTGCAAATGTTTTCTTGAGCAGCAGACTGAACCTTTTATTGAAACCCCCTCCGGAAAACACTGCTCGCTAAAATTGTCAATTTAATGGTGATTAACATCAGATGAACGCAGTCTCGTGTGAACCACTAAAATGTAAATATTTAATGATAAAAACACAACACAGCATTGTTGGATTATTACACTGCCCTATAAAGTGGGCCGAACACGGCAGTCAGCAGAGTCCGGGAGAACCGAGTCTGACCTTGTAGCCCTGGATGTCGCCGTTCTGTGTGTCCACGGGCGGAGCCTCCCACGTCACGTCCAGCTGGGTGGCCGTTGCGGACTGAATAGCCACATTCTGGGGCGGGGCCGTCGGCACTGCGACAGCCATTCACATTAATGATATTTAACAATGACATTTTTCCGTTTTCACTTTTAATCACTATGCTCAGAAAACTATTGAGAGAAAACAGAAGAGACCTGGTGTTTAGGAATAAGAGGAGGTGTGCATACCTGCTTCCCCAACAAACACCTCCTGCGGCGGGCTGGTTGGCCCCTCGCCCACAGCGTTGTACACACTCATGCGTATCTCATAGCGCTTGTGTTTACTTAGCTCTGCAGGAGAAGCAAACAGTTCGGAATACAAGGTTAGGAATTCTAGCTCAATCCGTACATGGGAAGATTTTCCTGTCTGTGAAACTCATCATTGCTCTGCAGGTAACCATCAAGACGCCTGCTGACCTCCTACCTGTTTCAGCATCCCAGCCCCCCACCCCCGGTGCCCTGAACAATTAGTTAAATAGCAAATGTAATAAAAAGGTCCCTGATTGGCTTCTCATCCGCCCACACAACACCACTGTAAGGAATTTAACACAATTTTACTGCTGCCCTCAGAAGACTTTTCTATTTCAATTACAAATTCATAGAGTGACACTGTAATTATGAGACTGTTGAATCCTGCATTGTGGGGGTACAGGAGAAATATGTGACCATCTGCTTTTGCAGTGCTCATCCAAATAAGCTGACATGTGCAAACCAAAGAGCATGCTGGACCAGGCATGCTTGTGTATTCAGCGTTCAAGAATCTCTGTGTACAAAGCGCTCCGTTGGCCTCAGTAGAAGTGTTTGTAGCAGGCAATGTGATTATAAGCAGCCAAATGTTGTGTTAATTTGTTTAACACTCTGCTTTCTCTGTTCTAGTTAGCGGGGCACTTGAGAAAAAAATTGAGATCCAAAAGGAAAATGTCTTTTTTTTTCCAACCTAATTTGTCTGAGGACTGAATTATTGAGTGCATGTGTGCATTTTCTTTGTGAGGCAAAGATGTAGCAAAAACTTACTGTCTAACTCGTACTGGGTGAGCGCTGAATCAGTCAGATTCCGGATGCTGTAGGGGGCTGCAGGTAGGAGGCAGAAACGGGAGGAAACGAGAACTGTTAGAGACGAAGGTAGTAGAGTTCAAAGTCTCACATTTTTAGCTGTTAATGAGGGCAGAGACATTATCACAAAACAAACAACCCGACGTGATCGTAGCTCTGAATGAGCAGCAGCGCGAGCCAACGAGAGTAAAATTATAGGCCAAGTTTCACAAAGAGCGAGGGCTCCAGAGTAAAGCTAATAATAGCCTGCAGCTGATAACCACTGATCACAAGATGAAATGTTTTGCTGTGAAGTGTCAAGACCAGCGGGGAAATCTTGGCAACAGTCAGGCCTTTGTGAGAATTTCCTCTAATGGAAACGGTGCTGCTGACGCATAAAGGCAGCGTGCGAATCGTCAGCCGTAACTGACTTATAATTATGTGTTACTCGAGTAAAGTGTAACGTTGTTTTTCTTTGATGTGTAATTTCTATCCGTGGTTATTTCCTCAATTCATAATGCCACATGTCACACCCTGGACAGTCAGATTTAATGCAGTATACCAGTCGTTACAGTACACAGTGGATTTTTGTCAGGATCCTGTGGCGTAGGTGGCGGCACGATGAAATGTATTTTGCCGGTAGCGGTCGTTCCTCACCGGAGAGCTCGGCCCAGGCGGACGCACTGTTGACCGTGTGAATGTAGCTGCGCAGACGGTCGTACAGCAGCTCCCGGTATCGAATCCGAAAGCCCAGCAAGATGCCGTTTATCTTCTCCTCGGAGGGGTGCTGAGGAGAATATGTGCAGTTAATGCTAGTGGAATGTAGCAGATCTGCATGTGACCCCAGTTCATTTTAGTCTTGAAGGTCAGAAAAAAGCTCATTTTACAGGATTTTTGCTCGTTCACTGAATAAAGAACAAAACACTTGATCACTGTTTGTCGCTAACTTGTCATCAGCAAAGACTTGCAGTAATTTTCATAGACAGACAGAAATAAAATCATAAGCTCATCCTCAGGTTGAGTAATGAGGAAAAATCTCCCGTGGTTGAGCAAGGAGAGACTTAGAAAAACAAGGTTCTATCCTCATAAACTCTACAAGTGTTCTCCATAAAAGTAAAACTGTCTCAGAGCCTCCTGTTTGTCTTTTTATGATCTGTTAATTCAGGTGTGAGTGTGGGAGGGGGACTTTTTATTACACAGTGTGTGTGTACTGTAAGTACAGGCCTTGCTGTGCATTACTGTATCAGGCTCTGTCATTAGGAGCCACTTTCTCAGACTTGACTAGCTCATGGATTTTCAAAACAGTAAAATATGTAGATACGTATAAAGTAATCGTATTGGTCCTTACCTGCCAGCGGATCAGCACTGATGTCGTTGTGTGTGGCGTGACAGAGAGAATTGTGGGCGCTTCGTCAGGCACTGGGGTAATAAAAGTGAAACAAATGAGCTAAATTGACCTGAAAATCTGCACAATTCAAGATGCTTAACCTATCCATGTGCAGTGGCATTCATGGAGCATAAATACACAACAACAGCTGATGAGTCACAAAGAGCAGAGAAGGATCAGCAGAGCTTCTTTAGCTGAATAAGCACCAGTAACGTCCAGATCACAGCAAAAAGCTAATTAACAAACATTCATAATGATACTAATCAAAGTCGTACCTCAGACTTTTACTTTTTCTTTCTATAATAATATTTAACCTTTATATTAAATGAATATATGATTCAGTACATGGATATCAAAGATACCACACAATTGTTTGATACTGCAAAGTGACACAATTTGTGAAAACGTATTAATAACTGTTATGTGTGCATTAGCGTCTACGCTGGCTGACAAACTGACAGTGTCACTAAAAGAAGTCAAGCCACGAAAATATCTTGCATAACACACCATAAAAGCACAATGTATCAATGTGACACATGCATACATTCAACAGATTACATATGAGTACGCGTTAGAGGCAGCTGTTTGCAGATGTTGTACCAGACGAGATATTTCCACCTTCACACCAGGTCTGTGCCAAAGGCTCAGTCACACTAGAGCAAAAATAGGATGGCAACCTGAACCCGGAACACCCTCAACCTCTGCAAGGTGATTGCACGGGTCACCTGGTCAGAGGCAGCCTGTCTCCAAACAATCACATTTGACTTGGACTACAATCACCTCAGAGATTGGTGAAGGTTTACAAATAGTTACTAATTTATAGATGCAGACAGATCGCCAGCAATCAATCAATCAACCAATCAATCAATCAGAGTCACTTTGCGTCAGTGAGTGTTACTCGTCTGCAATGTATCTCTTTGCAATAGGGGACTCGAGTCAACTGGTTGCCAGCTGGTTCTGTTCCTATATAAAAGCAAAGTTGCTGGTTGCCTATAGTGCATGCCTAAAGTTTATGAACTGATTAGCAAGTAATTGATTGATATATGAATTAGATCCCCAAGCAAAACATGACTCAGTACTTGGTGGAGAAGCCCCTGTTGGCAAACACAGCGGTAAGACGTTTCTTGTCACCAGGTGTGCACTCATCTCAGGAGGGATTCTGGCCACTCCTCTTTACAGGAACTCTCTAAATCCTTCAGGTTTCTTGGCTGCTGCTTGGAAACTCGAACCTTCAGCTCCCTCCACAGATGTTCTACAGGATTAAGGTTTGGAGACCAGCTCGGCCTCTCCTTAATTTAGCCACTCCTTAATGTGCTTCTTTTTTAGCCCCTCCTTTGTTGCCTTGGTGGTACGTTTTGGGTCATGCTGGAAGACCCACTCACAACCCATCGTCAGTGTTCTGGCGGAGGGAACGAGGTTTTCATCCAAGATGTTACGGTACATGGCCCCGCCCACTGGCCCCTCAATACGATGAAATTGTTCTGCACTCTTAGCAGAAAAACAGCCCAAAGCATCATGTTTGCACCTGTGTGCTTGACTGTGGGGATGCTGTTCTTTGGGTCATACTCCTCCTCCAAACACAGCAGGTCGAGTTGATGCCAGAGAGCTTGGTTTTGGTTTGATCTGACCACAGAACTTTCTCTGAATCATTTAGATGTTCACTGGCAAACATAAGACGGGCCTGCACAGTGACTTCTTGAGCAGGGAGATTTCAGTCCCTTTCAGTGCAGTGTGTGGCATTCTTGGTGACTGTGGTCCAAACTGCCTCCAGATCATTGAAGAGCTCCTCCTGTCGAGTTTTGGGCTGATCCACCACCTTCCTCATCCTCACTCCATGAGGCACAATCTTGCACGGACCTCCAGACCAACTGACCTTGTTTTACTGCTGTCTTGATGCACCAGTTTCACTTTGAAATGGAAAACGACTGCGAGTAGTTGCAGAGCCGGTCCTTGACCTTGAAGCAGCCGTTTCAAAGACAATACGATTGCAGGTCTCCAGTTTTCCCCAGTGTCACTGCAGCATGAGCTAAGCCGGCTGACTTTCAGATATTATAACTTTATAATAATATAACTTTATTCACAGACACATTTTCTTCTTACGAAGATAATGTATTCATCATGTGATCAACTGTTTACGCTGTGAACAACGCTCATAATGTTCCTCTTACCATCCTGCAGAGTTGTGATTGCTTCACTCTCCTGGCTGTACTCGCTGTCCCCGATGTCATTCGTGGCTTTGACTCTGAACTGGTAAGATGTGAAGGGCTTCAGCCTTAGAAATGAAAGCACAGAAAAGCCCATCAATCTTAATCACAAACTACAGCACTGAAACTTGGAACTTTTAAACCCCCATAGATCAAAGAGAGAGAGTCTCGCTGCACGAGGGCTACAAACAAACTATCACACACACTTTAAACCAAACTGGGACCTTAATGGCAAATGCAATTTCACATTTGTCACATGCATTTCCATTGTTTGCAGTCCACACTGCATTCGCCTGGTAACATTATTCTGCTGCACTAAAGCTGGGGGAATATTTAAGAGAATGCATCAGCGACGAGTGTGAAAAGGCAACATCTGTTCTGATAAAGGGAATAAAAAATTCACCCCTTATTGTAACAAGAAGCTGTTACCTGAAGAGTACACTCTACCTGGATACTATGTAGGATGTGGCCTCGTGGCTGACGGAGGCTGAGTGGACCGTCCAGTTGCTGTCTGGAAGCTCTCTCAACTGGACCGTGTAGTAACGCACGGGAGACAGGCCGTCGCTACCTGGCTCCCACGAAAGCAGCACCTGGCGAGCCTGGACATTTTTTTGAGGAACCAGGGGGCGGCTGGTGGGCTGAGGATGAGCTGGAACAAGAGCAGGGGTGAGTAAGGGAAGAGAAATGACAGCAGGATACAAGAAGAACAGAAATTAAAGCTTGTGTAAAGGATAGCATGTGATATATGAAAACTATTAGCGTTATTAGAAACAGTAACAATATGCCTCTCGTTTTTCATTCGCTCACACTTGCATGAACTATGTTGACAAGAAAAAAAATTGGGATTCTGATGCAGGAATGAAAAGTAGCTGAGAAACTAAAGTTGCATAGTACACGATCCACAGCGTGCCTTGAGGGAAGCAGATGGACTGATGCATTCTCACAACGACATCAGAGCGCTCCCAATAAATACCCACAGGGCACAGACACTACTCTGTAACACATCTGCTCGCTCAACTGTTGACTGGAAATGAACTAAGTGCAATGAAGGCTTAGTACGGCTCTCTGTATGTTGTGCCATTACTGAGAACACACACCTGTGCCTGCTCTCAGGTCTCAGCACCATTTACACAACTGTTACTATATTTCCTGCTTTGTTAGTGAAATACAAATTATGTTACCATTACACTTCAGCAGCATTAGATGAAATGTCTTTTTCCATTTTCTCAAATTGCTGTTCTCATCACCCTCCACATATCCTGCACTCTAATAGTATAAAAATACACATGGCGGTACCTCTTTTCTCCGTGGTAACCACGAGGGCCTCGGCCGCCTCACCCCAGCCTTTCCTCGTCTGTGCTGTGATGCGAAACACATAGACAGTTTCTGCCTTGAGGTTAGTTACTGTGTACTGGCGAGCGCTGGGGTTCAGGACATCCACCGTGGCTGTGTTGCTGTTGGTGGAGTTGAGGTGGTACGTGATCTGGTAGGCTGGAGGAGAGACAAATGGTCTTAATAAAGCTGTCAAAGAAGCTCTGGGTTAGACTGAACTGTGTATTTCAGCAGTGTCTGAACAAACTGGTGTTTATATTGTTAATAAAAGGGAAATGAAGCTGTGCTGCGGACAGCTGTGCTCCTTTTGACAGGATTCCATTAGCATCTGCTCCTGCACGCTACTGTGCAGGCCCGTCACACCGGACAGTTTCAACTAAATTATCCAACAGATGTTTAATGGAATAAATACTCACAAGGAAATCCCCAATAAGCCAACAAGTAAATCCCAGTCCCTTTATTACAAACCGGAAAATAACAAGACTTGATTTCCCCCAACGAATACGGTCTAATCCACTTAGTTGGAAAAAAAAGAAAAAGAAAGAAACTTTGCAAGAGTACGTTTACAATCATCAGGAGCAAAAACTGCTGCTTTTTGATTCCAGTACTGATGCTATGGGACGCGAACAATACGGGATCTCTACACTAGAATAAAGAGCCAAATTTTAATAATAAAAAACCTCAAACATTAAAGAGAAAAACTGCATGTTACTAACCAAGTATAATGCCATTTGGCTGGGCGGGGGACTGCCAAATAAGGCGGACTGAGGTGGTTCGGACTTCAGGGAACAGGATCCCCACCGGAGGTCCGGGGACTGTGAGCAGGGGACACAGATTTTTAACATAAAAGCACCACCTGACCTTTCACCATTTAAGGCCCAAAAAAGAAAGACAGAAGAATCCCCGCTATAAAACAGTTATTACAATGTCATTACTAGTTATTTTTACAGAACTGCAACAATCAATCTTGCTCCACCCAGTGCTCCTACCGTCATCCAAAGTCCTTTCAAGGATGGGTGGAGAGGTGGGCCGTCCATCCCCAATCCGTGTGAAAGCCAGAACTTGAATCTCATAGAGCACGTATTTCCCCAGACCGGTCAGCTGGACACTGTGTGTGGCGTTCCCCTCTACTGTCCAGAAGTGGACCGGACTGTCGGAGTCTTTCTCTTTATACACCACCTGACTCGGTGAGGAGACAGGAGAAAGAAGTTGGGTAAAGTGAATATGGAAATTAAGTAGGACAAATAGCCTCGCAAACCACAGCCACGCTGAGCAGTTTACTGCTTAAAACAGCTGACGTTTTTCCAAACTAATTAGACGCCTCGGAAAGCTCAGTAAATAAACGGTGTATAGCTGCCAAACATAAAAAGCACAAATAGACCTTGTAGCCCAGAATGAGACCGTTCCTGTCGGGCTCTGGGACTTCAAACCAGCGCACCAGGATGCTGCTAGAAGTGGTGGCAAAGGCAGATGTGTTTGTGGGACCACTGGAGGGAACTGGGAAAAAAGAGAGGTCACAGGGGTGAAAACATGCCTGGATAGTCTGCTGTTTGCCATATATTCTGAAAAATCTGTCACATATCCCGTGCACGTGGGTTATTATTGTGTACTCATGGATCTAAAACAGAGAAGTGGGTTTATTTGTGTTTGTGTATGCACATGGAAGCTCATATTCTTTTGGCCCACTGAAAAAAACCCCTCAAGAACAAGGCTCTTCTCTTCCTTGGCACTCATCCTTGGACAATATGCCTGATTCCAAAGAATTCGCTGGAGTGTGTGGAAAAAAAGAGCACAAGAATTCCACATTTAAGCCCATGTGTTCTCAATTTCCTCAGACTCCATTCTTAGCTCCTTCCATTCCTTTCTGCCCAATGCCCAGTGAGAGACATGAAAGCAGTAGGAAGGATGGAAAAGCAGTGTCTTTGCATATATTAAAGAGGGCTATTAAAAAGAGTCTAGCAGGGCATCTGAGCAGGAAACAATCTGCTCGTGGATTTACCATATGGCAAAGTGTTAAGTGTTTGTTTGACACCTCTAATATGACTAATAATAAAGACATTCGGCACAGATGCTGCAAACACAGTGTCACAGAAGTAATCGGGGTGTTTTTAGTTTGGCTTTGTGAAAATGTGTTCACACAGAAATATGTGTGAGGCATTTTGGGAATTTGACCTTGACCAGAAAAAAATAGAGAGTTTTGACTAGTTGTGCGTTGCTTTTCCAAACAACGTGGAACTCACCAGACTCCCGGGTCCTGCCTCTGACTGGTTGGCTCCAGGGTCCCACTCCAATGCCGTTGACAGCCTGGACCCTGACCTCGTATTCTGTCCACTCCTCCAGGTCCTCTATAGTAAACTCTCTCTCCAGACGGTCAGTAATAACATGGGTGAGCGGATGGCCCTGTGAGCCTGCACGGGAGTACTGAACCCTGTAGCCCACCTGCTCTGCATTCCCATTATATTCCCATTCAGGCAAAGGCTGGGGGGTGAGCATTCAGAGAGGATGGAGCGAAAAGGTGGATTAAAACAGGCCTGGTTTCTTCAGCTTTATCACAGTGTCACAATAAAAATACTGGCACAATAGAAGAAGATTTCTACTCACCATCCATCGTAACCAGAGGCTCGTCTCGCTCGCGGTGCGCAGGGTGACGTTGGCAGGGGCCATGTCGGGCGGAGCCGGTAGGGTCTGAATCTTTCTGGAGGGCTGGCTGGGAGGACTGGTACCCACTATGTTTACCTGACGCATCCGGAACCTGGTACGTGGATTTGAACATCATTATGCGAATGTAGCTCGTGGAAAATGCTCACCTGATCTGAGCTGCAGTACTGAAACTCTGGCAGCTCAATGAAGCTGCAACGATCAGCATTATAGTCGCACTTGCATCCTCTTACATGAGGCTTATTGCATTTGAACAAGATCAGAGCACTGGATATGAATAAAGCATGAATATGCTGAGAGGGGGGCTTATTTGTATTATGGCCTGAATATGCAAAACAACAAAATTTTGCATTTAACTATATTGAAATGAAACGTGGCAGTGCTGATGTTGGAATGATGAGAACTATAGCTGCTGTGAGCCTTTAGGGACTGGCTCAGGGAAATGCTAATTGCTTACAGTGAATGTGATGGTGAAAAACAAGCCAAGATAAAAATCAGGCATACAGTTAAAAACTT
>JAVDPK010001740.1:16875-30020 GCA_034780415.1 Cichlasoma orientale | reverse complement strand
GTGTGTGTGTGTGTGTGTGTGTGTGTGTGTGTGTGTGTGTGTGTGTGTGTGTGTGTATGTGTGTGTGTGTATGTGTGCGTGTGCGTGCATGGAAATACAGTTTTCTGCAAGAAAACTACTATGTGCACAGGTGCTTGCTTGTGTCTACTTATGAGTTACAGTTTTTCATTAGCACACAATATGTGTGTGTCTGTGTGAGTACACAGAGACACTTTTGCATCAAGAACTTTAAAGCTACGTGGAGCAGTTGGATGTGTATGTGTGTGCATCCCATTACTTTCTTTCTTTGTTGACTAAATGAAATCCCATCCCGGCCATTTCTCCTCCTCAGCACCCATTCGCTCTCACAGTGCTACCCACACAATATTAAAAATCTCCCTTACTCCCAGCACATTTGTGAGGATCGCCAAATCGCGCCTCTCAAAACGTGCCTTTTCCTGTCTGCGTGACGTCTTTATGTCTGTCAAACAATATCATGCGGAGTCTCAGATGGAAAATATGATCAAAACGTTAAAGTTAGGGAGTGCTTTACTTTTTCTTTTTTTTTTTTTTACCTCTATTGTCTTCCAGCAGAGCAGATTATGAAGACAACCCAGGGAGACATAAGGCAGAGCAGAGGTTCCCAATGATCAAGAAGAGTTTCCATCCTTAATCAAGTTATATTAAATAACCATCGTTTTATATTGTTTGAATTACATTTAATAAATAACTACTGCCACCGTGAAATAAAATAAAAACTGAACCAGTGGTTTATCAGATGAAGCTCAAGTTACTAATATTAGTGTCGATGTTATTTTCAGATTGAGGGGAAATAAGAAGCAACAGCTAAAATCAGATTCAAATTGATATCACGTTTTAAGGCGGTATGTGCAGTTAGTGTAAAACTGGGAATTTTTAAATCATCAACAGTATTTTCAAAATGAAAAATGAATTTACGTTTGATGTGATTATAAGTTATAATTATCATTGTGATTAAAAGAGATCTGCTTTTAAATAATCGTGTAACAGGAAAAAAGCTTTAAAGCTTTAAACGTAAAACTCAGATCAGAAGAGCTAACCAAATATTTCATGCACTGCCTCCTATATTTGCCACTATTACTATTTAATGCATATTGTATCCACTGATAGCTCAAATTGATAAAACTGCAAAGACTCAAATTAAATCATTTGATGAAATATTGCAGTATAAAAACAGTAACTGTAATGAGTGGGATTATAAAATAGTACTATATAATATTATAACTATAAGTTGGTTATGAGGCTTCTACAGTGTCTGCACAGTAATAAGACCATGAAGGATAAAACACACACACACTGCACACACACATTTGCTACTTTTCAGTAGAACAATTAATACTTTTTTCAGAATAGATATAGACACAGAAATATCAGCTGATTAGTTTCAGGCTGCATGTTTTAACATCCCACTGCTTCCTTTATTTAATTTGCAGCGCCGTGATAAGCTCATCATTCTCATTTGAATGATAACGTACAAATTGCTTTTGACTTTGTGTTATTAGAGTGAATTAAACCGGGCTCACCTCACGACACTTCATTTGCTGACTTCATATTTCATTCCACTGAACACCCCCCCCCCCCACTGTCCTTTTATGATAATCAGGTTGTTCATTACACTCTGTGTTTGCACAGTTTTTGAACGTCAGACTTGCCGAAGGAGATTCTCAGGTGTACATCTGTCTCTGTTTGACACTGTTTATATGCATCAGACCAGCCACGTTGATACATTTTACATTAGGCTGCAGTCTGAAGCATTTAGCTTTTATTGCAGCAGAAACATCACATTACCAGAAAGAACAACATTTTCAAAATGAATGCAAATCCAGACGTGACATTTGATTTATTCATGTATTTTTAATCCACGTATACAGATCTATATATCTATATCTATCCCACAGCTTTGCCTCTCACAGTTTGTTGGTGATCTTATTTTTCCAGCACACTGAAGTTCATCTGCATCACGTAGAGATTTAAAGTCAGCTCCATTCTCTTGCATCATAAACTTGCTCACTGATGAAATAAGGCAAGAGAAAATCATCAGATCAGATTCTGATTTTACTTTGGTGCATTTAAAAGAGAAAATATTAAGTATTAAAAATGTTTGTTTTGAGCCTTGTTGATGGGAAAGCTATTGAGCAGACACACACACACAAACACCTGGCCAGTCACAGGTTCAAGAAATGAAATGAAAATAGAATCAAATGAATTTCAGGACCGAACAGCTCCATGGAACACCTGCTAACGTTTCATATGTCACTGTTAAAGGGACAGACCGCCCCTTCAGCTCAACCTCTCACTCTGTTAAGGGACATGGGTGTCATTTATTGACTTTGATGAATTAATATTATATATTTTAGACTTCCTCTGGCGTGTGCTTTGCACAGCTGGGAGCCCAAATACTGAATAAAGGAAGAAGGAAAACGAGGCCTCACGCACAAACTTAAAACATTCCAGCACTTGTGTTTGTATCAATTCAAAGAATCTTTTTTATCTAAAGGTTTTCTGAGACTCTTAGTCCCAGCTGGCTGATAGGTGCGCTCCTCTTCACTGCCTCTGCAAACAGTCAGAGACACAGCAGAATTAAAAAACATAATTTGTTTCAATCAAAGCTTTTTAATATCAGTCCCCTGACTGTTTTCATGAAGGTGTCTCTTACCTTTGGAGCGTGGTTACAGCTGCGCTGGCAGCCCAAACGCTCGCTTTAATCACGGCGCCTCAGTCACTGCATTAGAACACATGCAGCATCTCTGAGCAGCCCCGATTTCATCAGCCGTCACTCTAACCTGCAACTCCAGGTGTGCATTTTCTTCCAAATGCCTTTCTTTAAAAACTCTGTGTAAATACTCTTTTGCCCATTCAGCATGAATTCACTGAATTAACTTTTTTATATATATATATATATTTCTGACATCTTTTAAGTTTAAGATCAAAGCCCGTAGAAATGAGGAGCTGTTATATATTCCACAGATGGGAATTTAATCATGAATCACAGTAGTACAGTTACGCAGCTGCAGTAAAGATTACAGTGCTGGAAGGATTTCAAGCAAAAAAGGCCAGAGAATGAAAATGATAAATGATGCCGAGATCTGTCATAACTGTGGCTCTTAAAGCTGTCCACACTGACAAACAGAGCATGGGGGTAAAGGTAAGTCTCTGACATTAAATATAATATCTTTACATAAATATATGCTTAGATTTGAAATATTACAATACAGTAAAAATCAATATTCAATAAAAATTCATCTGAAACTTACTCTGTAACTATAATGCAAAGTGGAGGGAACAGCTGTTTCCAGATGTTCCTCACAGGGAATTTTACCTTTAATGACACCTCAGCGTTTCTGAGAAAAGCATCATGGGAATGCTGGACAAACACAACAGAAATATCTGCAGCTGCCCATTAATACTGTAGTGCTGTCAGAAAAACAATAATATATAGAAGTGAGCTTATTAACATTCTATAAAATGTTTGATCTCGGACGTTCGCCATCGCTGAAGCTGTTTAAACGATCATTTCTTCGTGATCTCATTCCAAACAGAAATAATGTTTGATGATCTGGTTTCAGAGAATCTGCTGATTTGCTTTAATGCAGGTGAATTACACACACTCAGACTGTGTGAGCTCACTTAAAGGAAAGTGGAAATTAAAAAGCAGGTTTCACTTAAAAACAAACATTTGAAACTGTTAAGCAGATCAC
Organism: Cichlasoma orientale; assembly: GCA_034780415.1. Classification (NCBI taxonomy): domain Eukaryota; kingdom Metazoa; phylum Chordata; class Actinopteri; order Cichliformes; family Cichlidae; genus Cichlasoma; species Cichlasoma orientale. The sequence goes on along the minus strand of JAVDPK010001740.1, from coordinate 26,304 downwards.
ACAATCAAACGAATTATTAAAGACATGATAAAGGTCACACCTATAATTAAAACGCAAGCTGAAGCTGTTTTTAGCAACGAAGGGACCATCTGGCTCGACGACCATTAAAATGGATGTAACAAAGCTGGAGCTGGTATGAAAACAGGTTTAAGAAAATCTCTGTTTCCAGGTTGTTGTTAAAAAATTACATCTGGAAGAAGAATCAGTGTGGTGATGGAAACTCATCTTTACCGCAGAAAATTCTGCCAAATATCCACAAAGCCCAAAATATCTGTGCCTAAATCCAAAACCCTTCAGTGTGAACAAACAGGCCGCGGCTGAGGAGACGCTTTAGCGCCAGCATCCTGAATATTTAACAGGTTGTTCATTTTCATCTCTCTCACTTTTTTTAAAAAAAATAATTCAGCTCTTCTCAAATCAAACTTGCTGTCAAATTAAATATTAGCAATCAGTCCACTTAAAGTATAACGAGCAACGTTATCAGAAAAAAAGGAAAAAACAAACATTTTTCCAGATCCTGTGAATTCTGTCAGGCTGTCACCAGCTTCAGTCCTCAGTGGGTCTGAGGAGCACCCAGTCCTGTGTAGGGGCTGCACTGTGGATGGGGGGGCTACAGCAATTCATCCAAATAGCTCAGAGCTGAGACAGAAAGTGCTTTTAATGTGAGACGAGTGATCTGTTTAAAAACGACACAAACAAACTCCTGAGCAGCAAATTTCTCCAGCAGCCAGAACGGAAAGAGAGGCAGAAAATCTTTATACCTTTGCCTTTATAGCTGTCCTGCTCCTTAATAACAATAATAATAATAATAATAATAATAATAATAATAATAATAATAATAGAAGCCATATATGGTCCCAGAGTATTGCCTTCAACACTGTAATATTTTCCTGATTCCTTCAGTCTGTTCTTGCTGCACACACACCTGTTTTATGTTCACTTCACTGAATTCTGTATTTGCTGCAGTTTTGTTAAATGCGGTGCATGCAGCACTTTCAGCCACAGCTAAATTTCAAACCTTTCCTCTTATTTAAAACGTATTTTTAATAATTGTACACACGTGCAATAGGAAAGAAGGGAGAAAGGAGTGGAGAGGCTGAGAGGCAGACACACACGGAGAAAAATGAAGCTGGTTAATAAAAGGTGGAAAGAAAATTGACGGGGTGGGGGGGGGGGGGTAAGGAGAAAATAGAGGAGAAGAAAATGAAAATTAGAAGCAGCAGAAAGTAGAAAGGCAGCGAGCACGCTGATGGGCTGTTACAGAGAACAACACACTCACAATGTTGTGTGCTTTTTAAACACAGCTCAGCGATGATGTAAATTCTAAAGAACAATGTAAGTGCTGTCAGTGTGATGAATAATGAGAGGAAAATGTTAAAGTCCGGGGAAATTAATAACCATAAAATAGTGAAACTCCGTGAGTGCCGGAGCTGCCAGCTGGTCAGCTGTGGCTCATCTTTGGTCCAATAAGGGTTAAAGAGAGAGAGGGGGGAGCGCAGCCTTCATAATGACACCACCCTCCCTCTTCGTTATCCTCCAGACTACATCCAGAAAGCGTTAGGCTCGCGCTCCCCGCGTTAACGCACACACACGCGCGCAGGCTCGGCGTCTCCATCTTCCTGTCCGTACAAACTCACTCAGTCACACGCGCGCGCGCGCACACACCTGCCGGCGGAGGAGACGGAGAAAAAGGAGAAGAGGAGATCAGGGGGCGCAGCAGAACATCCGGTCTCCCGAAAAAAAAAAAAAAAAAACCCGGCGGAGAGGAGCTACCGGCACTCCGCTGCTCACGGTAAGGACTTTCACGGGGACTGGCTGCTCTCCGGTGGGAAGCGTTTAACGCACGTGCGTGTGGGAGAAGTTGTCCACTGAGTGTGAACGTGGAAGCTGGAGTGGCTTAATTGGAGTGAATGGATGTTGAGTTGTTATTGGCTGCTGTTAATTAGGAAACTATCCACTGGAGTTTTGAGCCGCGGCACAGCTCGCGCGGTGAGACGGCTGCTGTGGGATGTGTGTGTGTGATGGTTAAGGGTGCAGAGGGGTGCTGGGAAATGTGGGGAACCGGGAGAAAAATTACACAGTGACATTTGATTTTCTGCATTTTCTTAAATCGCACTGATGCATGAAGCCAGCGCTGATGAAGCTCTGCACAAAGTTACACCCCCCGGCCCGCCCCCGGCCCGCCCCCGGTCTCACTGCTCAGTGCTGAATAAGCGCAGGAAGTTTGCAACAGGTGCACTAACTACCTGTAATCATTAGGCTGGCAGGTGGCACCGGCGCTGGATGACACTGACACTTTATCCATAACTGGACTCATACACGCACATATTTCTTGCATTTTCATACACACTCAGTGCACCACAGCGTATGCGATACACGCAACACACACAACACAACTATGTTTTCATTACGTTTCTGACACTCCATACTTATAACCGTGTGCAATAATGTACAATAGTTAGAGAATTCAGCTTTTAAAGATGAGTTTAAAATGAAGCTGAGTTGTGAAGAAAAGAGTCGTCCTTGAAGTGCTGCCTGGGGGGGACTGTGGCAGGAGCACGTGGCTCTGCTGCATGTTTTCATTTCTTCTGCTGTCACACAAAGATTTTTTTTTTTCAATGCATTTTTTCATTAGTTGATTGTTATTAGTTATTTCTGCAATCATCTGACTGCTGGTGTAAGAGCTTACGTTGCAGGGTTAGTGCTTAAGTGCCCAGTGGCCTACGGGAGAGGAAGCAGGCTCAATGCTGTAAGGATGTAAGGATATAAGGATGTTCAGAAGTGCACAACAGCTATGAAGAGTGATATCTGCTCAGAGGGTTTTCATGTTTTAGACCGGGGTTATACTAGGGTCCGCGTGACGTCACTTTCGTCATCAGACGGTGAGCGCGAGGGCCCGTGCGGATGTCCGTGTGCCTGCCTGTTAGTCATCACTCCGCGGATAAACGAACTGCGCACCGTCCCAGACTTCAAATACCAGGAGAAAGTGCTGGGCCGCGGGTCTGCCCGTGCCCGCAACACAGTATAATTTAGGCCTGAAGAGATCAGATACTGCTGAATACTGCAGCATTTATATTATATAGTCTGGTGTGTAATGGAGAGCTCCCAACTTTACTTGTAATTTTACTGAAATATTTTGGATTGCTGCCTTATAAAAAAATCTGAATGCACACACCCAAACTAATAATGAATCAAACACATGCAGCATTTTGTTTAATATAAACAAATAGGAATGATTATATGAAATAAAATGAGGTTTTGATTTGAGAGTTAATCCTTTCCTGATCATGATCAGTGAAACACTGCTGAATAACTTTATTATACACAGTACAGTCAAATTCAGTTTGGCTTTCTCTTCAACATTATAATTATTAACATTATAACATTATACTTTATTAAACATTATAATTTATTAATTACAGATAATCTTAAATTTAGCAGCAAACCTAAGCATCACCACCTGAGGAGAAAACAGCATCACTGTGAGCTGGCCGGTGTAAAGTGTCATTAACAGGTGAAGTGCCATATTGTGTGTGTTTGTATTAAAGTTTGTGTGGTGGGTGTCACGGCTCTATGATAAACACTGTCTGTTGGCCCGGGGTGCGTGCTGTTCTTCTTCATCCTGATGGCATAGATGGAGTCCAGATGTGGGAGCTCCTTCCTGACAGTGCGCCCTCACCCCCCGCTGTAGATGTTTGCCTCTGCAGCAGTGCAGCTAGCATACACACATTTGTGCCAGGATGGATTCCTGTAGAGGTTTAGCTGCAGTTTGGCCCGTTTCAGCTTCCTGAGAGCTTGTGTTGTGCTTTCTTGAGGTGTTAGTGGACCATGTCAGCTGCACAGAGAGGATCCCAGGTACTTAAGGCTCTTCACAATCTCCACTAGTGACGTGGGAGACTCTGGACATCCTGAAGTCAGTAACGGTCTCCCCTGTTTCTGAGGTGTTAAGGACTAGATCAAATTTCCCTACACTAGTTAGATGGTCAAGCCTCTGGTACTTGCATTCTCATTAGAAATGAGGCTGATGATGGCGCTGCCATCTGCAAACTTAATTATGGAATTTGAGGTGCAGCTGGGTTCAGTTACAGGTAAACAGCAGTAATGCTGCTGATCCTGCTCAGCTCTTCATTTCATTCACATGTAGACTCTGAGCACCGGACTGATAATGTGTGGAACAGAAGAGTCACAGCGCAGCGAGGCGTGCGTGCTCATGAAGCAGCAGCTTCACGTGATATACAGCAGGACGTGAAATGAGGAGAAGATGATTAATTAATGCTTCCCTGCAGGCATAATTGATTTGTGGAGATATACAGCAGATATGGAAGTCATTTAGCTGCCCTTAATTTCACACTGCATCTCTGATCGGGATTCTTGTGTTTTAAGAACGCTTAAAGAGAACATCTGTGTAACGGGGTGACCCCTGAACTGTGAAGGACCAAAAGCGTTGAACTTTGCACAGCGTGGTTTGAAATCAAGTGATTTGCATAAATATTCATTCTGCACTGTAATTACTAAATGAAATGTGTTTTTATTTTTTTTTAATTTGTTACGTTTGTTCATTTGGGCTCTGAATGATAAATGACTTTATACAATTTATTAATTTGCTGTCTAATTGAGTTACAGGTAATTATTATAATCACATATGAAGCATGAGGTTGCATAATGTCGCATAAATTGTATATACATATTTTGATATTTTATATCCCGTTTTGTGTGTTTAATGTAGCGTCTTGGCTGTGTGAATGTAGCCAAAGAAAAAGGGGTTTCTGTGATGGAGCTGAAAGGTTCCCCACTTCAGGGACGATGCTTCAGTTTCTGGATCGCTCAGATTTCAGACAGAAAGAGGCGGTAAATATTAAAATGACCACAGCTGCACGGCTGCAGGGGGGAAGAGAAAACACTGCTGATGACAGCGCAGTGACGCGATCAGCTGACACCGTGTCACTGTTGTGAACCGTGCAGCACTGGCGCTGGAGGGAGCTGATTGGTTTGGATTTTGGCCTCAGGAAAGATCATTGAGGTGAACGTGGACACAGAGAAGCCCAGAAGCCTCGTCAGGCAGGACATGTTCACACAGCGATTACAGCATTACACATTAGCGAAGGCTGGAATTAGCCGGAACGTGTTTCTGCTTTATTGGTTTCTCTGGGATCCTCCTGGATTAGCCCTACAGCAGCGATGTGCCAGTAAATAAAACAGTCTTCAAAAAAGTGCATTTATGTAAGCTTTCATTTGAGCCTTTTCCTCTCATCAAACTCTACTGCTTACAAAAATATCACATTTATATATATTTCTATTCTGGATGGTAGGTGTTATTTTTGCTGCAAAGATTGAGTGTGTAGCATCTGAAGGAGAGCTAAATGTTTCAGTCTGCTCACCCGTTTCTTCAAAATAACTTTTCATGATTATATTTCTGCGCAATAACGACCAAATGGATTATTAATGTATCATGTAATGCTTCTTTTTAATGTTGCTTCTTCCTTTCAGCTCACTCACCCATGCATGGGGGTTGGTGTCGATTCTGGTCCGATCGTGTCATTCATATTTTTCTTCCTATGTAACATGTTTTCTCCATCACTAATGGTTGTACAGTAACTGTAGAGATCATTTCTGGTCGTGGCTCTGTAGGAGCAAGAAGAGCTGGTAAATATTTGCATCCAGCTGATCTGGAATCTGTCTCTTATAGGATAAACATGTTCTGGCCATCAGTCAAGCCCATATTTTACATAAAAATACGAATATCACAGAAACTATAAAAACTTCCTGTTTAAAGCTTTATATGTGACTCTGTCGGACTCGCTGCTCTTTCCTGGTGTTTGATTTTTCTAACTCACCTTTGCTTCTGGATGTTTTACTCTGCTCGGCAACATCTGGCAAAGAAAACCGACCAAACCAACCCGATGGGGAGGCGGAGCCTCAGTATAATATAATCAGCTTCTTTAAAATTGTAAGAGTTTATTAAAGATTCTAAAGAATCAAGATATTTATTATTAATTCATTATCCTCCACAGTACCTGCAGGTTCCCACCAGGAGTCCCTCACAACCTACACATACTCACAGCGTAGTGCTCTTCGTGTGTTCAGGTTATGGTATCTCTCCGGGCCTGGAACAGCACTGAATGACCTAAAGTAACCATACCTGTCTCACACACCTCAGTGATACAGGAGTGCTTACTCGCTCCAAATACCCCTACATAAATCTCTTAAAGATTATTTTCAATTTAAAACATAATTTGTGGGCAGGTTAGTTATCTTCATGTGTTTGCTTATTTACACTGATTACTGATTATTTCATGAACAGTGCGTTTGAAGGTGTTGTGGCCAGATTCTTCTTATATCCTGTGTCCCATAAACACCATGTTCATGTTCCAGAGGAAGAAACACTTTTTTTGTGATCAGTCACTGAGTGCTGGTGAGACTGCAGCAGGTGTGAATGGTTTCGTTAGAGGAAATGTTCTGTGCAGGGCCCGTGCCCGGTGCTCAGGGTCTGATTAAGAAAGAATGAACACAATGAATGAACTCAATTTGTGTTTCAAAATTCATTTTTTTAACATGTTTTAAAACATAAAAAGAATTTAAAAATGTATTAAATGCTCTGCAGCTTTTATCCGAAGGATGTTGGCATCCAGTCACATCTATGATGTAAATGACATATTTAAATGAATGAGAGGTGGCAGGTCTGATTTGTGAATACTGATAAAGTTATTAATATAAAGGCAGACGCGTTATCCTATTCATTTCCTGTTGGACTGAGGCTGTGAACCCTGGAGTCATCAGGACTTGAGATCACATAGGGAGGCTGACAGAAAGAGAAATTCAGACTCTATAATGTCAAACTCAGGCTTGTGTTACAGCACAGCCCTTATGTATCAAACTCTATTGAACACATGCGCATTTGCATGACTGGAAACATGAACACATGGTTATCGTTTTCTTTTTTCCTGACGCGTTTGTGTTCTCAAGGTTCTTCGTGTTGTGTTCCAGCAAAATGTAATGATCAGTAATAAAAAATGCACAGCAATGCCACGATATGCCATTCCTTATCTAGAAAATATGAGACAAGTCACGAAAGCCGTGTTAGCCTTTCACATTAAACTGCCACTTCATTAAACGCTAATAAAATTATTAATGCGGCTTTGTTCTGTCAATGAAATGCCTTTTAACAATACAAAAGGGAGAAATTTGCATCTTTAACTCTCATGTCAGCACTCCTTGTGTTACTGTATTCTGCCCATGAACCAAATGCTACGCAAACTGAAACAAACAGCTGGGTGATGAAAATGGTGGGCAGCAGAAATTAATCCATGACGATTTCAACTCACTTGAAAAATCTGTTTTATTTTACCGTTTATTTTTACCACCAACAACAAATCAAATCAGGAAGTGATGCGGGACACAGCAAGCCCCGCCCCCAGCAGACCTTTTAGCTGATTTGAACGTCGTCCGTCTCACAAACACCGAATCACTGAGATAACTCATAACGTCCCAAAGTTTAAAAAGTTGAAGTTAAATAAATTTGATTTTATGGTCATTTTGTTAAAGCTCCAGCTCTTAAAAATAAAAAAAAACAAAAACAAAAATATGTGATTTAATAGGGGAGCTGAGTGATTAATTACAGTGATAGGATTAATTAGAAGTTGTGTCATATATTCACAGTGAGACGCTTCTTACTCCAACTATTGAGGATGATGTCTTTGTTCCTCCACGACTGAGTGCTGAATAGATGAAGCTGATAGGTTTGGAGGGAGATATGATTTTTTAAATTTTGCCCTCTGTGGACTGTAGGGTTCTGATTTATTTTTCACCTGAAAAACAGTTTACCTCGCCTTGTTGGGTCTTATTTTTTCAGGACAACCTCACACGTGTGACTGAACAGTTATTCTTTCATTCTGACAAACAGTTTTAACACATCGGACCTAAAATCACAAACACAAAGAAATCTGAGTAGAAAAAGTTTGATTTTTACTGTGAAAACCACAAACATGTTTAACGAGCTATTTTTATAACTTAAAATACAAATATAAATTGGAATTTTGAAAAACATCTGTAATACTAAAGTCATATACAAGTATTTACAGTAAAATGCAGTAAAATGTGGCTCAGGTGTTTTTTGTACGACTGTTTACAGAACAGTCAGGAGTCACAGTGAGATGCCACACAGCAGACCAGGGATGTTGTGATTTTTTGTTTGCTCATAAATGCTGTCTGATAGTGAAGGTCCCATTTTTACTGTTTCTTCTTGCACCGAACACGTGAGGACAATATGGAGGAAAAAGCATGGCATGAATTATTGATCATGACTCTAGTTTTACTCGGTTTATTAACAGAATTTTAAAACTGGCCAAAGAGGGATTTTTTTTTCTTCAGTGTTTCTGGATTTCTTTTTTTCCCTTGACGCAGTATGAAAAATCATGTGATCGAGGGGTCACTGGCCATCTTTTGTGCAGGTTTGGTATGAACTGCGCTGGTAGTTTGGCTGCAATGTTGTAAAGAAACAAACATTCCAGAAAGCGATACCCCGTTACACTGTAACTAACAAACACAACAACTTCAGTACAAGTTGCAGCCTTGATCTGAAGAGCAATGCACATTTGCACCTAAAAGCCTTCTTACATTTGAAGCATGGCAACCTTTCAGTTTTCAATAATTGCAAGTAAACATTATTGATGTAAACAACCAATATCAATATAGTATTCAATATATATAATGAATACTTCCAGTTATTCATTATATATAAGCTGATTGACAAAGTAAATAAAGCACCTGCATGGGTCAGTATGATCAACATCAGAACAAAAGTCTCCATCAGGTAACTTACTACACAAATGATGCTTTTTGTTGCACAGTGTAATGTCATTTTTGAATATTCTTTAAATACTGAATAAACACATTTACAACCTGAGTAACACTACATGTACTGCAAAATAATAAATATTTTAGAGTAAAATATACAACAAAAAGAGAGAGATGGATAAGAGTGTGACAGACTACGCTAGGATATCAGATTGAACTCTTCAGCTTGTACTAAACAAAATTCAATAGAAATTGAACAGATTCTTATGTAACACGTTTCTACTGTCCCTCAACACCCAGTGCAAAACATGCCTCATTCACACTTTTTATCTAATACACACATTCACACCCCAATGAACACATCAGAGAGAAACACGGGGTTCAGTGTCTTGCCCGGGGATACAGTGGCACACAGACTGGAGCAGCCAGGAATCGAACCACCAACCTTCCAATTAGTAGATGACCTGCTCTGCCTCCTGCGCCACAGCCAGCCTGCAGTAAATGCATGGCATTTATTAAGCCCTTTCACGAGGAACTTGTGACAGTTTGCCTCTAATTGCCTCACACTCACACACACACACACACACACACACACACACACACACACACACACACACACACACACACACACACACA
>JAVDPK010001737.1:488032-519398 GCA_034780415.1 Cichlasoma orientale | reverse complement strand
TATGACTGGCCAAGAGGAAGGTCTTTATCAGTAGGAAACGCTGTAAAACAGATGAAGTCCAAAATTTATGCCCTTCTGCACTTTTTCCAAAGCTGTCCATTGGGCCGGATTAGAGTCTTTGCTGGGCCGAGTCTGGCCCCCGGGCACTTATGTTTGACACCCCTGGCTTAACTAGTGAATTCTATACACTTCTTGACACAGCATTATCCCCATTCTTAAAGGCTCTGTTTGAAGACAATAATGAAAGAACTGCCTCCATCAAGGGTTAATTCCAAAGCCAAAAAAGGATCAACTGAAGTTAATGCAAATATTTGCATTAAGAAAATCGAAGACTAATTAGTAATAATAATAATAATACTATTTGTATAATCGTAACCAGATTTGACTACGCGGAGGGAAATTTTGTTTAAGCAATAAAGTTAAAGACGTTTCTTTCAAAATACTACATAATATATATATCCAGTTAAAAAGACACTGGAGAGGTCCTTTCTGTGAGTTATACAGTGAAATTATTTATCATCTGTTTTCAGTGTGTATATTCCAGAAAGTTCTGGACTGATGTACAACATTAAACAGAAATCTGGGCAAATAATGCAACGTAAAGAGAAGGACATGATGTATGTTTTGAGGACGAAGACTTCACTTACTGATTCAACTTCTGCTGCTCCTGGGAAAATTTCATATCCATGAATCCAGATGCTCCAAACCAAATATTTGTCACGGCTGAAGGCACAGAGAAGGTGAACCCAAATGCAGACACGGAAAGAGGCAGGTCTACATTGAGTCAATCAATTTATTGTACAGAAAAAAAAAACAATATACAAAACGGGATGGTTCTCTGGGGGGTTTCCTAAAGCTGTACTCCAAATCCTTACAAGCAGCGACAGGGTGCGTAAACGGAGCCGGTCTAGACAGAGGGAGAAGGAGAGATGAGTTATGGGCTGGAGTGAGCATAAAATAAAGCCAAGCAGGGAAGTTGCAGAGGGAGCGGCTTACGTGAGGAGAAGTAATGAGATGTCCAGAGGGAGAGGCAGGTGGCTGGGTAGGTGTGACGCTTCTTCCAGGAGGGCAGGCAGGCTGAGAGGCAGGGGAGTTTCTGCAGTGATGAATATATCCAGTAGGTGAGGCGCAAAACTCCTTAACAGAAAAAAACACACGAGTGAGTAACTTAGAAAGCTTATTCTGTTTAGAAGCTGGCTGGAGGACACTTTACCGCGGACGCTCGCAGACACTCTGGTGAAGACAGGAAGCTAGAGCAAAACCTTAAATACCGGAGTGATGAATGATAATTCGCTGCAGGTGTGCAGGGCCACCGGGAGTCTATGGGGTTATTATTGTAGCAAAACATTTGTGTGTCCGTAAATGAATAGCCCCATATGAGTCAGCCTCCAGATCCGCCCCACAGAGGAGGAGAACCCAGCATGCCAGCCCCCAAAGCAGAGAAGACAGGGTGCTCAACCACAGCACACCCATCCATGACAATATTAACCACTTCTATCAAGGACTTTTGCAATAAAGCACCACAATTAGAATCATGTAAACCTGTGACTCTGAATTATATGTATTTTATACTGTTATTCTTTCTATATTCTTCCATTTTTATTTTCTATTCCGTAACCATGGCATTAAGATGTTCTGTATGTACCTGTAATAACTTTATCTGTAACAAAGTTTGTTTTCTTTTGTTGTTTGTTAAATGAATTATTTTCCTGAAATTTTGACTTATTAACTCAAAATTGTGAGTTATGGATGGCATTATTTTTTAAGTGTTACCACCTCTAAATAAGCAGAAGTTTTGGCACTTTGCTGGTCTGGAGCAGGTGTGTGTTAATGCATTTACACAATCTTCTCAGGAGCAGTGGGTGTCCTAGTAAATTCACCACAAGATCAGACTCAGTGCTCAGTGAAATGGCAAAAAAAAAAAGGCTTCAGTTAGCCTGTTCATGGTTAAAGTTCAGGACAGTAAAATTACTGGAAGGGTTGTTAGGAGAAAGGCTCTCCTCTCTAAAAAGAACATGGCAACATGACTTAGGTTTGCAAATTTGCATCTCAACAAACCATAAGACTTGTGTAGCAGCGTCCTTTGGACAGACAAGACCAAAGTGGAGATGTTTGACCACAATGCACAGCGCCATATTTGGCAAAAACCAAATGTGGCACATCGGCACACACACCTCATGTTAACTGTCAAGCACTGTGGTGGAGAGGTGATCATTTGGGCTCGCTTTGCAGCCACAGGACCTGGGCAGTTAGTCACTGATCCATCATGAACTCCTCTGCATACTAAAGTATTCTAGAGTCAAATTGGGCCATGCAACAGGGCACTGATCCCGAGCATAGCAGCAGATCTCCAACAGAATGGCTGAACAAGAACAGAATCAAGGTGTTGCAATGGCTCAGTCAAAGTCCAGACCTTAACCAGATTAAAATGCTGTGGCGGGACCTGGACAGGGCTGTGCATAAACCAAGCACTGACAAACCTCAATGAACTGGAACGACACCATAAGAAGAGCGGTTCCAAAGACAGTACTTCAAGTTATTTCTGCCAAGGTGCTGAAACATAGTGGGTACTTAGTTTTTCACCATAATACAAAGAGTCCAGTGAAAAACATCCAAGCATAAAACTATCCTATTAGAGCCCTGAAACTATGAGCAGGTAAATGAGAATAATATGGGCACTTGAACGTATCAGTATCAGTATTATCATTAGCCAGGCTCTGGTGCTATTCTTCTGTTCTTGTCTGTTGTAGAAATGGCCGTCATCAGGCAATTTAAAAAGTTTCCAGGAGAGACAGACGTCCTTCTTCCATCTCTGCAAAGAGCTGAGTCTCCGGGTGCTGAGGGTGATGGCCCACAGTCTGGGACTGGACCCGGAGGTGTTCTTGAGTACACACAGTTCAATAGGAAGTATGATCACCACCTACACTACACCCACTATACAGTGGCGTAGGAGCAGTTTTACGAAGTGTTCAAACTGCATATCATGAAGCACAGTAAGTGTAGATCTAGATCTGTAGTTTGGTTCTTGTGAACAGGTTTTCTTCACACAAAAAACTAACAGTGTCTAATGCTGCAAAGTTAGGAATAATAAAAAAAAGGCAAAATTTTAAACAAGAAAAAAATAGAGAATGGAAGACAAAAAAATTATATATTCTTTTTTTTTGTAAAGTGTAACCTCAAGGCAACAGCTAGTTGTGTAACAATTCTGAAATCAAGACCAAAATCACGACACAAACACTAACAATGTTTTATCAACGATCTGTCTTTCTTGTTGTCTTGTGGAGCTGTTACTGCATAGTTCAAGCATGAAAGGTGCAACAAGAGAACTGGGAATAAATCAGAATAATGGAGTTTATCATTTTATTTGTATCCAGTCATGACCAAGTTAATCATTTTTCCACAATTTTGGTATTTATCTAATTTACAGCGAAATCAAGGTATGGACCAAACTATGGTTTTGGAGAATTGTTACAGGTGTGAATTCTGATAATTTTGCTGTGTCTCCTGTAGCTGACAAAAACGGCACTACGCTGCGATCTCTCTACTACCCACCAGTGAATTGTGAGAAAGCAAAGGAGGGCCAGCTGCGATGTGGAGAGCATTCAGACTATGGCACCTTTACTCTGTTGTTCCAGAGCTCAGAAGGTCTGCAGGTAAACATCACATCTCTTGAATTGGCAGTCATTTGTTTTGTTGAGTTGTGTCACACATTATATGTTAAAGTCAAAGCATGAAATAATCTTCAGGCATATTATCCTCCTGACACTCGTCAACCTTCAGGTGCGTGCACGCTCAGGGGAATTCATCTCTGCTCCCTGTATCCCTGGAGCCATCCTCATTAATATCGCTGACCTGATGCAGCGCTGGACAAGTGACCAGTTTGTCTCTGTAGTGAGTGAAGGGGATATTTTTGACCCATATTTTTATGACAAGGTTATAAAAAGACACTGTAAATGGAACTGTAAATGTGACAAAGTCAGACTGAATAATTTGTAGGCTGTAATAAGTTTGTGTGTTTGTGTAATCCATGATCCTTTCTGAAGCCAACACCTTAAACTTGCATAAACCAAACAAAAATAAGTTTTTTTATACTAGGATACACACAAATCTCCACTCAACTGTAGCAGGATGCAGCACAGTTTACATGGATTACAGTTTACAGTGTTGCTCCTTGTTTCTTAGCTTCACAGAGTTTTGCTGCCCTCTGTCGGTGACTCCAGCACACGGCAGTCTCTGGCTTTCTTCGTCCACCCGGATGACGAGGCTCTGATCACCTGCTGTGACAACTCAAACAAATACCCCCCAATTACAGCAGGCGCCTACCTGATCGAGCGATTCAACGACTCATATGGAAGGAGCTGAATTTGCACTAACCATTTTAATCTGACCTTGATTAGGTTCTTTTTTTTTTTAAATAGTTTTGAGGGAGTTACTATTGTCAGAAGCACAAATCTTTAGATTCTACAGTGATTTTTTTTTAAATGTGTATGATTGGGTTTGAATGATCTCAATATTTGTGATAAAAAGAAGAGACAGAAACATAATATTTGCAAGTGTGTTCACCTTAATTTTAGACATTCAAACCTTGTACATCATTTTCATTTTTTTCCCCACACAGGACATTGATTGGACATGTAAGTGCGTTTTTGTAAAAGTCAGATAAACAAAAATCAACTGTTCAGCACATATATGAGGGTCCAGAAAGGTTATTTTTACAAGGAGCATAAGAAAATTAAATAACTAGTATATTTTAATTCAACTCCTCAAAGTATGACCCTTTTCTTGTCCATCTTTACTCTTATATTAGTCTGTAATGAAAAACATGTTGCTGTTTTTCTTTTACCCTGTGCTTCCTTTTGGAGTTTAATTTTATTTTTACAAGGCGACTTTCAACCTCCTGCAGGTTCATTTTCAGGGATTTAAGAATAAATAAACACAAACTCAGACACTCCTGAGCACTGACATACACACAGCCACTTCAGAATTCATACAATTGTCACCATCACCAACACAATTATTAAAAATTATAACATTTAAATATATATTTCATATAACTTCATCTGTTAATTCTATCCTGCATCTGTCTGATCCAGAGGACAAAACAGTCTGAAAACATATTGAAGGAAACCCATTTTTTTTTCTGAGTATAAAACTTCATTTCGGCTTGAATCTTACCTTTCTGGCATTTATTTTTCCAAAATAATTCACACTTTACCATAAAAATAAATAGATTTGCAGAGTATTTCCTTCAGGAGAAAGTGGCAATAAACTACAGTGTGAGCAAAACTAAACATTCAGTTCTGAGGCCAGCCGCCCTCCCCGTTTCACCGCAAAGAACTTCCCGTGGAGAACAGAGTCCTTGTTGTGATATGAGATCAAAATCACAAAAAAAAAACCCAAAACAAAAGGGTTGATTGTCCACATAGAAAATTGAAGCAGCTCCACATTTGAAGTCTGGCTCATTCAGCTGATTTAGCCAGCAAAAGGAAGGGCATCATTGGCACTGGCACTGAAATTTTTTTTTTTCCTATGTGTTGCCTAAACAATCCTAAACAATAACCCGAAAAGTGGAATCATTAAAACACAAACACACAGGCATGCTCACTCATATTGCACACAGAGTGGTGAGGCCTGCTAAGAGTGTCTAGACACCGGTACATCTTGCTGCTGGTGACCAGGGGGAGGTGGTTGATTGTTTCCTGGTATAACTGGTGCATGTTCACCGGGAACTAGATGAGCTGCAGGCTCTGCAACGAACATTCATATGTACATAGTTAATGAGATGTATTTAAATGACATATGATAAAAGGCTATAAACCGACAAAGGATAACATGCCTTTTTTTCCCTCTGTACAACTTGTATTACCAACAGCTGTCTTTTTAGGATACTTTGACTGGGGGCGCACAAGCAAAAATAAAATCTGCACACTCCACTTATTTTACAAACACTACGATAATGGAAAAAACAACTATTTATAAGCTGTTCTTTGGCGGCAGGTTTCCAAAGTTTAAAGGAAAAACCTTGATGGTTATTTTCACTTGATCTTGAATAACATTAAAAAGAAAGGAGAGTGTAATTAAGAGACCTTCAGCATCATGGCATTGATTGTTTCCAGCATTCTTTGAGCCCAAAGGAAACAATTATGCTTTTTCCTTTGTTGTCATACACAGTGGAAGGTGTTCATATTAAAAATGAAAGGAATGAACCGAGGGACAAGAGAAAAAATACGAGTAAAAATATGGAGCTGGACTTGCGCATTATAGGCCCACATTAACACACACTAGGGTTACAAAGTGCACTTTCATTAGAACATTCATTTTTTCATTTATCATACGAATCCCTCCAACATTATGGAAGTGCAATACCGAACAGCTTAGTCAGTTAACCGAGCGTCGAGGGAAATTTCATACTCACGTTTTACATCAGCATTTAAGCTTTGGGTTTTAACCCTTTCCATTTCTTCCATTGCCTGAGCAGGGAGACAAGGACTAAAAGTGTTAGGAGCATGAAAAAAGCAGGGATTTCTGCTCAGGTTACAAACTCTGCATGTATAAAATAAGATTTAAGTGCAACTCGGGGACGATGTAAATGTTTCACATTGCATTCATCTGTATTAACGGTCAAGCAACTGCAGAAAAAAATCCTAATTTCTGACTGTATTTAACCTGCTAAAGATAGCTTGTCTGGATTCACCTGTTTCAGCCCCAGCTTCTGAGCATTAAGTTCTTCCTGTTTTTTTTCAAGTTCCTCCCTCTGTTTCTGTAACTCAGCTGACTTCTTGTTGATGTCATTCTCCTCGTTGGCAAGATGCTGTTCGAACTCTTTCAGCTCCTCTTCCGTGTACAATGGGTTCTGATCTAAAGTCTGTGGAGGGCACAAAATTAAATGATGTCATAATAAATAGAATACATTTCTGATGTTATGGCATAATGTCAGCTATTAAACTTTTTGAGGGGGTGAATAAGTGATTTAGAATCTCATCCACATCTTTGTTTACTACACTGCATTGCCAAACGTATTCACTCACCCATCCAAATCATTGAACTCAGGTGTTCCAAGCACTGTGTCAGCTGTTAGTGGGATTATAACAAAGTGGAACCGACTGGGAACGACAACAACTCAGCCACAAAATGCTAGGCCACATAAAATCACAGAGCGGAGTCAGTGGATGCTGAGGTGCATAGTGGGCAGCGGTCACCAACTTTCTGCAGAGTCGGTCTTTACAGACCTCCAAACTTTATGTGGCCTTCGGATTAGCTTAATGGAATGGGTTTCCATGGCTGAGCAGCTGCATCCAAGCCTTACATCACCAAGCATGATGCAAAGCGTCGGATGCAGTGGTGTAAAGCACGCTGCCACTGGACTCTAGAGCAGCGGAGACGTGTTCTCTGGAGTGATAAATCATGCTTCTCCATCTGGCAAACCGATGGCTGATTCTGGGTGTAGTGGTGCCAGGAGAACGGTACTTGTCTGACTGCATTGTGCCAAGTGTAAAGTTTAGTGGAGGGGGGATTATGGTGTGAGGTTGTTTTTCAGGAGTGGGGCTCAGCCCCTTAGATCCAGTGAAAGGAACTCTTAATGCTTCAGCATATGAAGACATTTTGGACAATTTCATGCTCCCAACTTTGTGGGAACAGTTTGGGGATGGCCCCTTCCTGTTCCAACATGACTGCACACCAGTGCACAAAGCAGGTCCATAAAGACATGGATGAGTGAGTTTGGTGTGAAAGAACTTGACTGGCCTGCACAGAGTCCTGACCAACCCGACAGAACACCTTTGGGATGAATTAGAGTGTAGACTGTGAGCCAGGCCTTCTCATCCAACATCAGTGTCTGACCTCACAAATGCACTTGTGGAAAAATGGTGAGAAATTCCCATAAACACTCCTAAACCTTGTGGAAAGCCTTCCCAGAAGAGTTGAAGCTGTTATAGCTGCAAAGGATGAGCCGACATCATATTAAACCCTCTGGATTAAGAATGGGATGTCACTCAAGTTCATGTGCATGTGAAGGCAGATGAGCAAATACTTTTGGCAATATAGTGTATTTTTGTGTGTATTTGGCATTCATGTTCTTAGGCCTGCTTAGTTCTAGTTACCCGGGTTCTGCTCATGGTTATAGTTATATTAAATTTTTTGTTGGTTTCGTAGCTCTTATTGATGAATAAATGAATTTAGCCTTGAAAAAACAAACAAACAAAAATAACATCAGGTTCAGACAATTTTTTTAAAACAACTCTGTAAACAAAAATTTCCCAAGGGAAGCCTGTAACTTTTTTAGCTTACCTCCCATTGATTTTTTTCGTGAAATTCATCCTTCTTTGTGGCTGCTATGAACTCGCTCAGCGATACAAGCCTGTCTTTATTGGTGTCCACCTGAATGTCAATACATGAAGCAATTTTAATCAACTGTCTTCAAGATTAATCACTCACCAAATTTGTCCCAAAAGCCCCGACCTTTAGATCCCCGCTAAAGCAGCTACTCCATGCACAGATGCTTAAATTCAAACATTGGGTTTCGACACCGATGCCACGCTTATGGTAATAATTATGCGATTGTATTCTGACATCAGGGAATGTCTACATAAAATGCTGGTTCTAATCCAGGTTGTCATTACTTTAAAAATGCTAACAAACATGACAAAACATCTGCGTATGTTGCAGCTTTGTGGTGGCTCACCTCATTCATAACGTGCTCTCTCATTCGCAGTCTCTCTTCCTCCATCTCAACCATGTCATCCTCTTCATTTTCCGGGTTGTAAACCTTCTCCAGCTTAATGAAAAGCACAGATTTGACCTCAGAGACTCGTTCATTCATATATCACATTATCCCGAAATGTGCAGAATCAGAGTTAGACATAAATTAGATACCTCTTTAGTAAAGAGCGCTTCAAGCTCGCTCTCATCAAAGAAGCCGTCTCCGTTGCTGTCTGCAACACAAAACAAACTAATCGAAGTCTCATTTCACCCATACGCTGTTTTGCCATGCAAGCAAATAAAATAAACAGTAAGAAAACAATGAGTTTCGATATGAATGAAAACTGGCATGCATGGAAAAGATGCAATGCAGACATCTCCATGTTACACTCATTCTTTGCTCTTGAGGGGCATACAGTGTGGTTTATGGTTACCGTGCATTTTGAAGAAGGTTTTGGGATCAAAATCTTGGGGGTCTAAACCATCTCCCTCCTGCCACACCTCTTTCAGCTGGTCCTCACTGCCCTGCACACACACAGTCATGTCACTACATGGGTTGTAATATTAGCATTAGTAATGAACTGCTTTATAGCTGGTGTCTTACAGGGTGGTTAACTTTAGGATGGTTGGCGTGTTTCTTCTTCATCTCCTCGTAGTGCTCCTCTTCCTTCTTGCGATCCTCCTCGCTCAAGTTCTTCAGGCGTTCCCTCCGCTCGTGCTCCTTCAGCATCTCGTATCTCTTGAACTCCTCATGGCGGTCCTTGTCAAAGTTCTCCAGGTCGTTAGTCGCCTACACATGAAAACAAAAAGCTGAGGAGCGGAATTCGCCGCTGCATTGTACAGATTTATCCAGCTTATTGAAACAGTCTGATTCTATCCAACATCAAGTTGACCAATCAGAGCTGTCCCATAGAGGACGAAACAAACCGCTGAGCCAAATGACTGTTAGTCACATCACTGCCTTAGTTCATTCAGCAGTGAATGCAGAGGCATCCCAGGCAGGAGTAGCATGCTTCTTGTGTTTAGCTCATGCAGTGAAATTTATACAAGCTGTTTAGTGCTGACATGCTTACTAGTGTATACTGGTGGGTGCTAATTGAGTATGAATAAACAGCACCTCTGATCTGACCCGCTAAGCCCGTGAGCAGGAGTAATAATAACTTGAATAGTAAAACAAAGTAAAAACCAAGTTTATCTCATATTTGCACAGTTTGTTGGCGCAAGGCATTCTGGCGTGTGCATATGAAATCTAAAAGCTGTATGCATTGGGAGGGCTCATGAATAGGCAATTTCTGACTAGTGGACGTCACAGCGGTGCGGTGCTTAGCTCTGTCGCCTCACAGCAGGAAGGCCTCTCTGTGTGGAACTCTCCTCCGGTCTGTGTGGGTTTTCTCCGGCTTCTTCCCACAGTCCAAAGACATGTATGGGGTTACTTTAACAGGTGATTGTAAAGTGGCCGTAGGTTTGAATGTGAGCGGGAATGGTTGCTTGTCTCTCTGTGCTGGCAACCATGCCTCTCACCCTATAACAGCTGTGGCAGGTTCCAGCCCCCCCACAACCCTGAATAAGTGGAAGAAAAGGGATGGATTTCCGACTAGTTATGTTAAACTTTTTTTTTGGAGTACTATAAATACATAGTTCAAAATCTGGATCTGTGAATATAAAATTATTATTTGGGGCTGATTTTCTTAGAACTTGTGGGCATTTCTTTTTTTTTTTTTTTTTACTCTACAGCCCTGCGGGGACTTGCTTGGTATAACATGTATGAAATTGCTATGGTAACTGATTGTTAAATTCTCACAAACAAAGCAAATGCTCATTATTGCTTGCATTTCTCAAGCAGTGCCAAGGCAAAAATAGTAGATGAACGACTACAGAGCAAAGCTTAATGCTACAGAAAAGCAAATCTATATCAAATATTGTGAGGACTTCCATCTGCATGACTGGAAGCTTTGTTGTAAAACTGCAGAGGCGTGCAAACTCATTGAGCCGACTTCCCCATTACTATTTCTTGTTTTTTTTTTTTTTTTACTCATTTCACGCACAGCAAACATGTTGGTTTCTCAAAACTGATAAATTTACCTCTAGTGAGTCAGCACTCTCCAACAAAGGGAATAAAGCTGTGAATGCCTCCAAGTTATTACATCTAAAATAAAAAAAGCCAGACTAGTTAACAAAGCTGATATTTGAGTGGTTGTGAAAAACATCCCTCACTGGAATTCCCTATACTCCATACTAATTACAGCAATATTACTGCATGAACAATTGTGATTATAAGTGTGACTGTGGTGTAGTTGCATAGAAGCAAGGGCACCACAGTACTACCAGTGCAGAGAAACACGGTCAGTATTAATCCTCAAGTACTCGTGCTAATGACTGTGTGTGCGCGTGTGTGTACCGATCTGATGAGGCGGTCCAGGTCGTCCACTTCGAAAGTGTGTGGATTCATGTGGTTCAGGTGCTCAAACTGTTTCAGCAGGGTCTGGTGGTCCACTGTTTGGCCTGCAAGAAAAGGATTAATGATTCAATTAATTTAACTGTAACACAGTTAGATTAAGTGTTTTGGAGCTGTATGAACTTGATAAGGAAAAAAGATCTTTCCTTTACTTTAAAATTGAGAGCGAGTGATTGCGTCGCAGTCACTCTTTTCCAGTTGGTTTTACAAAGTACTTCAATATTTCTTTAGTACGTGATTGATGCACAGAAAGGAACAAGCAGGGGGCTTTCTTTACCCAAGCGTCTGATCAAATTTACTGTGGAAAAGAGTCAAAGGGTTGCATAACTATCAGTGTGTTTTTGTTTTTAAGAAGACGGTGATCTATGAATTCTACCTTTGAATTCCTATGACCTATGAATTCTGCATTTGTTCTTTAACTGCATTTGATATATTAATCTATTTTGTATAAATGCTCATTCGGCAGCTCCCATTAATGATCAGAATTCACTTAAAGTCTAAGTATAATGTATATTGCATCATCCTTGTCTTTTAAGAGCCAAGTTTTTCATGTGATGACACAACTAACGGATTGACTTTAATTGCGGAACTTGTTGTGCAACCTTAATAAGCACAAGTTTGCCAGTGACACATCATTCTTTAATTTTTTTTCTTTTTTTTTTTTTTCTTCAGATACTCACCATTCCCTTCCTGGATGTCGTGTTTAGCTTTTATGAGCATCCGCAGCCTGTTCATCTCCTCTCTCTTTAGCTCATCCAGCTTGGTCCGAAAATTGTGCTGGACAAAGTTCAGCTCTTTGGAAAGTTTGCCTTGCTGCAAGCAGAAAGTCAACATACCACTGTTCAATAAAATAAATGCCCACGTCAATAACCAGCTTACAAAACACTGGGCCGTTTGGTCAGTGTGTACCTTGATGTCATCCATATTGGCATTTTTGAGCTTTTCTCTAAAGTGGGGGTCCTTCTCGAGATACTCAATGACCTCCCTGAGGTAGCGGTCGTAGTGCAGCCCAGTGTCCTGAGGAACAGACCGCATTTAACTGGTTAATGCATAACATTAATTAGTACCATTATGGATCATTTTTCAGTCAATTAACTCTTGCTAATGAACCCTTACACCTAATTTAACAGATTCTGTTCTTGTTTATTTTTTCTATTAGTCATTTGCCAGCAAGCACGGGAGACAGCCCTGTCTGAAACACTGTCAGCCCAAAATGGGTCTTCATGTCTGGATGACTCTGAGGTTTATTTACTCAGCTGTAAGACCCCATTTTAATGTGATATCCCTGTATTTCACGATGCCTGCATGACTCACAGTACTCTGGGGTGGCTCCAGTTCCTCCTCTTTAGGCTTTTCTTTGGTCTTGTCCACACTGATAGGCACTGACTGGATACACAGCCACAAACTCAGCAGAACAAGCCCACACCGGGACATGGCTTTGTTCCTCACCATCTGGTCAGATAAGGCATACACAAAACAAATAAGAAAAAAAAAAAAAAAAATATATATATATATATATATGGCATACTGATGAGGTTATACAAATTAGTCTCAATTAATCTTAAAAGCAATTAAGATAAGGAAAGGGCCGCGCAGCACACGTGTTTGGTGGCTTACTTTACAACAATTCCTCTGAGATCTCGAAGTTGAACGCTGTGAACCTGTTAGTCACAGGCAGCGAAAAACACAGACTGAGTGTGTAATTTAAAGAACAGGTTGTTCAGCAAGGATCGTGTAGTGAGGATGGCAGCTCATTCATTATCACATAGATGTAGAAAAGCCACCAAACAAGCCTCAGCAGACAGAGAGAATAGCGCTACCTTGTGTGAAATAATACTTACTTGTAATGTGGTGCTTATTTTGGCTTCCTCGTTTTATCCTTCGCCTAGCTTTCACGGTTTAGTGTTCCTCAAAGTGCCTGAGCTTCACCGGAGGTTGTTTACAGCCGTCATTTGTCAACTACCAATACAAGCCTCCTTTGGCCACAACCTATATAGAAAGGTTGCGTTCACCATGGCAACGCCCCGCCTCAGGCTGCTCTTATTGGCCTAAGAAAGCATACTTTCGTTCATAAAACAATCGCGTTGAGAGTTGATTGGTCGTTGCACCTGTCACTCAAGCTGTATCAACAACAGCGCACACCACCCCACCACCCCATCGGGCTTAAGGTGCGTTGAACCGAACTGTACGTGGCGCTCGGTCAGCCACGGACGAGGGCGGAGTGCTCAATGCAACACACAGCAACACTACTAATATTATACAACTGGTTAACAATACTGTTTAATAATAGTCCATATGTGGTCCATCCGGCGCAGGACCAAATGACATGTCTTAAGTATTATTTTCATTATATATGCCCTATATTTAAATTAACTATAGACTACACTTGTAGAGTATACAGACATACATGCAAATATACTTGTTTAAAAATACAGCAGGAGGACTGACAGTGATAGAGGAAGCAATAAGACCTTATAGAAAAACTCTTACAGCCTTGCATTTAAATATTACCTCATCTGCGAATAAATAAAATGCAATATCTCCTTACAGGATACTTAATATCTACTGAAGGATAGAGATAGAAATGTATTAACAAGTGAAGCGAGTGTGCTGAAAAGATGAAAGGAGTACTTTGAGAAGCTCATGAATGAAGAAAATGAGAGAGAGGAGGACAGATGGACCACAGTGAATCAGAAAGTGCAGAGGATTAGTAAGGAGGCAGTGAGGGAAGTTATGAAAAGGATGAAGAGTGGAAAGGCAGATGGGCATAACTGCCGAGGTATGGAGAGAGGGCAGTGGACTTTTTAACCAGATGATTTGCTATGGCAATCCTAAAGGGAGCACCCAAAAATGAATAAATAAATAAATAATAATATAGTAAAGAGGCTATTATAGTTTACCAAAATGAATTACTGAAAAGGTAAAACAAACAAAAACATCATATTCCTTTTACTTATTCAAATGTATCTGGTGAAAATCAAATGCATTTAATGAAATACAAAAGTACAACATTTCCTTCTGACATTTGATATGTGAGTAAGTTCACAATGACATAAATTACAAATAATAACATTTAAAAAATGTCTTGGGTTGCTTCTGGAAGTTGAGTAAATAGATTTAATATCCCAACACTGGTTGCTACACGATACCAAAACGTCATATGTATATGAAGCCTCTATGAAAGCTGTCATAATTGTGTATGTAAAATGAAATCCACAAAACACAGAACTATGTTTATAAAGTGTACATTATGGAGCACTGATATTACTGTATGTGAATTATTTTTTCTTTTAGGTCAACAATTTATACATTCCCTCAGTAATATGACTTTCAGAGTGTAAAGCTTCATGCAGTTATGATTTATTTAAAAAAAAAGTTTTAAATTATACATATAAATTGTGGTGAAAAAAGCCTTAAAAACTAAATTGTTGGGCAACAATAGGCCCCCCCGGATGTGAAGCACTATTAAGATTGTTCCAATCAACAACAATAACTGAATTTAATTAGCTCAACCATCCCTTAGCATTGCTGCTATACAGTCATGTGAAAAATAAAGAGAGCAATTACTTCAAGTTATTACTGCTAAAGATGGTACAAGATACTGAATTATTGGGCGTACACAGGAGTATCTACGTTGTGTTTTCTCAGGACTGCATAGAGTCCTGCAAAAATGTTCTTTTTGGCATGACTGCAAGGTCAGGCTGCTGAGAACGTATGCGCTGAGCACTTCTTCACCCCCTGCTTTCACTCCCCATATGCCACTATTGTAAGCCATGAGCTTTAGTGCACTCTGTCCCGTAGTTAGTTAGTTTTGCTCTGTTTGTTGTTTGTGGTCTCTCTCTGTTCCTCTTTTGGCTCTTTTCGATTGCCCCATCCCCCAGCATATGGTTGCCCACTCCCTTAGCTTGGTTCTGCTGGGCGGAGTTTTTCCTGTTAAAGGGGAGCTCTTTCACCCCACCATTGCCAAATATTTGCTCATAGGTGAGCTGATTGTTGTCTCTACAATATTGTAGAATCTTTACCTTAAAGCACCTTAAAACCGCTGTTATTTTGCTGTTGCTTTATAAATAAACTTGAATTGTACTGAACAGAATAAAAAGCTCAAGTGTTCATGCACAGGATGTAACTTACAACATTTACGAGAGTGCTTTATTTAAGTACAGATTTAACATGTTTTTACATTTTAAGTATTACAGTGTTATGCTTCCTAGTACTTCTGCTGCACTATATTATGCAAATATTGTTGTTTACGCCATACCAATCATTTTAAAGCATCCATCTATCCATTTTCTTCTGCTTATTCATGTCAGGTTTCCGGGGAAGCTGGAGCCTCGTGTCTATGTGCATCATTAAAGTGAAACACACCTAATGACTCCATAGTTATGATCCAATAATATAATTTATATGATTCTGCATAATGTATACTTTTACTTTAGGCATGGTAATTTCCACACACTTCATATATGATGCCTCAGTAAGGTTAAGAAGCATGTGGTCTTGAAGAATGTGGTTATGAAGAAATGGCCCAGTGCAGTATAAAGTCATAATGTGTATGTTGTAATGTTCTAAAAAATGCTGTTGTAATTACTCTGTTATAATCCTCTAAAATACATGTTCCTTTCACCGTGTTCTTCTTGTAAAATCCTTGGATTTTTTTTAACACTTACGGGCAAGGAACCAAATATGGTAACTTCATCGACCTTGATTTTCTACATGAAAATGAAACATTTTGAAGATCGTCACAAAAGTAATCAAGTCTTGTTACATTCTCCAATAATACTCTAAGGTTGAAATGCTGAATTTCAAAGTATTTTAATGTGTGCCCTAAAAAGGGTTAAAGTAAAGAGTCTAAATACTTGTTTCATCACTTTCTGAAACAGTTATACAACCCGAAACTAATTTCAAGCTTGTGCAGAACGCATTTCATGTACTACATTTGTATTAAGTGCTGCAGCATAACTAACCAGTGACTGCTCATGTGCGGTCACTGGTCTGCACGAGCCTAAAAATTTTACCCAGTGCCATTTTTCTACTCTGTATTTATTCGTGATCAGATATTCTAATTTACTGCGGGCTCCATGCCTTGTTCTTGGTCCCACGTTCCATTCCATTTAAAAAAAATTCTACAAAAATGTTTTGACACCGACCTCTTTAGTTCACACGGTGGTGCTGTTGTCGCTATCAAAACGAGACCCAGCCAGGCAGAAATGCTACCCAACTGTGTCCAACCAAAACTCCACCAACCACCTCAACAGGAACTGACGTGCTCTCTGTGCAAGTGGATGGAAAAATGCAGCTGCAGGAAAAATGGCTCCAAACGCCGCACCGCTGAAAGGTGAGAAATAAAGCTTTTTACAGTCCGTGTCTGCCTGTAAAAGTTTGATCTCGTTGTTGGCCGCAATCAGCTGTTGGGTCTCAGTTGCATTCGACTGTTTCCCGTTTGAGGAAATGTGAATTTCTCCATTACTGCGGGTACTTGGCAGGACCAAAGCAGTTGCCCGGTTACTTTTAAATTATTAAATCAGTGTCTCTCACGGAGCAGTCTTCTGAGTTTGTCCTTGTGTGGCTAAATTCAGCTGTGTTTATGTTTTCAGTCAGCGACCAGTTTGCTTATTGTGTGCGCGCATTTAGCAGGTTTAGCGGCTAACTTAGCATCCAACACAGTCAAAAGTTAAAGTAAAAAAAAAAAAAAAAGCAGCCATCAAAAGTATCAAGAAGTAGTGTTTGACCGAACAAACCGGGTTAGTTTGCAAGATAACTTTGTTATTATTTGTTAAAAGTAACCGCTATCGCGTGTGTACCACTAGGTTGCTCCCATTTTAAGATGCGTACATAGTGAAAACAGTAATGCTCGTGATTTATTGACAATGTCCCTCATGTTGGCATCAGGTGAGCATCAGCCGCTGTGTTAGCTAGCTGTCACACTAAGCTGTAAATGATGTCTTTGGGTTTGATTAAGCCAAAAATTGCTCGATATTAGTCTTTTAAGTAGAGATAATGCCATGGCAAACGTCGTATTTATAATCTTTCCCAAGTGTTACGTAATACTACATTTGTTGGCTAACCATAGAACCGAGCTACTAACACTGGACCAAATTGTGTCTCCCTTAAAACAACATGAACTTTAATATTATCAGAAAAACTACTCAGTACTATTTATATGACAGCCAACTAGTCGTCACTGCTTTGAAGGTTGCAACAGTACAAACTGAATAGGAACTGCTTATGGACCAGAGTCACTTCTAGCATTTTAAATGAGATGGGTCAAAATATTTTATTAAAAAAAAATAGTGCAGAAAACACAATGCAAATGGTTTACTATGAAAATATACTTAAAGTACCTAAAATAGAAGTATTTATTATGTTGAATTATATACATTATATCATAGGATCAAAAAGATTGATTTTAATATTTATATTATTTTTAAATGTGAAAAATAATAAGTCATTTAAGCTTTAAAATACATTTTATGAAGTGCGAAGTACAATATTTGCATCCAAAGTATAAGGAAATAAGTATAAAGAAGCTTAACATTGAAACACTGAAAGGGCACTAAAATTGTATTTCAATAAAGTACATAGTCACATGTTATGAGGGCTGATTGCATGCCAGCTGCTTGTTTCTGTCATATGTGCAGTTCATTGTTCAGATAAAGCTAGTGCAGTTTAAAAGACAATTATGAATTGTCACATTTGTACAGCTTGTTTGGCTCTGTGCTGGTGAAGTGGATAACATTTGTCATTTTAGTTTGCTGGTGCTCCAGCAATATAGAGTGGCCAGTACAGAAAATAGGAAGAAGTTTTAGTGTGTACTTTTCTTGAGAACAATATCTATTTAAAAAAACAACTGGTTACTTATTTCCACTTTTAAAGATCCCTGTACTTTGTACATCTCCATAATGTATTGCTTACTTCTGCACTTTTGCATATTTTTGTAAGCATGGCCTGCCTGTCGCTCATTAGGTCTGAACTCAGTGTGAGTTCGGCTGTTCACCCAATATATAATTTTGCCATTCTGTAATATATATAATATATTTATCACAGTGTTAAAAAAAAAAACATCTTCCACAAAAAACAAGCTCATGGACAGTGTTAAAGCATGTAACTGTCAGATAAAGCTACATAAAGGTTATAGTAGAATGAGTTGTATGTCAAGGAGTTTAAAAACATGATTGAGGCTTTGTCAGATCACCCTGCCCCAGACTCCTGGAGTTATTACTGTGACTTTTGTGTCTGTAAACCTTTTCACTTAAGCAATAATCTTTACTGGAAGCATGTGACTTAGGAAGCTGAATAATTTAACAGTGCTGAAGTCATGCTCAAATGTTGAATTACGGTTATACACATCCTGGGTATCTGCCATCTCTTGCCACAGAGGGATGGAACAGTTTGCAGTGTTTGTCTTGGCTCTAGATGGGTTTTTTCCTCCAAATTATTATTTTTTTTATTCATGTTGACACATGTGGCTATCTTGATTCGGCATCTTCTGCGTAAAGCCATTGTTGCAATTATTACAGATTATCCTTAGTGCTGTTGGATCTCTTTAGTAAAAATGAATTGGATGAATCCATTCTCTTTTTTCATCTTCTCTTGAATTGGAGCTATTATGGGTCCATCTGCCCACTCTGTAATGATATGCACTGCAAAACAGTTGAGAAAACCAGAATGTAGTTTTTGATCATGGTTTCTCAGGTTGAGCCAGTGTTTACGTTCAGAATCAGGAAGTAGCCACTATTTAGTGTTCAGTGCCCAGTGTGTTGAATCATTTAGCAGTTAAGAGGCTCAGGCCTTTTTCATTTATGACTTGCAGCTTAGTATGTGCTTATAGACTACACTCTCACTCAGCCCAGAATTAGTTAATATTTAAAATTTGTGACATTTCTGCAGCGTGTAAAGCCTTCAGTGACAACACGCACCAAAAGATGATGACATTTTTCATGCATTCAGTGTCTCCAAGCTGTAGTCTTGGCAAAGTTGGCACGAACCAATCCAAGTCATTTGCTTAATGACTGCAGCCACATTGTCACTGCTTGCTGGTGTTCACACAGCTGATAAGACAGTCTTGGGCCATGGTGCTAACATAATGCTAACAGAGTGAGACAGAGCCAGAGGAAGAGAGAGAGAGAGTGAGAGAGACCCACTGGGGCTGTTTAGCATGCCAAATTCCTCAGCTGCACAATAGTGTTAGGCTAGACTGAGCCCCAGCACAGCCAGCCTTCTCCACCACAATGGGAGGGGAAGCTCAGGAGAGGCCGGTGACGCCTGGGGAGAGAAGGAACTCACTCAACCCCAGGGCTGTGATCGTTCGATGAATGCTTGCTTTGAGTAGGCGCCGTGTCATTTTAGGATCACAAAGCACTCTTTGCGGCAATGTTTTTCTCATGTAATAGACATGGGATACCTTTTGCTCCTTCCTGTTGTTGTTGTAGGCTAGCCGTAAATAGTTTGGATTATCATGGGAGTTTTTGAGTGTTATATGAAAAAAACAAAAATTGTTTAGATTTTGGTTATGATGAGCATAATTTACAAATTTCTTTTGAAAAGAAAATGACTGTCCTCCACAGTAACATACACGTTTGTAAGGTAAGTGAATCTAGATAAGCAGGGTGAGTCATGTAGCACCTTCTTTTTATAAATCACCTTGTGCAATTGTTTGATGTAGTCCTTTTTTTTGGTATGCAGTCAGTTCGGCTTGTGGATTAAACAATTACAATGTACACCATGTAGAAGTGCATAAAAGTGCATGGCTTTGACTGAGTCAAGTTCATTGTCGGTGTGATTGGCATGTGTATGTAGACCAGGCAAGTTAAGTGACCTAATTGATGCCCCTGGTTCCAAAGCACGCACAAGTAGTTATTGGCAGTTGATCAATATGAAATTAAAGCATGCTTAGCACAACTGTTACAAATAAACAGTCTCCATTCTGTGCAACTACTTGTGGCCTCTGGATGGTTGTAACTCAACGGGTAGGGTTCATTAATTTTATAGTTGATGATTTCATTCCTTGTTCCTCCTTCCTTGCTTTGATTCTGTTTGACCACATCCTGATGTCATGCATTTTTTCCCCTCTCTCTCTTTTCTTTTTGTTTTTAGGTGTTTAAAGCCTTGTTCTGCAACCCTTTGGGCCACGTTGACATAAAAGCCGTTATATTCATGGCACCTTCCACTTGACAGAATGGCCCAGATATCAAGTGGTAATGGGTTCAAGCTGGATGTCCCCCAGTCAAAGGGGGCTGTAGGTAAGGAGGAAGCCCTTCGTATGGAAGAAGAGGCTTTAGCAAAATTGCAAAGGGAGAAGAAACACACTCTTTCACCTACAACATCCTCATCTTCCTCTGGAGCGTCCGCATCCTCCTCCAAGCCAAAACCATCTAAATCTACCACTACTGTTCCTCAGCCTTCACCCTCTACTAATAGACCAGACAAGGACCTCATTGTTTTCCCAGAGACCAAGAAAAAGGCAGAACAGGATACGTTCAGGGATATTGATGTGGACAAACTGACCAATGAGGAACTTGAAAAGCTCCTACTTGATGAAAACTTTGGAGCTAACAGCAAAGTGTCCCGCCCCTCGTCACTTCTGGGGTTTAATCTCAGTTCCTCCTATCCTGGACGCCATGGCTGTAGCTCCTCTCCTTTCCAGAGCAGCCAGTGGACACCTGTTCTGTCCAATCCATCTATCTCTGGTGTATCCACTCCCACCCTTCAGCCCACACCAATGTTCCCGTCTGCTCCATTTCCCAAACCAGGCACATTTCAAAATGGATTCACTCCTGCCATGACACCGTTCATCTCCCTGCCGGCCATGGCTTTCACTCCTATCCAGCCTGCTGCTGCCATGGTCTTCCCGCAGCCAACTGTGGACCCGGAGATGGCTAAATTGTTTGACAAGATTGCCAGCACCTCAGAATACTTGAAGAATGGCAGATTGGCCAGCACTGACCTAGATTCCTCTCAAGCGGTTACGGCCTCTTTGGCACCCAACCCACCACCCCAACAGCCAGCAATTATGGAATCGTCTTCCATCAGCCGCGTTGCCTGGCTGGATCTGGACCCACTTACAAAGCGAAAATCTGATAATGAGGAAGCAGCTGCGGAGTCTGTAGGTACTCCTCAGACTGTATCCGGAGCCTCTGCAGGGGATCCTTGGGATGCGGTGCTCGAGACTGAAGGAGACAGTTGTGAAACTCTGGAGGGCAGAGTTTCACACTCAGTTCGGTCACAACAAAGGCGGGCATCAACGGGAGCGCCCGTCACTAGGAGTCACTCGCTCAACATCCCAGGGACTTCCTCACAGCACAAAACAAACAATCAGGTGGGAACACAGTAAAATGTAAAAGTCTGAAAAATTAAGAGGGAAATTAATAATCAGTTTAATAAAGAAGAAGAAATTTTGGTCATTTACATTTGAGCATGGATTCAGGATCAGGTTAAGGAATGTTTATTCAGGATGTGATGACAGTTGTTT
The DNA here is from genome assembly GCA_034780415.1 of Cichlasoma orientale. Taxonomy (NCBI): domain Eukaryota; kingdom Metazoa; phylum Chordata; class Actinopteri; order Cichliformes; family Cichlidae; genus Cichlasoma; species Cichlasoma orientale. The sequence continues at coordinate 497,778 of JAVDPK010001737.1, read as the reverse complement.
GGCTATTTGGTAATTAAATATCACCAGTTAGGCTAAGCACTTTGCTGCTTATCACTTCCAACCCTGTACCTTATCCAGACCTTATTCATCATCCACTATTAGAGTGCCAACAGCAAAAATGCGAATATGCATTTCAGAATTAACGAGGATATAAAACCCCTGGTCTCAAAACATTGGTGAGTGAATGGGTTTAATGGTTTTCAGAACAGATGATAGTGGATCTTCTTGTTCAGCCAAAGCACCCATGTTGCTTACAGCTGCATCTATATTCCTTGCTCATTCACAAGCAAAACATCCTCCTTACTTGTGCTCCCTGTAATTTAGTATTTCATTGTGGTTAGCTACCCAGCGTTTCACCCCACAATTTGCTCACAACCCCATTTTCTGAATAATTTTGCCATGCTAGAATGAAGTGATCCAATTTCTTGGAATGAATATTTGAAGCATATATTTGGGACAGTGCTGTGGGCAAGTGGCATGGGCTGTCTAAATTTTTTTTTTTCATTAAAACGGAACAACCATCTGTCAGATTTTGGCTTTAACTCTGAGTTGAGGTGGTGAGACAAGACTAGTATTTTTGTGTAGAGCAGTGTAGCCATGCTGAGGTATACCAGCAAAATATACATATCATGTACTTCCTCTGTACTCAGTGTCTGAAACTCTTCTGCATAGAAATGAAAATGGTTAAACACACCACAGGACCTTTTCACTTCTCAAGGTCCTGTGGTGTGTTTGTTACCACTGTCTACAGCTGGCAGAGATGAGGAGCATATATACAAACAGTACTCTGACCCTTTTACTTCAATATTGCATTGTTTCATTAACAGTGGTCAAAACCTTCAACAAACCTTGACGGGGGGGGGGGGTGTCAAGACTCCAACTTCCTCATCATTGTGTTTCAGTGTGTCATTACCAAACAATTTGTCTCTAGTGCCTTTCCCACACCAGGGTATATAGAGCATCATACAGCCCCCCCCTATTTTAAGGATTTTACAGGAAATTTGGAGCAAATGTGGTTTGAGGACAGATTATGTCGCAGTAAAGCAAAATAAAGTGTAAAGTCACATTATGGAAAAAGTCAAAAACAAGACCAGCCAAGGGTAGCTTTAATATACTGTTCTGGTAGATTATTCATGTCTCTGTGTGGGATATATAAACACATACATTACCTTTTATCAAAGGCAGCTTGGCCACACTTGTGTGGTCTTCATTCCACAGTTGAGGAATTTTTGCTTGAGCAGATGAAACCGTGCTTGCTTAATCATGCATGTATATTATGCCTAGGTTCGAGCGTGTGTTTGGTAGTGAGGCTGCTGTGTTGTGTAACTTGAGCCTTTTGTCGCTTGGCCTTATTCAGATAAGTCTGTCCACGCTGTTTTTTTTTTTTTTATCTGCATCTACCTTATCTGCCTTTTTTTTTGTGCATGCCAGCTGATGATGATGATGTGCGCTTGCATGTTGGTGTTATAAACAGGAACAAGTCTGCACAGCTCCCCGGTGCCCCGCAGCAGAATGACCCAACAGCTTGCCCTCTTGATTTGCTGTGCCAACTCCAGCCTTATTTACACTCAGGAGAGAGAAATGCTGAGCAACTGAAATTTGAGCATGTAATGAAGGCAAAATAATCTATATTTCCTATCTTCCAGCATTTTTATTTATTTTTATTTAACTTTATTTTCTCTCTTTTTTTTAACGGTAGCTTAACACAGAACTTACACTTTTCAGCTACTCCCTTATTTACAAGGGGTCACCACACAACAGATGGCTCTGCATATTTGGTTTGGCAGATTTTCACTGTGTGTGAATGTGTAAACCTCTATGCTGTGGAGCCACCAATACAGAAAGCATCTAAAAAGGGCAAACAGAAAGCAGTGAAGTTGAAATCTGAACAAGAACATAGGAGTGAAACCAGACTTGAAACCACATTGTTTGAGACTGCACACCAGACTTCCCTCCACACCATGCATGCCAATCTGTCCCAACATTTTTGGCTTTATAACATTTATTTTTATAGCACTTGTCAAAACCAGTGCTACAAAATGCTTTACAAAAACACAGTACACAAAATAAATATAAACAAGTAATGTTACAAGAAAATTAAAAAAAAAAAAACCTAAGGATAAAATATCCAAAAATGAAAGGCTTTATGTAAAATGAATACAAAAACAAATGTGCACCACAACACTGTTGTTGAATTACAGTATACAGCCAGATATTAAACACCTCTCAGCCCTACCTCCTAAAGATTAATGAAACCTTCAACAGCACAGCAGCATAATTAAAATACTGGTTTCACTTGCTTTGTGACTGTAAGTGGAGATGAGCTCAGTTTTCCTTTTGGGCCTAATTTTGTTTTGGACCCCATTTATGCCAGCAAAAGTCACAAATCACAAGGCTTTCCCAAGATGATTGTTTGGATGGCTTTAAGTTAGCCTGTGGTTGCCAAGCCTTGTTATAAATGGCAGGAACACACTGTAAGATGTGGTAGTGTGGGCAGATAGGGTGTAAAATGGAACAAATGTGTTTGAACTTGAAGACTTTGAGTCAGAATCAAGCTTTCTGCTGTTGTGTCTGCCCCTGTTTCCTTCTCTGCTATTCCACCTCTCCCCTTTGTCTCTTATTGTCTTCTCTGTGTCCTTACTTGCTTTCAGTATGTCACTTTTTACTTTTGTCACTTCACTACTTTCTTTCTGCCTCTCCTCCAGCAGTCCTGTTCTTTCCATTCCTATGGGTTTCAGTCTCTTAAATAACTGATAGACCACAGAGCCTGGCTTCAAATCCTTAGCTTTGCTTTTTGGGATTAAAGATGTAAGTTAGTGATAATCAGCAGACAAATTTCTCTATCTTTATTACAAGCATCACGCCTCAGAGTGTTCAGGCCTCGCTCTTACTGTTTGCAAACTAAGGGTTGTCGTATTGGTGACAACACTGTTTCACATTACATTCTCATTAGATAAATTGTCTGAACTGAACCTTAGGGTATAACTCTACAGAGAGTGGAAACGTATATGAAAGATTTGCTTGTTTAAAAAGATTAGGCTAGATGTTGTATGTTGCATTAATAACTTGTCTAAATAAATAACTAGTTTTCAGTAATACAGCACTGATGCTGAACAGTGTAAATGTTTTAATAGAAGTTAATTAATAACTTCTAGGGAGTAGTGTTTAAACAAGTGCCCAGTTTTGACCTTTCAGTGCAGACTGGTTAAGCATATGTGTGTCTGTTTGCTCATGCGCTTGTTATTAAAAATAACCTGCAGGCTGATTTTTATCGCCACTGGCCATTTTTATCTGATCGTGTGCTGTGAAATAAGGTAACAGTGGGTGGTGTGTACTGAAATCTGCAGTATGCCAGCTTGCGCTGTACTTTAAAAAAAAAAACCACACACACAAAAAACTATTATATAGCCAAATCTTTTCCTCCCCCACAGATCTAAAGACTTGCAGAAGCTCTTTTACCTCTCTTACACCTCCACACCACCCTACTCCAAACTCTGCCACATTTTCTCTTTATTATTGTCTAATTACAGCTTGTGCACAAGTGTGATCTGCTATAGCGCTCTGAACACTCACAATTTTTTTTTCAACCAGACAAATACAGGGTTAGATGATGCTGCACTGCCAGGATGTGGAGTGCATTCCAGTTAAATGTCTGACTCACTGGGAAACAGCTGATCGTCTCTTAACCTTTGCCCGTGCTTACTGGTAGAAGACAAGAGGAGTATTGTGGAAGATTAAGGAAGCAGCTAGAAAGCAAATACTAGTGCATATAATAACAGTGCTGCTAACAGGTGTAAGTGAAATTGGTAATCTTTAAATTACAAAATACCAAACACATCAAAGTTTCTGCTTTTGATCACTTTGTTCATTAAGTCCTAGTTTTTCAAGGCAGAGGATTCAGTTTATTCCAGGAAGTATGACTTGGATAGACACTGGTCATTTCCTTATTGAAAGAAGAAGTAGATTTGTGTTTTCAAAGCCGTTGGTTCCTCTGATGTAAACCTCAGTGTTTCTTGTTGAAGTGTTTAGAAAGATTTTTATTTTTTTTTGTATGTGAAACTAAAAGCGTTTTAGCTTGATGGGAGCTGCTGTGTATACGCAACCCATTAAAAGGAAACAATATCCTGTCAGTAAGTCCTGGTACACTGTGACAGCCTCACTTAGCATTTCCTGCATGAATTTATATTGTAAAATTAAATCTAGACAATACCGAGACCTGCAGAGTTTGGAATATTGATAGCTCTTGATTTGAAGTCCTTTTTAAATACATGTTTGCCTGCCAGAGAGACCTTATAGCGCCTCCCAGAGTTCAGAGGATGGGATCTGTCTGCCAGGTTACTCTCCACCTTCCTCCTTGCTCCGTCTGTAAAAAGTTGGAGTTGCGGGTTTTCCAACTGATTTTCTTGGTGTTGGCAAGAAAGTTTATTCTTAGATCTGCACTTTAAGGAAATGTTCCAGGCAGGGAGGTGAAGGGTTAAAGTAGTCTTAAAAACATTTTTTATGCCACTTCTTGAGATCTAGAACCACGACAATAACTCTTCTAAGAAGATAAACTTTCTGTGAGCATCTCCTGGAAATATTCAGTGTATTTTCAGACAGGCACACCTGGGAGTCTAAAACGGTTTTCCACATTTCAGCATGTTGGCAGTCGAATGACACTGTCTCTGTTTTTACACCTTAGCCTGTGCAGATGACTAACGTAGTACTATTTTGCTTGTACTATGTTGAAACAAAGTAATTTGCAGGCCAAATATTAATTATTCAATATTAAAACCTTTTTCTCTACTGACACAAGCTCCAGTTTGAGTTAGCCATATTTTTGCTAAGCAATTATAAGTTCTGTGGCAGATCAGATATCCATAGTTGCCAGGTACTATTTGAGTGCAGGTTTCAATTTGACAGTCTAGGGTAGAGAGGTAAGGAGTTGTCTGGTGTCTAGATACACGGGGTAACTCAATCCTTACGCTGGGCATGGAATTACTACCAGCCACAAGCTGAAACTGTGGTTGACTTTCTTCTACTGTGCGCTCAGGCTTTTCTTTGTGCCTGTTTATCACTAAAAGTTCATCAAGCTCGTCTGGTCTTTTCTGAATTCTGGCCTTGTTTATCAGCATTAAGCATGAACAGACTGAGAGATGTTTGGTACAAGCACACAGTCCTTGATTCAGCAGCTTAACAAATAGTTATTGTTTGTTATTGGTTGATGTTTAAATTTTTTTTTGCTTGTGCTACATTTCAACTCATTTCTTCATGGGACCACTATGCCTGTTAAGGCACTTAAAGGTTAAATAAAATAAAAAAAGGGGGGGGGGGTGCATCATTTGTGACATTCTGGTTTGAAAGTGCTCCGATTGTATACTTAACACTCTCCCGGCAACTAATTTTCTAGTTGATTACTCTAACAGCAAGAAAACACTCAGTCAAAATTGAGAGCAGATTATTGGACCTGTCTGTACTGTACAAATGCTGAGTTTGTATTTAAGAGCCTTTTCACATTCTTCATGTTTGGCAGGAACCAGATCTTTTAAATGCTGAAATGTGTGTTGCTTATAATTTAATATATGAAAGTTAGATTTGTTTGCAGTGTGTGGCTGCTTTGTTAGCAGCTTTAGCGTTTCCGTGCAGTTTACACAGTGGTTCAGGATGTGGTTACCCATTGTTACAGATGAGTGATTATATGCCATTTGACACAGACATGTCCTATATACGGTCAACATAATTTTCCAGATCAAAGTGCTGTAACGATGCTCTCTTCCACAGGGGCTTTCGTGTCTTACTATAAACACCGCTTGTTTACAGCATCACAGAGAGAGCGAGGGTGGTGCTGCCATTTGTCGCATATAGCGCGTGGCTACATAATATAGTTGCATTTAACCAACTAGTGTTTGTAGTGCCAACTAGAGAGGGCAGAAACATTTAATTGTCTAGTCAGCTAAGCATCCACTTACCAAATATTTACACCTGGTCATATGTCAACCGGCTGTATCCCATTGGTGGTGGCTGTAATCGCTGCATAACTTGGTACCCAGTTAGTTCACCTGTCGACACCTGTTCACATGTCACCACTTTTTTTTTATTGACATAGCGTGGTTTGTGGTCAACAAATCCATGCTAGCCTGTTCCTGTCTGTCCACTCTTAAGAAATAACCATTTTAAAAGTGTCAGCACTTCATCCACATTCTTCAAACATTTAGCCAGTGTAAAATCAATGTGGCACAGAGGATGAATATGGGCCAGTTTATTTGCTGGCAAGCCAAAATTAGCTGGTACTGTTATTTGTCAGGTTTGTCTGTACACTAAAATAAAGTCATAGAGAAAAAATGTCTTGAGATGGTTGCTCATCTTCTGAAATAACCTCGCTTAGCCGTTGTCTTCATTTTGGTAAAAAGTAGATCGATTTTATCCCTTCGCTGCTCTCTTCAAATAATGGCTGAGGAGCAGATTTCTAAAATGTTTTGTCATTCAGTGTTATTTAGTAGGTCTGTGTTGTATAACTCTGGTCAACATGCCAGAAGGCTAAGTTACCCCAGGAAAAAGCAGATAGTTTTAGATGTATGTCATTTTGATGAAGCAGGAGTCTTGTGTTTCATAATTGATGTGTTTTAGTCTGAAGTAGAATGTGGCCAACTAAATGATGCATGACACCCAGCACAAACAGGCGTCTCTTCCAGAACTGAATCTTGCCCATAACGACATTTGTCAGGATGGTTATATCAGGGGTTTTTTTTTCCTGCATTTTTTTCAAACTTCTCAACAGGTTTGGAAAGTGCAGAAAAATAACTTGTGACAGGTTTCAGTGTCGTGTCTGTTTAGCAGTCGATCATGAGGAAGTTAGAAGAAATTCTGCCCAGTGTTAAATAGGGATGTGTGCGACTAGATGGCTACTTGTCGCTATTGTCATTTAATCTAATTGTTAAGATCTAAATGGATGACCAGTGTCGGTACATTGTCATCCTAAATGTTATGCAGCCATGTGTCACCAGATGGAACTGCAGCCCCGACATCGTTGTAGAAAAACGCCATATTTTAATCTAGGCCTGAAATCTTTGCGAGGCCTATTGTTCTTTATTTTGAAGGCAAAAGAATGAGATCGTGGGTACAAGCAGTGGACATGAGCTTCCTCCGAAGGGTGGCTGGCCTCTCTCTTAGAGATAGGGTGAAGAGTGCAGTTATTCGGGAGGGGCTCAGAGTAGAGCTGCTACTCCTCTACATCGAAAGGAGCCATTTAAGGTGGTTCAGTCATGTGACTAGGATGCCTCCCGGGCGCCTTCTTGATGAGGTGTTCTCTGTGTTCCCCCGGATGAGCTGAAGAATGTGGCTGGTGAGAGAGAGGTCTGGACTTCTCTGCTTAGGCTGCTCCCCCCCCCCCCTCCCCCTCCCCACGAGTTGGCCCCAGATAAACGGATGGATTTGTTTTTATTATCATTTTAGGTTTGAACTTTTATTGGGATGCGTGCCATGAATTGTCGAACAAGGTGCATCGTTCATAATGCATGCACAATGCCCCACATTTTTCAGTCGCAGTTTTAGGTTTCTGGATGTTAATTTGTCATATTTTAATATGTGAACATCTTTTGTAGTAACATGTTTTCACTTCATATTTAATATCAATTTATTTAAGGGGTCATTTTTTTCTTCTTCTTTGTTGGTTTGGAGTACAACATGCAATTTACATAACGGACGATGCTAGGTGCCACACAGTTGAGCAGCATTTGAAGTATGATTGATTGTGATATTCATTTAATTTCTTAGCCTAATAATGAGGTATCAGAGCTCCTGTATCAGTGTGTCAGAGATACAGTTTCCTGTGATTGCATTTGTGAGTTCATGGTGATTGTTAGGCTGTTTTGGTACCCCTCAAGCACAGGTAGACGCTGCAGTAGGCATTGTATTTGAATGCAGTACTTGTTCTTCCTTGACTTAGTTGGTGTCATTATGGTGAGAATGCAATGCTCTGTGCATTGTAGACAACTCTAAACTAGTGGCACAGTGAAACAGAGAGTGGGATAAGAGGTAATGTTGCTGTTAGTTTCCGCATTCATGAGCTGTGCTAGGAGAATGAGGGGGAAGCTCCTTGGAGACGTCTGCAGAGACATTAAATTGCAGTGCACCAGCAGTGGTTATGCCATTCAGGTGGACTTCAAGCAGACTTCAAGGAAGTCATTATTCATGGTGTCTGCAGTTGTACGAGTATAATCCCCACTTAAGCAGCAGCTGACGGCACTCTGTCATCTTGCTTGTACTTTGACTTTCACTCTCATCTCTTTATGAGGAACAGTGAGGGTCAGCAGTTTCAAAGGGAGGGGTTCACATGAGCTACTTAAGTGGCTAACACAGCATAAAGCAAAGAGCGCAGCATTCTCTGAGGATGCCATTACTCTTTTATATCAGGGGTGTAACGGTACAAAATTCCACAGTTCAGTTCGTTATTGCAGTTTGCTGAATTTTGGTTTGGTTCTTTTGCATATTTGAAATAGTTATTTCTAGGTCAAATGATTTATGCGAGTAAAACAAACAAATTACTTAGAACTTCTTAATTCCTTGCAAACGGTAACAAAAAATAACTTTCAGTGAACAAAAGCCACATTTGAGTAGAAAACAAATGAAAATTGAATAAAAAAAAAATAACTGATCAATTCATTCAAATGAGAGGTCTGTTATTGTTTAACTACTACAACACAATGCAACACAACATTCCTCAGAAAATAAAGCTGACAAAATAATCATCTTCTGATGAGATTCACGAGAAAATTTTTTTTTACTATGTCTCTACATATCACCATACTATCACCTCGTGCTTATTTATTCCCAATATTGTCACATTTACTGATTTTTCAGCAGATCAGACCTGCCACCCTCCTGTTTACAAACAGCTGACAGGAGCCAGCCAATCGACAAGTCTAACATTATGCCAGCCAATGTTAGACTCGATAACCAGTTTGATTACGTTCCCACATCATATGAGAGTTTATTTGCTAAGTTTGCATCAATGCAAATAAAGACAGCATGCTGTACCAAACACAAAAGGGGTGTGACTAGTTTGTGCGCTGCAGCTTGTGGAAGTGTTAGTCTTCAGCTCTGCATTTGATTTCTCGTTAACAAGCTCAAACTGCACAGTCTGAATCTGAATCCAGTCCTTGGAGATCAAAGTAACTGTTAAAGTCATGACTGGACCTACTCTCATGTCCTTTATCATCAGCTCCCATGAAGATCAGAATCTGTTGTACTGCCTATTTCTGGTTTTACAGTCGACGTCATTACACATCACAGTAAACAGAAGCGGTATTAAAGATTAATCAGCACGTGAATCATATGAAACTATTCCCATGACTCCAGACACGGGGAGCTCTCATTCTGGGTCTAACAAAATCGATCAAGCGAAACAAAGAGGAGTCTGTCCCACTGTACAGCCCTCTGTGTGTTTTGTGTGTGTTGTAGTGTGGCTATCAGCTCGCACAACCTCATTGGATTATCTGCCCGTGTTTGTTTTTGGTGAAGCAATCCTGCTCCAAATATAAACACTTCCAATAAGTCTCCTTCCTTGCTGGGTTTCCGATGTTTACGTTTTCTTTCCTCACATTTTCCCTTTTGTCCTCTTTGATCCTCTGTTTTCTTTAGTCTCTCACCTCCTTTTTTGTTTGATACTTTTCTCACTCTCTGGATCTGTTTGTCCACTCTGTGTTTGAGCGGGGGGGGGGGGGGGGGGGGGGGGGGGGGGGGGGGGGGGGGGGGGGGGGGGGGGGGGG
>JAVDPK010001737.1:436516-488022 GCA_034780415.1 Cichlasoma orientale | reverse complement strand
TCTGTTTGTCCACTCTGTGTTTGACCCCCCACCCCCCACCCGGATCCCTGCACATATGTGAAAGGCATAAAATATGAAAAGTAATTTTCAGGCTATACAAGTAACCCTTACTTTTGGTGAGCCTTGCTAAGTACATTTTATCCAGATAACCACTTTAGACAGATTTGCTACTCTTAGAGTAATGTGTGGATGATAAGATTTAACAAGTAAAAAAGTCTGAGACAGAAATCACGCTGGCAGAAACACACTCTCCTTCGTCCCTGCAGGTTTTTTGGTTTCAAACTTTGGCCTCCTTTCAGAGCTCCATGCTTCAGAGAGATTTTTGTCTCCTAGTGTAATGTCAGGTCAGCGCACACCATTGAACAGCAGGCCTGTGCTTTTGGGTCTGTTATTGCCTAAATAACATTACAGATGAGCCTGCCTGGTGTTGAGATCTTACTAATTAGGGTGTGTTTTCAGGTTTGTTTGTTTTTTTGGCATTTTGTCTTTATTGGATGGTGGCAAATGACAGGAAACAAGCGAGCGAGAGACGGCAGTTTGTCACACATTGTCGTGTGAGGGATTAGCTGGAACTAAATCAGGGATGTTCTGGTTATTTTGCATGCCTTAAGCACCAGCCTCCCATGACATCCAGAGGTAGCTCTTCTATCATATTATAGTTATTATATTATATGCATAGTATTGTATGACAGTATTATCCATAGAATTGACACAAATACTGCCTTTATTAGGCAAATGCATTTTTGGATATATAAATACATAAAACTCAAACATTACTATTTCAGCATTTGTCATTTGAGGGGTTTTTTTTGTTTCAATATTTTTGCATTATTGTGAACCGTAGCTTTTTATTGCTAAAACAACAAATAATGTTGTGATTGTTAAATAGTTCATTTTTAAACGAATCAACAAGGCGATTGCACATTATTGCCCTATTTTTGAGTCATTTGTGTAAATTCACAAATAACTTAAAGACTTATTCCAGGACCAGCTCAAGACAGGGTATTACTGAGATCTTTAACATTTTGAAGAACTCTTTTCCATAAAAGGAATTGTGCATGTTAAATTGACTTGGCACCTAACAACCTGGAACAAGGCTAATTGTCCAGTTTTATTGTTGTGAAACAGAAACTCAGCTCTATACCCTCCACAAGGCTCATCAAAAACCTCTCAGTTCAGAATTGGTCAGAAATCCCTGAGGGGAGGAACAAACTCTTATTATGGCACTCTAAATATTTCCTTCATCCGTTTTCTTCCCTTCCCACAGTCCTCAGACTTCATTGGGAATGATGTCAGAGTCACAGATTTCCAACGCATGACTGAGCACTTTATTTAGACCGCCCAGACCCTGGCGCAGGAAGGGGCGGGACCCTTTCACTTCTCATTTCCTGTACCACAGGAAGTGCATTCCTTTGCCACTGGCAGTCAAATGTTGGTTAAAAGCACAGTGTAACTGTGAGTTCCCGGCATTGGGCCAGCCTCCAGGACTCTTAGCTCCCAGGAGAGCTGTCTCGGGATGTGTGAGTGACAGAGAAGGAGCAGACCAGATTTACAGCTCTGGTTTTGAGATTTATTTAAAAAAAAAAAAGATCAAATCAAAAATATGTTCTTCGTGTATTATGAATCTTTTTCTTTTTTATTTTGACTTCAATGTTAAACTCCTGCTTTGTCACAATTTAAGAGGCAGCAGCATAGCTGAGTAACTGTGTGTGTCAAGCTTTTGCTGTTGCTGACATTCATTCACTGTAGGATTCATGCTCTGAGGTGTCTTTAATAAAACTGCCCTTGCAACAATCCCTAAACACAAATCACCATGAAGACCTTCAGCACTGCTAACTCTTAGCTGGTGCTGTTACACTGATGTATGGAGATTTTAATTGAATACACTAAAAGTGAATGCCACGAAGGCCTCACCACCCCTGCTTTCTTTGAGCCCTGCTTGTCTCGTGGTCTCGTTTTGTTTGAAGTGTGTAAGTAAGGTTAGTCATGTTTTATTCTAGTTCTCTGACTCTGATTGTTTTGCTCCTGTAGGAGAAGGGAAAAGGAAAAGGTCTGGTGAAGAATGACGCCCTGGAAGAACAGGATGCGCAGAACCTGGAGATCGTTGCCTTCTGTGAAGACGTAGCATCGTAAGATCCTTTCCCTTGGCATGAAAATATATATATTTTTTATATATATATAATAAATTTTTAAATAGAAATATGCAGCAGAATTTTAAATCATTCACAAAGTCACATTTGGCATGCTGCAGGTTCTTCACGAAGGGAAGCCATTCGGTATTTTTGAGATTATTTGTACTGATAACAGATACATATATATATTTTTTTTTTCGTACCAGGGCGTAAATGAGCTTTTTGATGCTGTAGAGTTAGACATTTTAATGTGGGGTCTGTGAGGTTTAAGCCAGCCTCAAGTGACACAGAAACTGCAGTTTTTGGCACTTTCATGTTGGTTTAATTTTGCCGTATCAAAGGCTGCCCCTTCCAATGCCAACTATGCTAACTATAGGCAATGAAAGCAACAACTACAGAAAAGACTTTGGTCTTGTGCGCTTAAAAGATGCTTTTACCAAATATAGCATTTTCTGCTGGTGTTTATAAAAGTGTACTTGCGCATTTTTATGCATGTATATGCATAATTGCATGTTTTGCAGGTCTGTTCATTGCCTGAGGCCATACAGAATTTCTCACTCCGGTAGTTATTTTGGGTGGAGTGATGATGACGCTCTGCTCGGAGAATCCGCTTTCATTGTGTTAATAAAGTCAACGCCCACTGTCGTTTTCCCAACAACTTCCCTGCGTGCTTGTGGGTCAACGAATGCTTTGCATAGATTGCGTCTAAAAGGAACTCGAGTGCACATGAAGAAAATATGCATTTTCATAACATTGCTGGTCAGTATCACAAGCAGACAGATGACTAATTAGAAGCTTCATGGAAGCGGTTTTGACTTCGTGGGACAGGGGAGTTGTCGGTTTCAAATGATTTTATAGAACCTTTTCCATGTGTGTACATAACAGTGTTCAGATTTGCTCTTCTTTCTCCCCTCCATCCATTTTTCTTGTTACACTGCCCATCCTGCAGTAGTAGTCTCATCCAAGCCATCTGATTCATATGCTTGGCTGGCTTCGGCTTCCCCTGCTGTATTTTCACTGGCCAAGTAGACCAAAATCTGAAAAAAAAGAGAAAGTGTTGGCTGTTTCTGCTCTGATTTTTCATTTTTCAACACTGATAATCTTTTTTTATTTTTCCCCCACCAGCCTCCGTTCCAAATTCCCCCATAGTGACATTGCAACCAACCCTGGCTTCGTCCTTAGCCCTGTCATCACCCAGAGAGACGGCGGAGGTGATAATAGCTGTTCTGTCAAGGTTTCCATCGAAATCTCTGAGTCTCAGCAGCCCGTAACCTTCACCTGTGATGGTAAGCACCTGAACAGTCAGAAATTGTCTGTTGTATGAACCATCTTTTATTCGGTTATTAACAGTATATATGTGCTGGATATTTCACATCAAGTTTCTCTTCAAACACACACATATATACATAATGCAGCTGCTGCTATGAAGCAATAACAGGAGAGTCAGACTTACTTTAGCTTATGAGCCCAATGCAAACCAATTTGATCTCAAATTGGCCAAAAATAGTTGCATATTAACCTGTTTTGGTTTTTATTTGGGTTTTTTTTTTTGTTTGTTTGTTTGTTTTTTAAAGCACCAACAACTGTCAGTGCAACAAGGCCCTACTGTCATAAATCCAATTTACACATTAGTACGTCTTTAGCTTAACCACCTGACTGCAGAGGGGCCATAGGTAATGTCTTTGTCAGTCAAAAAGCTGAAAATCTGGCGACGATTCAGACCTCAGGCTCAGACAGTTCAGGCAACCATTTTCACTATATGATCCATTCTTAGCAACTTCCAGCATCGTGCTTCCTGGTGCAAAATGAAGCATTTTTCCTGCCAAATTCCCCTGTGCGGATGGGACACCATCACCATGAAATCAGCCAAAAAGGAAACTTTGTGCCCCTTTAAGAGTGAGCAGCTCAGATTGCAGATAAGAGAGCTCTGAAGGAGGAAACGACATTCACAGCTGCCAAAGTCTTCACGCACACACACACACATTTTCTTTTCATTTTTTCTGTCGTGGGAAGTATACTATGTTCCTTTTCCACAGAGATAAAAAGGTTTGTCCCCTCACCATTCAGTAGCCATGTTAGGCAAAAAGGAAGTGTTTTCTTCTTTTTTTTCTCCTCAAGGTCCCGTTAAGGATTTTGGTTTAGTTGCCTGTGGATTTGGGGAGCTGTAATTGGCTAACCCCTCGTTATTCACATACAAATCTACAGCCACTGTGACTGACATGTCTTTAGGGATCTGAAGCCGTACACACTGGAGGCTGTCAGGCATTCCACTGGGCACTGTTGTTACACATATTATTCCAACTGTGTGACCAAGTTCACCGCTGTCCGCGTCCTTGGTGTGTGTGTATGTACGTCTAGGTTAGTACAACTATCATTGTGCGTCTTATTTTCTGTGTATATACCCGGGAGAAAAAAAACACAGTTTACATCATCTTCCTTTCAGACAATTTCACCACCTTAAAACCCCCAGTCACTTCCTAGATAGGTTTCCAAGAATGTCTTGTCATTGTTTCTCTCATCATATCCTGTGTTGTCAGCTGTGTGTTAGTTGGTGGTGTTTGGATTCCTCTAACTGACGCACAAATTTGTTCTCAGGAACAATAGACCTTAGTTCAACTCAAAGCTTGGAAAGAAGGATAAAAGTGAATAGAAGAACAGAAGGATGCTTCTTGTTCACATCTTTCTTTTACTCCATTTGCACTACTTTGTCAGTGTTGCTCTTCTTTCCCCCACTCTTGTTGCTTTGCAGCATCTCCTCATCCCTCTTTCTTTGTCTTTCTTTTTTGTCTCTTGGTCTTGTCCTCGTTTCTGAAACTACAAATTAAAATGACACATGAGAAATTTCCTCTCATCTCTGTACCTTTTTGTTTTTTTCTCTCGTCTCATCTTTGTTTTCTCTCTTTCACCCACAATTTCTATTTGACCTTCTCTTGTGTATCACTCAGTAGCTTATCTTCTTTTAGCTGCTGTGGAAAACTCTAAATTGTGTAGCTTTGTCACTATTGCATTCACTTCCAAATTATTTTATTATAATGAATTAAAGTGTATTGCTGAAATCTTTGACTTTGTGCATTTTGTAGCAATAACGGATTGATAATGACTGATTGTTCCAGTCCTTGGCTGTGAACTACTGCTGCCTTCTCAGGGATTCCTTGCATACTGTGGCTGAGGAGGGATAATGGAAGGAGTGCGAAGGGGGAGAAGCGATGCATTTAAGAACTACAAAAGGGAACACAGAGAAGGGGGAAGTGTAGGAGCTGAAATATAAAGACGGAGAGAAAAATGTGACAAGCTAAAGGGAGTGAGACATGAATGACAAAAGTGAAATTCTCAGAGCTTGTCTCAGGTTATTGTCTGCTGCTGACAGAATGTTGGAGAGGACACATCACCCTGTTTGTTCTTCCACGCAGACAAAAAGACCACTGACAGAACTTTTAATAAGTAAGGGTTAACTAAACTAAGATGGAGGAATCAAACTTTGGCTGAAATGGGAATTGGCACCTCCAAGTCTGAGGCCATAGTACTCAACCGGAAAAGGGTGGAGTGCCCACTTGGAGTTGGGAATTAGTTGCTCTGCCAAGTGGAGTTTTAAGTATCTCAGGGTCTCGTTTACGAGGGAGGGAAAAGGGGAGCGGGAGATTGACAGATGGGTTGATGCAGCGTGTGCAGTAATGAGGTTGATGTACCAGTCTGTTTTGGTGAGGAGAGAGCTGAGCATGAAAGTGATGCTTTAGATTTACTGGTCGATCAGCATTCCCACCTTCACAAAGTGCCGTGAGCTATGTAACGTGTATAACAGTGCCAGAAAGAATGAGCTTGTGGGCACAAGCAGTGAAAATGAGTTTCCTCCGAAAGATGTCTGGGCTCTCCAGTTGAGATGGTTTGGGCTTCTGTCTAGGGTGCCTCCTAGGTGAGGTGTTATGGGCACGTCTCACTGAGACGTGCCTCTGGGGCAGATCCAGGACATTCTGGTGAGATTACATTTCTCAGCTGGCTTGGGAACACCTTGGTGTTCCTCCCGGAATAGCTACAGGAGGTGGCCAGGGGGGGCTAGATGTCTCTGCTTAGACTGCTGCCCCCGCGACCCGGATAAGCAGCAGAACATGGATGGAATCAAAATTTGTTTCACTCTTATACAATATGCTACTGCAAATTTTCACACTTGGTGCACAGAAGCAACGCTGCAGTCCACTAAATTGTTTGTATGCACCATTCTAAAGAAATAGCTCTAATGTAATGGATAGGACTATGTAATAAAAATAAAATAAGATTTTGAAAATCTGTAAGGGATATAAAGATATAACAAAATTAAATGATCCACTTTGTTACTGTGTATCAGGGGGTTGCTAGGTTGTTTGTAAGCACCAGTTCATTTGCACTTATGGTGGCATAACATGTAGGCGATTTATAACTGGGAGTTCAGCTTCAGCTCACATTATAAGATATCTGAGCTAGAAAAGGTCTGAGTCCCTGATATAGGTTCTTAGTGTCATAGAATCACTGAAGCTATTACAACATGCCGTAATTATTCATCTTAAACTCTTCCACATTCTTTTGTGCTCTAACATCGCTCTTTTCCGAATCTAATCATGGTTTTCCATTTGCCTTTGTGTGCCTCTTTTTTTTTTTCCCCTCTGAATCTGTGTCTGACAGTTGGACTTGGACAGAAACAAATCTCGATTTCCTCTCTTCACATTTTTACAATGTTTGTCTTGTAGATTTAACAAGTGCCGAGTGATTTCTGGGCTGTTCTTAAAGGGATCCTACATGAAACTGATTTGTCATGCGCGGTTAAAAAAATAGTAACTTTTGTTGATCTCACTTTGTTCTCAATTCCTTAGATGTGGGTGTTTGCACTAAATCATGTGTGTCTCTGCCAACACCATTCCCCAGCCATGTGTGAAATGGTTAACAGTATTTGACAGGGGAATTTTCTCCTCTTTTTTTTTTTCTTCTTTTTTTTTTAACTGGTGCCCTCGAGTATGCTCTCTGGGAATTCCATTACCAGCGCAGAGTGCTTCCAAAATGAGGCATGGTCTGTCTAATTGCATTGTTATAAAAAAGCTCAGATAGCACATGTGTCACCACCATTGCCACACAGCCATTGCAGCGCTGGTTTAAGCAGTAAGAAAAGACTTGCCATTTCTCCTAAGGGTGGAGTTGTGTTATTGCTTTAGCCAGGGGTGGTCCAACTCCCTGTGTGTCAATATGAATTTTGAAGTAACCTGAGCATGTGTGCTTAATCCAAAGCCTAGATTTTTCTGTGTGTCCCTATGCGTCTGTCAGCCTGTGTTTGTGTATATTGAAAGAAACTCGGTTGAAGCACGCACACAGCAGAGTAATCTAAGTGTCAGGTTACATTCTCCACCTAATCTTCTCTTGGCCCGACACATCAGATATCGTAGGATACACAAACACCCAGAGCTGACCCCAAATCCCCCTCACTTAATTTAATTCCATAGCACTCTGTTGTAATGCCTTTGATTTGAGAACAGGTTTGATTTTGAAATATGAAACACGAGCTGATCAAAACCTGGGAGGATGTTTTTTGTGCTTAGGAAGGAATTTTGATGACTGTAAGACTGGAGTTCAGTTCCCACACCTGCACAAGCAGCTTTTTAACAACCTCTGAAAATCTTTGTGCTCGTTTTGGGTGAAAGGCTCACAAAAAAAAGACACATTAAAGCAAGATTGTTGCTAGCCCTTGACCTTTAACCTTTTATAATGCAAATGATAGACTTTTTTTGGTTCTCTCTATCTCCATCCATATATCTCCATCCATATCACCTCTCCATCTGTTGATCCTTTTGTCTTTTCTCTCTCTTCCATTTTCACTACGCTGCTATGATTACCTTCTTCCCTGGTCTTCATTATTGTCTGAATAATTCTCATATCATTTTTTTTTTTCCCCCTCAAGTGAGTTCTCCAGTGGAGCTGTTGATCAGTCAGACCCTCTGCTGGGTCCATGATGACTTGGACAAGGTGGACTTCTCCAGCTACTTGCTCAAAGTCTGTGGCCGGGAGGAGGTGCTGCAGAAGTGAGTATCTCCAATACTCTTCAAGGGTTTGTAACTCGGTCACTGGCACTGATCGATTGACCCGTTTGCTAAAAAATAGGCACAAATATTAGAATTTATCAGAATTTCAAAATTTAATCCACTGCAGTGAAGGAGTTATAAATCTGTGATCATTTTTCAACAACTGCTCAGTATTACTCTTAACATGTTTTTTGGGGTTGTTTTTTATTGTAACCCTTCTTATCTGTCACCATGTGCCACAGTAAACACAGCCTAGGCAGCCATGAGTACGTCCAGAACTGCAGGAAGTGGGAGAATGAGATCACATTACAACTGCTCTCACACTCAACTATGAGACGGGACTTGGCACGCGCTGTGAGTCACTCTGTCGTGCTACCATATGGGCTCCTTTCCCACTCCTGGAAACCAACAACATGCAGTCTTCAGATTTTAAAATCACGTTTTGACTGATTATACTTTTGCTTGATAGATCATTGCTGCTTTTTGCTTGTTTTTTCTCGTTGTCTTCTTAGGTGGAAGATGACAACTCCACCATAGACTTAGAGAGGCACCTGGGCCAGGTGGAGAGACCTTTTAAGGAGAATGTCACAAGGTCTAAACATTCTACATTAGTTTGGAAAATGTCAGAAATAACTTCAGCATAACCAGGCCTAATATGACTGTTTTCTTTCAGTTGCATGATTAGTAATGTATTTTCAGGCCTGCTTTTATTTTAATTGAAATAATCTTTTGGCTCTTTCCTGACCTGATTGTCATTGACAATAAGTCAAATGTGAGGTTTGGGGGAGGGGGGGTTCTTGAAGCCAGCCCATAAAAAACCCCCAAAAAAACAAACAACAACAAAGAAAAACAGAAACCTAATCTTAATTTGGCTTTCTTTCAAAGTCTGCTTCTCTGGCAGCGCTGGACAGCTTCCAGTGCTGCTGCTATTTTGAGATTGCTCCCTGGGAGTCTCTTTCTTACATTTTTTTTTTTTTTTTTTTTTTTTTACTGTGCGCACTCCCGTGTCTTTATGGTCCTCAAATGTGTGCAGAGAGCAAATACAAATCTGTTTGAAAATGATTTGAGTTTCATGTGGAGGATAAGATGATATTGAAAACTGTGTCCCGCTCTGGCGGCGCAGTTTTCAGCAGCTTTCAGTCAAAGAGAAGTCAGCAGCACATCAGGTTGGGAGTATTTTCATTATTATTTTTTTTTTTTTATCCTTCAGCACTCACAGCAATGCAGCCGTGCAGAGTAATGTAATTTACTGGGAGGAGAACATTCAGCAGAAACTTCCTGAACTGTGCCGCTTTTGGACACGTGCAGTGAAGGCAAATTTGTTTTTTGGCCATATGATCACAATCGTCTCTCACCACCCACATCGCTCACCAGACTGGCCTCCCCACTACTTCATCACATTCCCCAAAATGAAAATGAAGTTGAAAGATTACTGTTTTAAAACAATGAAGGGGGACACATGCAGCACACAGCACAGAGAGGCAAGTGCAAGGGGGCAGAAGGGGACGTCCACGGAGCAATCTATAAATAGCAGCTGCAGTAAAAACGATCCAAAAGTGCACAAGAAGATAATCTTGAAGGAGAGATCAGCCAAATTTAAAACTGGGGGGGCTGTTGTTGTTTTTGTTTTGCTGACACCAAGAAATGTTTGATCACATCTCATCTGTTTCTCTTCTTGCAGGCAGAGCCTGGCTGACCATTTGGAAGGCTATCACAGTCAAGTCAACATCTGCCTTCAAAATGAGGTACATGCGATTAAAGAAATGTTAAAAGATTAGGATGGTAGTTTGTAATTTAAAAAAAGAGAAATTACAAAGTTGTATTTTTGCAGTTGTATGAGCAGACCAGCTACAAATACTGCATTTTCAAAGCCAGTGCTTGTTGTTGTGGGTTAATCGAATATAGTTTGAATGGGGAATGAGACGGTTCCACAACCCTTTAACTGGCTTTTCCCTGACGATTGCTTCAAGATATATTTGAGTTACCCTCTGCAGAACCATATGATGTTCTCTGTATAATGCAGTTCTTGTATTCGGAAGTTTGTTGCTGTAATAACCTGCTCTGTATCTCTGTATTTAGAGTACCCAGTATAAGACAGTGGACCGGGTGGTGCACACTGTAAAGAACATATGCTGTGCTTTAGATGAGGTGGAGACCCAAGCCGTCACAGAGACAGTCAAAAGACTACGACACTCTGTCAATTTACCCAGGACACGCTCACCCAAGGTGGGCTCCTTATATATACTGTACACATGCATGCTTGCTCATTCATATTGTTGTTTAGTTTCATTTGTCTTTCTAAGACCGACATGTTTTGCTTTCTAGATGGGGTCGACATCATCTGGCCAGTCATCAAACGGTAAGTTCTGTGAAATCTCAAACTCCAGTAACTCAGCTCGAGGTTGTTTGTCTCCCTTTACAACGAAAAATTAGCTTTTGATGGAAAATTTTGGGTAAATTTTATTCAATCATGAGAAAAGAAAATTAAAAATCATATACTGTGTTTGCTTTTCCATTTATGATTAATACAGTGGGACAGTGACCTATTAATGCAATGTTAATACAATTATATAATAACATATTGACCTCACGTGGATCCACAGGTCTCACCGGTTCTGTGGAGGAAAGCATGGCCTTGCTAACACAAGCTGTCTACGACCTGGCCAAGCTCTACCTGCGCTCCTTCACCCCTCCATCAGCCTCCTTCCACTCCCCTCCATTGCCCCAAGTTACAGACGGAGAATCTGTGGAAGGGAGGAGCAGCAAAGAAGCTTCTGGCACCACAGATCACCTTCAGTTTACGCTGTTCGCCTTGCACGGCATCCCACCCATCTGGGTCAGCAGGTAAACAGTCAGTGGATGAATGCAGATCTGCAGCTGTGTGGCTGATTATAGACATAATGGGTGGGATGGGTATGACAATATTTTTGTAGAACACCCATGAAAACTATATGTTTTAGGTGTTTGTGATAAACTAATTCCTGCTTATTGGTACAGTAGGTCCAATGAGCAGTATCTCATTGGAGTTGAGCGTTTTCTTTGTTGCCAACCATTTACTGGTCACATGTCTATATAGCTGAAAAATACATGAAACCTGAAAGTATGTTGCAGCAAAACATTTTATTTTCTGCCAGATCTTCCCCAGGCTTTTATTTTTGAAGGCCTTTATTCTTTCCTGTAGGATAATTAAAACCGTTATTCATCCATTTGTTCTTGCCTCATCACCCACTTGCTTAGTGTTATTAGTGCCGCCCACATTTTACCCAGTTGTACTTATGCAAGACAAGATCAAAGAAACACAGAAGGCAGTGCAAAGCACTTCAAAATTATAATTTCATTTTTCAGGTGCATGCAGTGCTTACAAGAGCAAAGAGGGGTAAATTCTCTAGTAGCCTGTAATAGAAGGTTTAACAAATGTGGTTTTACACAATAACAATTTATTGTTTAGCAGCTAGGGCTGAGGAGTGTTTCTGTGATGCTGGGATAGGAACAATAGTCTCTCAAACTGTGCCGTCACACCAGAAAGCCTTGTTTTCTTCTACTAAACAAATGGCACTGGTGTTGTCCCCGTGTCTTATTTTTCCATGCCAGTGTCCAGTTTCAACCTGTGTGTGTGTGTGTCTGGAACGCAGTTGAGCCGAATTTTCCGTTCTGTCACGCATCAGTGATCAGGATCAGGGCATTTCTGACAAGCCCCCTCCACGTTACAAGGACCGTATGTAGGTTAGAAAAGTCTATAAACAGATGAAAATAATTTGTATACTCTTATTGTAGAAAATAGTTCAAATGCTATTTTTTTATCTCTGAATTATTATCCTCAGCTGTAGATTTGCAGGATTTTTTAAACTGAGGCACAATCATTATCATCAGGAGCCCCAGCCAAGATCAAGTCTGGTGAGGAGATGAGCATTTGATTTAAACTAAGCAGTGTAAAAAATAAAAACCTACAGGGGCTGTAACCCCTGCCTGTAAGATGGGATTAGTTTTTCATCTGTCATTTTTAATTGCTCTAATGCCGCCTTCAATAGTCATTTTCTGGTTAGCCATTGAGGTCTTTATAAAGAGAGGAGCTACTTAATAACAGGTCTATTTACTCTGGCTCAGCCTCTTCCAGCAGCTGTTTTAAACCAGCACCAAACATTGCTACAGTGACAGTCATCCCAAGGATCCCTTCAAAAATATTTACAGCAGAGGGACACAGTGATTCCAATATTTCTCAGTCCAGATGGGTAGCTAGGCATATCTGTTGTGTTATGTTGTTATAGCAGTGGTGCCGTACTGAATCGGAGTGTTTGGCATTGTTGTGGCTAGCGTGTCTTCCATCTGGAGCATGAGTAGAAGCCACAGCATCGCCAGCACATTGAGACACCAAAACTTGTGGTAGAGCTGCCAACACAGATGGCACTGAGCAGCAGATCAAGCTGGCTGTAGTAAAACACATCATCAGTTTGCATTTATTCACATGTATAAACGCAGACTGATAAAGCATATTTTTTGTAAGTGAATGTAAAAAAAAAAGAAATGCTGGATGATTTGCTCACATTTCTTTTGCATGCGTCAAAGAAGTCTGGAAGTGTTGATGGAAAAGTTTATTTTTCTGTTAGTTTATATTAATAGAACAGAAATCTTACTGATTAGACCTTTTCTCTGGTCTGATGGTGCCCGAACGTCGTGACCACACACATCTTTCACAGCACCTTGTATGCAACACTGTTACATGTAGATGCTTTTTTACAGTAGACATTTTTGACATATCCAAGCACGGGTGCAACCAGTGTGAGTTTCAGGGCCCTGGTGTGGTGTAGGTTGGCTTAATCATGAGCTTTCTGGGACTCTTCAGTAGAAGCAAGGCAGCAATAATGCAATCAGTTCGACCTGTTTTTGTTTGTTTGTTTGTTTTCCTTCCCTGCCAGCTGCTCGATAAGCAGAGGGTCAGATTTCTGCTGTTTTTCTTGTGAATTTGTGCAACTGTGTGACTGAAGTAGAGTTGTAATACTCTATAGACACAAACGCTCTGCCGTGGTTCACCCACACAGGTGTTTTCATTTATTTTGCCTTTTTTTTTTTTTTTTTTTTTTTTTTTTTTTTAGGTCTGCGTGGGCAGGTACCAAATAGATTCCTAGGATACATACATTTCCTTTTAAACTAAGCTAATCAGACTGACTTGCATAACCTGTGATTGATGTTGATATGCATGCAGTATTATCAGTGTTCTTATCAGTGATGTCTTACAAAACCCAAGGCATTGGAAGAGGTTGCCCCCTGTCTCTACTCACATAAATGTCACCTTTGAAGAAGACATGCACTGATTTTGCTGATTGCTTTCTGTGTTCAGCAGAACATGAAAAATAACCACAAGTTGTTGTTGTTGTGTTGTCTCAGTTATGAGAAGTACTTCCTGATGTGTTCCCTCACCCACAATGGCAAGAACTTGTTTAAACCAGTCCAGTCCAAGAGAGTGGGCACATATAAGAGCTTCTTCTACCACATCAAATGGGACGAACTGTAAGGCTTTCCTTCTCCATTTAATCGCTTTTTGTTTCTGTTTTTCAAACAATAATGTACTGTTTGTACTGCCCATCCAAGCTGCTGACACTGCCCTTTTCTGTCTAAGGATCAACTTCCCCATAGCAGTAGCTGTGCTTCCACTGGAGTCCATACTGAGCCTGACTCTGTTTGGGGTACTGAATCAGAATGCCAGTGGCTCCCCAGACTCCAACAAGCAAAGGAAAGCCCCAGAGCTGCTGGGCAAGGTCTCTATGCCGCTCTTTGACTTCAGACGGTGAGGAAAGAGGAGCAGCTGGTAGTGGCTGCGCGTGTGTTTTTATATATTTCACCCATTTAATATAGTAGGTCCATATATTATTATTTATTATACGTTATATATTATTGCACATTACTTTCATCACTAAAGGCAAGCCCTGAAAGTAAAGGAACAGTACTTTTTTTTAGCCTCTAAAACTAAATATTAGCAAAATTAAGAGCATAAAACTTTACATCCTTGCCACAGTGTAAGCAATGCTGTTTGCAACATTGTTTGCTTTTCTTGTTTATTGCTGATTGTTTTTGCAGAGTACTTGCCAGGGGCACCAGGCTGTTGTGTCTGTGGACATCAGCCCAGGGAGCAGCCACTGCTGCCGCCTCTACAGGCAGCCGCAAGAGGGTACCAACAGAAAGAATCGTACTACAGGTCGGTGACTACATTAATGCGGGTTTGTTGATTGAAAATTCAGTCAGACTAATAAACCGAGTCCTGCTCTGGTATTTTTTTTTTTTTTAACCTCAGGTGAACTTCCCCAACTCACCAGTGGATGTTTTATATGTTGGGCCCAAGGAGGCCCCCAGCCCAGAGCCCCACACGCTTGAGGAGCTGGACCCCGACCTCCGACGAAAACTGGAGAAAATCTGCAGCCGAGCTTCCAATTTCGGGTAGGAGGGTAATCCCCATGTTTTGAAAAGTATAAAGGAAGAAAATTCAGAAACATGTAACAGTTAATGTATCAGCCTTTTGCGCTGTTTTCTGGAGAGTTTGTATGGGATTTTGAGTTCAAATAAAAGCACTGATATCAGTTAATTCCACCAGAGAGGTAGTCCTAGAGTTACTCAGCCTGATGTATATAACAGATGTTCTTGTGTAAACACAAGAGGCTTAAAGCAACGGCTGGATAGTGTAATAACTTCTCAAATTTTAATTAAATTGTCCGCATATGTCAAAAATACAACAAAACCCGATATTTATTTTTTCTTTTTAACACGCATGTGGATAAATGACTCTTAAGCTTCTACATAAGGATTTGTAAAGGAAGCTTTGTAATAGAATGCGCCTCATCAAATTTAATCTATACGCCTCCAGATTCTAATTGTAGCCGTCTGACTGCCAGTTGCGCTTGTGCTAGATTTACAGTGCTTGGGGTTATGAGCGTTTAAAAAGATATGCACAGAAACAGTATTTCTGGTTGAATCTGTCCCCTTCAGCAGACAGCTTTTTGGCCTTCTTTCAGGCCACCCAAAATCCGTTGGACTTAATAGATTTAAGGAGGATTTTAAAAAGATGCTGCTGACTTTGCCAGCCACAGTTCCCTGTACATGGCCTCTGTGTTGTCTGCTCCAGTGTTTCTGTGTTCATCCAGCTGCTCTGGGCCCAGTTAAATGCTCTCCTATGCCTGCTGCCAGCCAAATCTCCTCTCCACGCTGCCAATATCCGTGAGACTCAACCGGCACTTTAACACAGAGCCCTCTCTCACTGGGCTCTCACCGCCTGTTTGCTGTCCTGTCCATTCATTTCTGTAGCCTCTGTGGGCACAGGGCATCAGTACTTATATGCTGGGTGCCATGTTTTTGTGTGTGCATCGCTCCTTCAATCCCTTAAGCAGACACTTTAATTTTTATTACTGCTGGAAGGTAAAGGTCAGGCACAAGTCGTTTTTTTTAACGTCAGGGTTTTGATTTGAACCACAGATTCAAAAAAAGTGAGTTAGTGGTGTTCAGGGACCAGCAGGGGACTCTTCGTGCAACATGTCGCGGATATATGACCATAAAAGGAGGAAGTCCTTCCAATTGGGGTTGAATTTCCTGTTTAAATGAACGTTGCAAGTATGGAGAATTTATTGCTCATTCTCCTGAAGTGCTGAGTCTTTGTCTGTTACACATCACTGTTGATCCTGCCTCGTCAACTGGAGCCTTTTAATCAATTTTTTAACATTTTTACAACTTAGAAGTAATCCTTCAAAAGTTAAAAACAAAAATAAAACATCTGAGCCTATGAGATATGATGTGCAAATCTTTTTAACACTTGGATAATTCAAAAGCTGAACTTCTACATTTCATGAGTTTTTTAATTTTATGGAAATGGCGTTCAAACATACTCCCTCTCTTGTCTCCAGGCTGAAGCGAGCAGATCACCAGCTGCTATGGGACCATCGGCTCCACTGTCGGAGGGACCACCCCAGCAGCCTCCCTAAGGTACTGGCCAGTGCGCCCAGCTGGGACTGGGCCAGCATGGCTCATATTCACTCCCTGCTGCACCACTGGCCTGCCCTGCCCCCTGTAACAGCGCTGGAGCTGCTTGACTCAAAGTACGGCGTGAGATCAATACTCATTCACGTATTTTACTATACAGCAATGCTTTACTTTTATAGCACGGGGTAAAATATGCGTGCTCTCATTACATTGTGTGTTTGTATAGGTTTGCAGATACTGAGGTGAGAAGTGTGGCTGTTAGTTGGATTGAGAAGAGCAGCGATGATGAGCTGGCTGACTACCTGCCCCAGCTTGTGCAGGTATAGCTGCACATACAAAGATCAACACTAAAATATGTACTTTATATCCACTTTAAAGACATTTATTCACTTGTTAATGAAATTCTTCTGTGTACTCACTCACAATTCCTCCAGTTACTATTCAAGCTCGTCTTTTTTCTTATGTGCCTTCCAGGCCTTAAAGTTTGAGTGTCACCTGAAAAATGCCCTCGTCATGTTCTTGTTGTCCAGAGCACAGGGCAACATAAACATAGCGCACTACCTCTATTGGTGAGTCAATAACAGCAGAGAAATAACATCAGATCAGCTGACATGCTTTTTCCAAATGCACACACTTAAATGTTAGGGGGGGAAAATTGCCATAGATGCTAAATGTAATCAGCAGGCTTTAAGAACATATGAAAGAGAAATCCCTGTGATGAGAAGTAAATGTATTTTAAGAAGTGATGATCATCAAATATACAATGGCTGCAGGCTGCTAAAGGATGCTGTGCAAGATCCTGCCTGGGGGCAGCGCTATGAGCGGGTGCTGGGTGCCCTGCTGTGTCTGTGTGGAGCCAAGCTGAGGGCGGAGCTGGAGAAACAGACGCACCTGGTCACGCTACTGGGAGCCGTGGCCGAGAGGGTCAGACAGGCCGGGGGATCTGCACGACAGGTTTGTGTGTGTGTGTGTGTGTGTGTGTGTGTGTGTGTGTGTGTGTGTGTGTGTGTGTGTGTGTGTGTTAAAGGCCGAATATGTGTTTCTAAATGTGTATGTGTATTTACATCTGTATGTGTGTTTTGGTTAGGTTGCTCTCCAGGAGGGCCTTGAAAACGTTCAGAACTTCTTCCAGAGGAACAGCTGCCGACTGCCCCTCAGCCCGAGTTTAGTGGCCAAGGAGCTCAACGTTAAGGTAATACACAAACACACGGGCCGTACTGTTAATCTTTTCGATTGACAAAAAGATTAACAGTAGTGAGTAAATAAGATTATCATTTAATGGAACTAAACAAAGAGCAGGAGAAAAAGAAAACCTCAGCTGAACTTTTAGACTGGAAAAATGAACAACCACATGGTCTTTCTGGGGCATCTGAGGTTCAAACCACTGAGGAAATGAGCTTGTTAAGCTACAAGTTCACAAAATATAAAACACATGCACAAATATTCTCAAATATTATACCGATAGTTATCAGTTAACGAGATCCCCGGAAATATATTTTTAACCTCTGGAAGCGCTATGTTCTCTTAAGTAAGAGGAGGATCGCTGCTTGGCACAAAGGGACCTGTGAGAAATCAGATATAGAGGATTACATTTGGTGAATCATCCTGCCTGCCTCTGTCTGCACATTTTAGACTTTAAAGAGACAGTTATAGTTTAATTGGTCATTAAAAATAAATCTCTATTACATTGTACATCCATGGCTGTCAAAGTGTGGCCCTTTTTAATATTTTATGTCCTCTTGACTGCAACGAGGACAAAATGCTCTACTGTACAGAGTTCATGTTGTGCTTTGATGAAGAAGCGCAGAACTTCTTTTCACCGCATTTCCTGCACATTAGTCGAAATCAATCCTTTCTCTTTTTTTATTAATCCTCCTGAAGTTACTGGATGGCAACATTTCAGAAAATGATCACAGGCTGTGGCTTCTGGGTAGCAAACAGGCTTAAGAACATCCTTGAATAAATCAAAAGTGTAGAGAAACTGATTAAAAAAGAAAGTAAGACTGTGTTCCTTTGAGGTGTCTGTGTCACAGTGTGATGTAATGCAGATGATATTGCTGTTTGTCTGTAGGCCTGTTCCTTCTTCAGCTCCAACGCTGTTCCCCTAAAGCTGGCTTTGGTCAACGCCGACCCACTGGGAGAAGAGATAAATGTTATGTTTAAGGTACTGTATACGTGCACACTGATCAGTAACTCAAACAATACCTGAAAACAGGTTATTGTGTATCTTTCATGTGGGTGTTCTGTGGGTGTAATCTGGCGAGGCGATAACAGGAACACACAGGCATGTTGTAACCAACTGTTGTTTGCATATTTTTCATCTGGCAGCTGCGCCCCCTGGTGGCTGAAGTTTAAACCTACTGGTGGTTAATAGATAGTTTAACAAATACAAAATAAAGTGGCTTAATGGAATAAAGGAGCTCAATACAATAGAACAAATGGCTTAATAATTGAAGTGCCTTAATAAAACAGGCCAAAATAAAATGTAATATTTATGCATAGTGCGCTTACTATAGCAAACAGTGCTGGATATTTAAATAAAACTATACTGAACTAAAGAGAAATATAGTGTTGAGCAGTCTTTGATTGCCAAATTTTGTAAAGAAATATTCATGGAGTAGATTTCCTGTGTCGGTTTTATTGAAAGCTCAGCATGTCTGTATAAACGACCTCTATCTTTGTGTAATATTTATTACATGTATCAGGTGGGAGAGGACCTGAGGCAGGATATGCTGGCTCTTCAGATGATTCGCATCATGGACCGTATCTGGCTGCAGGAGGGGCTGGACCTCCGCATAGTCAATTTCAAATGTATCTCCACTGGCAAGGACAAAGGTAACTGGAAAACACATAAAGATGCGCACTCGTCAGTCGGCTTCTTGATATCAGTCTATGAACCGAGCACAGACATACAGTAAAAACACTCCTACGCCTTTTTTTCTGTTTATTCTTAAATGGCTCCTGTCAGAACAGATTTTATTAGTATTCAGATGACAGAAATCATACCTGCCATGTAGCCAAATTGTTGGGTAAACCAATAAGAAAACAGTTTGCAGTGACATTCTATTCAAAGGATATGCAATTTTGATATTCAGAAAAAATTCTGCAATGTCAATTAAAGGTTTGCTGTTGTGTAGGTATGGTGGAGTTGGTGCCTTCTTCTGACACCCTCAGAAAGATCCAGGTGGAGTACGGCGTGACAGGATCGTTTAAGGACAAACCGCTGGCCGAATGGCTTCGCAAGTACAACCCTGCTGAGGACGAGTATGAGAAGGTACTGCACACGTTTAAGCTGCAGGATTCCCGCTCCAGATACACTGACGTTGTTGTCGATGTCAAAAATCTAATAATAATAATTTTGTTATTAGCTCTGCTGTCGTCAGAGATAAAGCCAAATTAGTTTCCCTTCAGATATATCGCATAATGTAAAATTAAAACATATGACAGCATAGCTCTGCAGGCCAACAGGTCTCTTGTTTTAAGGCTCATATCTCTGGGCTTGTTGCACTTGCTCTCATCATTACGAAGCATTTCTTGCACATTTTGCTTGTTTTTTTCCCTCTTCTCTCTCTTTTGTTTTCTTTTTTCTCGCTGAATATTTTAACTGAGCTGTTTTTTTAATGTCTTATGATGTAAGGTTCAGATAAGAGGCCCAGATGGTTACACTGATTCTCATGAAGTTTATAGCACTTGTCAGACTGTTTGACCTTCAAACATGTGACCTTAAAAATGTTGTCAGTAAATCCATTGCGGCTCGCGCTATTCGGCCAGGCTTAAAATATCTCTTTCTCTTATCTTTATCTTTCCAGGCTTCGGAGAACTTCATCTACTCTTGTGCGGGATGCTGTGTTGCAACCTACGTACTCGGCATCTGCGATCGCCATAATGATAATATCATGCTGCGCTCCACTGGTCACATGTTTCACATCGACTTTGGCAAATTCCTGGGCCATGCCCAGATGTTTGGCAGCTTCAAAAGGTGATAATAAAACCATGTGTATCATGTGTGTAAGCGTGAAATTGCTTGTCAGGTTTTGAAGGTGAAGAGCGTACCATAGTGATGTGATTGATTTTAACCCTCTCAGCTTGGAGCGCGCATAGTTCCCAGGGGTCCCCCCAGCGACCCTGAATTAGATAAGTGGAAGAAGATGCGTGGATGGATTGGTGTTTTTTTTTTTATGGTTTTTTTTTGTGTCACTCAAGAACAGATTTGTGAAGCTGGCAAAAACAAGAGAAGTGTAATCATCACTTTTATGGGTGAAAGGTATGTTAGGCACTCGAGCTGAGATGGAAAAAACAAAGGAATCCCAAAAATTAAATATCTACTCTAACGAGGACTTTCTGGATAGTGAAATATTAGGATACAGTCCTGTACTCACAATTTCCTTTGTGGGTGACCAGTTTTCTGGAGCAGACGATGATGTCTTTCATCACATTGAGATTAATGCGTGTTTTCAGACGTGACCTGATTCTTAACTGAGATATTCACACGCTGTCCAGGTTGGCTCCGTTACAGCTACACTCTTCTATTTTTGGCCTTGGAACATTTTCTTACTGAAATCTTTAGAGACTTTGTATTCACTTTGTAAATACTCGCTCTCTTTTAGTGTTTTAGGGAGGGGAGGAAATCAGCTTGAGCCATGTTTTTCCAGAGATTTAAAGGAGTGACCTTCAATCAACAAACTTTTTCCTCTTAACTACTTGGCTAACTCTCATCAGAAGCTGATGTTAAATCTGATCTCCGCCCTTCTTTCCCATCAGAGACCGAGCTCCGTTTGTTCTGACCTCTGACATGGCGTACGTCATCAACGGAGGCGAGCGCCCCACCAGTCGCTTCCAGCTGTTTGTGGACCTGTGTTGCCAGGCCTACAACCTCATCCGCAAGAACTCCGGCCTTTTCCTTAACTTGTTGTCACTGGTGAGAGAAAACGCACACGAAAGCAAACACACATACATACAGACATTAACCAGATACACACGCGTGTGCATAGCACAGTAGCTGTTTATACGTACATAGATGGTAGAGAGAGTTTTGTTCTTGCACTTTTACAATGCTGACTGTGCCGTTTACCTTCTATCTTTATCTGTCCCTCTGAGCGGTTTTGGCCTCATTTTTGCAGCTTTCAACTTGTTTTCTTTCACACCTGCGAGAGCCAGAATAACAAGCTATGCAAACAAAGAGCATGCATAATAAATCAGTGCTTCTCTGTCCTGAAAATGTGTGTTTATGGAATAAATTTACAGAGGCAGTTCTTAAAAGAATAGCCCCTTATTTATTGTATGTCCAAATGGGAAAGTTATTTTTTGCAGGATTTTCATTGAACTGCATTGAATTATATTGATTCTTTGCCTGACCTTACTCATATACATGGGTCATATATATGCACCTGTCAGTGCAATTCAGCAGCACCTATAACCACATCATCCAAAGTGACCGCACAGCAGAGTTACAGAATGAAGAGTAAGAAATTAATAAACAGCAGAAAGCTTAAGTTACTTTAAATAACTCAAAATCAACAAATGCTGTTCTCCTCAAGTATTGGGCGTGTGTCTCTTTGTGTGTTATAGATGATGTCATCAGGTCTCCCAGAGCTGACCGGCTCTCAAGATCTAAAGTATGTGTTCGATGCACTGCAGCCCCACAACACAGATGCTGAGGCCACCATCTTCTTCACCAGGTAAATGTAGTAGGTTTTCTCGGCACTGATCGAACCCATTCTCTCTTCTAGCCCAAACCCCACTCACAACAATACTCCTTTAAATTCTGTGAAATGTTTTTGTGTAATTACCAAAATTTTTGTATGACCTCAAAACTTTTTTTCCCTGATTTCTTCCACTGTGCACGGCTGTTGTTGTAATGAGTTATTTTGACTATGGTGTCAGAAACTCAAACTCCACCAGGTGGCAGTACAGGCTTAGGAGGAATACAGGGATCGCTGCCATCTCCCAATACAACAAAACACAAAGTAGAAACAGAACAAGGCATGCCGAGAAACCAGTCAGACTGGATTGAACTCACACTTGTTGACAGGAAATGTGCTTTAAATGTTTATTTCATTAAATGGCCTAAGGTCAAAAGCACATATTGACACTTTGTGTTTTTCCCATGTTAAAAATGTTATTTCATTTCCCCCTATGTTTTCTACTTTTACATCTCCCCCCTGGTCTTTTTCTAAATGCCCCAGGCTTATAGAGTCCAGTCTGGGAAGTGTGGCCACCAAGTTCAACTTCTTCATCCACAACCTTGCCCAGCTACGATTCTCTGGCCTGCCGGCCAACGACGAGCCAATCCTCTCTTTCTCCCCAAAGACATACACTCTGAAACAAGAGGGACGCATCATCCACGCCTCCATCTTCTCCTTCCAGAAGAGATACAACCCAGACAAACACTATGTGAGTCCAACTAAAGTCTCATTTTGTCTTAAATTTGAATTTTTTTTTTTTTTCCACATCTGGATTTCCCCGGACTGTGAACCGACTCTTTGTTCTCTCTGTGCAGACGTACGTGGTAAGACTCCTGAGGGAAGGTCAGAATGAGCCACAGTTTGTCTTCCGCACTTTTGATGAATTTCAGGAGCTTCACAATAAACTGACCATCCTCTTCCCTCTCTGGAAGCTGCCAAGGTAATCCATCACCTCCTCCTTAATCACTTAAAATCCAATAATGCTATCATCTTTTTAGAAAACTGTAACATAGTCAGCTGGCCAGGTAATTATCATATTTTGGAGATAATAATCTTCTGCTAATACGTCCAAAAATGCCATCCTGCTTTTTTCTTCTTTTTTTTTTTAAATCAGTCTTGTGAGCAGATGCCCGAGTGTTCCTTTAGATTCTGTAAAGTAGATCAGTTAAACATACTTTGCCTTTCTTTATCTCTAGTTTCCCCAGCAAAATGGTGCTTGGCCGGAGCCAAATTCAAGAAGTAGCAGCCAAGAGGAAGCTGGAGCTCAACAACTATGTCCACAACCTGATGAGAAGCTCCACAGAGGTCACCCAGGTACACACACACACACACACACACACACACACACTCAGTGTACTGGAATAATAATAATTAGAAATAGTTGATTTGATTTTTGTTGTCTTCTTCTAGTGTGACCTGATCTACACCTTCTTTCATCCAATTGCGAGGGACGACAAGACAGAAGGTGTAGATGCCATGCCCAAAGCACTCGGTAAATACTTTCATTTTTCATTCTCATTCCTTAAGTATTTGTCATTCTCTAGGCACTCTGCCTGGTTTCCCTTCATTACTGTGTTCCCTCTTGCATCATTAAGCCGTGCAGTGTCAGTTAACATCTATACGTAATTATTTGGCAATTCTTCAAGTCACCCTGTTGGAGGGTTTGTGGACAAAAATATTTGATGCTATATACACCTATTAAAGAGTTTGTGTTAGCATGTTGTTCAAGTTATGCATGAGAGTGATGTGTGGCTGCTGCAGAGCCTCCGCTGAGTCCCACGTCTGGTCGGGTGGAAGGAGAAGTGAAGCTCTCAATCTCGTACAGGAATAGTACTCTCTTCATCATGGTGATGCACATCAGGGACCTGGTAAACAGCAAGGATTCAATACACATCTTAAGATACTGTTTGGATCGTTTATGCCGTTTCATTCTCATTCTGTTTCTCTATCTCTGATCCATCTCCTCCCTGCCAGGTTTCAGAAGATGGAACAGATCCCAACCCGTATGTGAAAACGTACCTGCTTCCAGATCTACACAAGACTTCCAAACGCAAGACAAAGATATCAAGGAAAACCAGAAACCCTACCTTCAATGAGATGGTTAGGAAATGCTATGATAGCCTGTATTTATTACCTAGTATGATATTCTTGAGAACCATGAATGAAATAATGATGGAGACGCCTTATATTGTGATATGAAAATGCCGTCCTGGGACATTCAAATCCAGGAACTTCATGGTCAGCTACCTAAACAGCCTCACTTTACTAACTTTTCCATCCTCTTCTTCCACAGCTGGTTTACAGCGGCTACAGCAAAGAGACCCTGGGTCTTCGGGAGCTGCAACTGAGCGTGCTCAGTGCTGAGTCGCTGCGTGAGAACTACTTCCTGGGCGGCATTACGCTCAGACTCAAAGACTTTGACCTCAGCAAGGAGACGGTCAAGTGGTACAAACTTACGGCCGTTCCCTACTTCTAACCCTTGCCTCCCTGTCCTGAAGCAACAGTGACTCTGACTCTCCACATAAAAAAAACACACGCTGCATTCAAATCATATGGGAAATGCAGGCGATGCGGCCTTACTTGAAAATACTGGTCACCTCAGCTTTCAGTTCATTACAGCTACTACTCTAGCTAGAGTGGACTGGAGATTGAGCCGTTTTTTTTTTTTTGTTTTGTTTTGTTTTTTTGTTTTGTTTTTTTCATGGGTGGATTTCCAAATATTCAAATTGTGGAGTATAACCAGCAATATTTCACTTTCAAATCTATTAAACCAAATTGACAATTTCTTCCACACGAATCGTGTTATAGTTAGTATTCTTTAGAATTCATAAGAAGAATACTTACATTCTCACTGCTGACAAACATGTGCCACTAACAATATTCTGACTTTTATCATGAGATCGCATGTGATTGTGTTGCTCCAGAGGTTGTTCCCATATGACATGAATGCATGAAAAACTCCTTCAGACGCACCCGCAAAGGATCATTTGGGCTAATTCACAAACCCTCAAAGGGGAACCGGGTCTTCATTCTTAACTACCTTTTTTTTTTCTCCCTCTGCAGCTGATCACGATTGTTTTTGTGACAAACAATCTCCTTCTTTTGTCTCGGTTTTCCTAAAGTGTAACAAAGAGCTGTAATGTTTTGTACATTTTGATATTAGAGGACCAAAATGGCTTACTTTCAGAAGAGTATATATAGGCTGACACATTTATTTTTTAGGTAATAGAAAGGGGGCTCATTTTTACATTTTCCTAGTTTAATTTCTATATAGACAAATAGGAGGCATCAGGGTTTCCTGCTTTGTAGCAGATACCTCTGGGTAGAGCAGAGTTCCAGGAAATCAACCGTGACCTTAATATTCCCCAAAAATGTGCCAAAAGTAATGAAAAGGACAGTAAATCAAACCACACTCCCAAGTAGGGAGCTGATCAGGGTGCCTTTGTTTGTGCTCGCAATTTCTTTTAAATGCTCAACTTGGCCTTATTAGAAGATATATTTTATTAGCAATGTGATGTCCTTATTAAAGAAAAATCTATATTCTATAAAGCTATATCCGTAGTTCTTCCAGAACAGGTCCAGTTTGGGACCACAACCTTTTTTGTGACAGTGGAACGCCACTAAATGCACACTACTAGGTCTCTCTCTCTCTCATGGTATTACTTGACTGTTTTCACACAGCACACCTTAAAGGGGAATTTGTATCATAAGCTTCAGAACATGCTTCTGTACATGCTCTGGTTGAAGATTATGATTGCCTAAAGACGCTGATCGGTAGTCTGTTCAGTGTTTCCTTCAGGTGGCTCAAAGCCACAAGTCAGGAACTGAGTTACTTCTGGAGTCTGGACTTGAGGCGGTTTCATCTTCAGGCAGCAATGCCACACTCACTCCTAGTGCCTGATACTGGTGTGGTGACGCCACGATAAGTCACTGGATGGTAATAACTGCCAGTGAAGTCCAGAACCAGTCAGGGTTTTATGACATTTAATTGAGGGAATGCTCTGGCAAAATGACCCAGATCAGATACTGAAAAGGCAACTTTAACTTTTAAAGCATCTTCACAAAAAGGGAACAAGATCCTGAGCACAAGATTAGCTGCTTTCCTCTCTACTTGCTAACTATGAATCTAAAGTTGTTGTTAATGTTTAATAAAGAAATTAAGATAAATGTATCTAAAAAGGTTTTTAAAGATCTGCAAGACAAAAAGTCACGTTATGATTAGTAGTGGCTTGATCCACTCTTTTAGCAGCTGTACAAAGAAAGGAAGCAGAGTTTGTATTAACATGGCCAGTTATTTATTCCTAATTGGTGACCTCTCGCCCGAATGGATCAGTGTGTACTGTAATCCCTCTTTCTTAAAGCAAATTAAATGTTTTTGGAACAAAGCTGTCAGATTGTGGTCTGTGTGTGGAATTTGTTTGAATGTAAATTGCACAAACCTGCATACTGATGCTGTTCAATGTATTTTTACGCACATAAGTTACATACAGTACTGTGCAAAAATCTTGAGGCACCCCTCATTTCCCACCCATCAGACCTTCTTGTAATTTCTTTGAAGTGCTCTTGAGCAATATTTCTCCGGGTTTTCTGAAGGTCTTTCAAAGTTTTTGGCTGCTTTTTCACTCATTTTCAGTGCAGTTCTTGTACCTGACCATTTTCAGAGACTTTTTTTTTTTGTGTGTTAAGCCACTTAACACTGATTTGTGAGTCATTCAAGTATAAAAAGGCACCTAATTCAAAGGATGAACCAGTGCTGTGACTACACATAGAACAAGAACCAATTTTAAATACTTTACTTGCAGCCTGTTGCAAAAGCATGCATTTTGCTCACATTTCTTCCTTTGAAGCAATAAAAAATGTCAAAAATAACAGTTTGACTGGAATAACATTTATTTTCTTTTTTTTTTGCACCAAAAACTTGGTATATCTTATGGTGTGAAGTGTGTCCTTAATAAATTTGAGGAAACTGGACAAGTGGAGGACAAAAGTAGTAGTGGCAGGCCTAAAAAAAAACAACTTTACAGCAGATGAACGGTCCTTATGAAATAGGAAAAATGATCCATCTAGGCCTTCAGTTGATCCATCTGTTTGCTGATGCCTCATCAGAAATGGTCTCAGTGAAAGGATGGCGGTCAAGAAGACATTCTTAAGTGGACTGGGTAGAAAAGGTATGCTGAATTACAAAGTGCACTGAACGTCAGTGGGAACAGGTCTTACAAAGTATTGGATCCAAATTAAAATTTTAAGTGCAAGTCATTGTCAGTATGTATGGAAGAGGCCAGGAGAGAGGTACAACAGTGAGCCATGTGTAAAACATGGTGGAGTGGTTTGGGGCGGCATTCTAACCAGTGGTGTTGGGGATCTTGTCAAAGTGTTGGAATTATGAATGCAAGGGCACCATCAGATTTTGATCCACTATGGGATATAGAACTGATCCCAAACACACTGCCAGTGCAGTAAAAGCATAGCTAGATAAAACACACACAATGGAGCACCACTGGTCATGGATTGTTGTCCCCAGAGCTTGGACCTCAATATTATTGAAGCAGTGCGGGATTATCTTGACAGGGAACAAAACAAAAGGCAGTCAACATCCAAAGAAGAACTTTGAATGTCCTTCGAGAAGGCTGGAGAACTGTTCCTGAAGACTAAAAGAAATTACAAGAAAGCTGAATAAGAGAGCTCAGGCTGTGTTGAAGAATAAATCATACCAAATATTGACTTTCATGCTCGTTATTGTGCAAGCTCTGTTTTTGCTGTCTAAACTGTATTTCCATGTGTTTTTTTGCGTGTTTCTTTAAACTGTTGCACTTATTTCCCATTTTCCTAGTGAAATATGAAGAAATGAGGGGTGGGACAATACTTTTACACAGTACTGTACAGAACTGCAGCTGGGTGATGAATACCTGTATTTCTGCAGGTTTTGTAAGCATTTTATGACAAATCCTTATATACACTGAGCTTGGTGTCCACAAATTCAGCTCAAAGGTTAGTAGCCAACTTCAAGTTTTAACTTGCATATAAAAGTTCATCATTATAACATTTTGCATCACATACCCGGTATTTTTGTTCAGCAAATACTAATTAAATGTTCATTGAGCCTAGACAGAATTCATCTATTACAAACTTCAGTATTCACTCAAGACCAAAGAGGGTTTTAGAAGACTTTAGTGGCAACTATCGAGATATATGGCTTCAAGTTAACAACCAACCGAGTTCGGATACGATTTCAGACAGCGTCAACAAAGCTCCGGTCTACGTCATTGCGTCATTTCCGACGCAGGCGCAAAATACCATTTTCTGTCGCGTGTGCGGCCTCTCTTCCTTTACCGCCATCATGGGTCGCATGCACGCTCCCGGGTGAGCTCTCTTTTTACCCTTTAAAGTTGGTATTTTGTTTCTGTAGATGGGTTTTAGTTCCAGGATACAGTGTTTAAACGTGTAATGGAGGGTTGGGGCCAAAAAATAAAGTCTGAAATTCAGCCATAAAGTGAGAAATTAACTCACAGATACACGGCAAGCCCGTCATCCTCCTTCAGCTAGCTCGCGTTAGCCAGATTAGCACATTTGCGCCTCGCAACGATTTTAACTCCCCGAGATGTAAATGATCTTACGTGAAATATATGAATTGCAAAGTTAAAGTCACAGATGTTTCTTCGTTTTTTAGCCAAGTGACGCCACTGTAACTTAATCAATGTGTCAAGGTTCATGAAAACACGAGCATGAGGCGATCTTTAGCCGGCCTGCCGTTTTTTTCTCTACGTCTTGATATAACGATTGCTTTCGTATCTCTGACCAAAATGTTTAGTCTTTATAACTACTAACTTCCTTTTGTTTCTTCCTCGCTTACAGAAAGGGCTTGTCCCAGTCAGCTCTGCCTTACAGGCGCAGTGTTCCCACTGTGAGTACACACAAATCATAATTTCACTTCATCATAATGATTGATGCGGATTTTTTGGCGCAAGCGTCCTTTGTTTTAATGCCGTACCCATCCTCACCTTTTATAGTGGCTGAAGCTCACATCTGATGATGTCAAAGAGCAGATCTTTAAGCTGGCCAAAAAGGGTCTGACTCCTTCTCAGATTGGTAAGTGATAACATTCAAGTGTGTAGTTTCTTACCTGCAAGATGCTGAGTCTGATCATAGATAGTGGACAGTTGACTTTGTGGATTATTGGCTTCTCAGAATTACTTCATTTTTATTTCTCTGAAACAGTGTCTGTCACTTGCACATTTTGAATCCAGTCATTATCTCTACAGATTAACCATATTATGTGTCAAGTAGGGCTGTGCAATAAATCAAATAATTACTTTCAGCTACAATTTTGGCCCTTTGTTAGTGCGGTGGTTAGCATTGTTGCCTCACAGCAGGAAGGTCCTGGGTTTGAATTCTATGCAGAGTTTGCATGTTCTCCCCATGTCTCTGTGGATTCTCTCCAGGTGGCTTCCTCCCACAGTCCACAGACATGTAGTTGGTGGGTTTAGATTAACTGGTGAATCTAAATTGTCCATGGTGTGAATGGATGTCTTTTGTGTTAGCCCTGTGACAGACTGGGAACCTGTCCAGTGTGTACCCTGCCTCTCGCCCTATGGCACCAAGGATAGGCCCCCAAAGCCCAACACTGAAAAGGATAAGTGGTAGACAATGGATGGATTTTTGCTCCCAGTGATTAGTAAAACAAGATAATAATTGACCCACATTTTGTCTAACAGTGGTACATCAATTTCCTTTCCAAATTCACTTCCTGCCAGGCTGCGTCATGTTCAGTTGAGTTACTTTTAAATGAATGAATTCTAATTAAATTAAAAAAAAAAAACTCTGTTCAAAGAAAACTTTCAATCACTCAAGTTATGTCTGTGGATTTTCTTTTTCAAAGTTTGCATATTTATCATGTCAAATATTGACTAAAATATCAGATGCATCCACATACAGAGACTGTTGTGCTAGATGCGCTTCCAGGGGTTTGTCTCTCCTCCTAGTCTCCACTACACTACAATGCTGAACAACTAGCAGAAATATTTAATTCAGCAGTTCTTAGAATTCTAAATCGTTGTGTTAAGTTGTCATGCTGTTCTTTTATTGTCATAACCTTGGCACTGCCTGTATAGCTATGTCACAGCCTGTGTTATGAGTGTCAGTGCAGTGTAAACCAGAGACGTAAGACTGGGTGCACTTACAGGTGAAAAGGTCCCACAGAACTGAATAGAACTTAATCTAGTAATTGCAAATTTGTCCTAAACATGCATTGTGAGTAAAGAAAAGACAGCGTATACTAGGTAAAATGTTCCCAGTAACTCTTGATTTACTTGATGGGCACAGATTTTTTTACAGTTTGATTCGGGGTGATTGCTACAGGCGTTGATGCCCAACAGAATTTGAAATAATCTAATTTCATATTGAAACCTTTGGAGAAGCAAACCTATAAAGGCTGTTTGCACTACAGGATCAGAGTTATCAGTAATCAAAGGATATAGGTTTTCAGTGACACAAATACCTGCCATGAGAGATTTATGCAAAATTTTATTTCTGGGGCAACACATAATTCCTGTTTGTCAGTTTAACATGTTTATTGCTTTTTCTAGGTGTGATTCTGAGGGACTCCCACGGTGTTGCCCAAGTACGTTTTGTCACCGGCAACAAAATTCTGAGAATCCTCAAGTCCAAGGGCCTGGCCCCTGACCTGCCTGAGGATCTCTACCACCTTATCAAGAAGGCCGTGGCGGTCAGGAAGCATCTGGAGAGAAACAGAAAGGTACAGCAAAGCTAGGCCAGCAACCTGGGCCAAAATACTGAGACCATAGAACCAAAAGTTGGGGTAGCAGCCTTTTTTTTTTTTATTTCTTCCCAGTGTATTAAATTAAGGAGATAACTCAGTTAAAAATTCCAGTTTTGCTCTTGTCATAAATAGTGTTTTTTCTTTTTGTGAATGCAAGCAATTTGAAATATAATGCACTTCATTCCCATTACATTGTTGCTATATTTGCAGGACAAGGATGCCAAGTTCCGCCTGATCCTCATTGAGAGCAGGATCCACAGACTGGCCCGTTACTACAAGACCAAGAGAGTACTGGCCCCCAACTGGAAGTAGTACGTATCTTCTGTGCCTTTGGGAAGCTTTTCATGTGTTTGGATTGGATCAGTTGCCTGTTTTTGTCCATATTGTAACAAATGTAGTTAGTTTTTATATTACAACACCATTAATTGTTGCACTTGTATACATGGAAAATGCACAATTCATTGTCCTGCTCCTCATTGTTTATTAGGAGCAGTGATATTTCTGTTGTGCTAGAGAAAAGGTGGAGGTAAATTAGCAGAGCAGCTACTCGGTGCCGTCTCTGCCAGTCCCCTTCGCACAGTGAAACTATGCATTTGTGTATTAACTTTTTTCACCTACATTTGTTTACACAAAGTGCATTGGTCCAAACCATACAAATTATTGTTGGTCTCTTTAATGAAAGAGGCAGAAATGGTACAAAGTGGCATAGTGTGGATGGACACCTGGATTTTTCCTTAAAATGAGTTGGTCTTTTCCGTCCAGCTGTAGTTTCATTAGAAGCGGTCTGCATATGTAGGATTATTAAGCAGATTATAAACATGTAATTTATAATGTGGCTGTCATTAAGTTCATGTGGAATATAAACAGATAATTACAGTACAGCAAAGGCAGATGTAAAATTGCAAAGTGAGACCTTAGAAAGATGTTTGTACTTTATAATCTCATGTCTCCTTATAGCTCTTATAGTGTTTTGTTTTGTCTTTTTCCTCCTACTTGTATATCCTCGACCTTTTTTCTGTCCACTGCAGAGGACTTAAGGGCTCAGGAGGATATGATGAATGGTGTTTATATTATTTGTATTTATTTATGTATTAAGTAAACGGTTTTATTTACTAATGGTCTGTCTCTTTCTGTTTACAGTGAGTCCTCTACAGCTTCTGCTCTGGTGGCATAAAATCTACACTTTTGGATTAATAAAACAGTTTAAATTGGGAATTGTTTGGGTTGTCTTTTTTTTTTTTATGTTAAGATTTAGGGATGCACTGACATATAGGCCAACCATTGGTATCATCCAATATTGCCCTTCAGCAAATGAGAATACATTTGCCAATGATTGTGGACACAGCTTCTGTTACAAAAATAAAAAATAAATAAATAAATACACCTGAACAGGAGCAAGAAACAAGCCGCATGTAAACAAATGTAAATATGATGACAATACCTTGTTTATATCAGGCAGGAGGCTCAAAAGCTGGTACATTGCAGGGCTTTAGTTTGCCTTTGTATTTGAATTTTTAATTTTGATTTCTGTTTATTACACCATGAGCACAGTTGCTTTTTATCAGGTCAGGTCAGGTTTTTTATCAGGTGGTTCTAATCTCTTGTCACATATAATTTAGATTTTCTAAATATTTAAAGATTAAGTTATTACATTTCCCTGGAACAAAAGGTGGAATAAATAAGAGTAAAATCTAATATTTATTATTCTGTTAATTGTAATTTCCCCATTGTGGGATCAATAAAGTATCATTCATTCAAATTATTGTATACATTAATCTGCCTGCTTTTGCATCACTTTCAAATTTATGCAAAGGTGTGAAACTTCACTCAAAAGCTTGGTGACAGTTCCTTGTGTTTATGTACCTGGGTTTGAAAAAAACATTCAACCAAAACAGTATACAAGGAAAGTGAAACTGCATTCAATTTAGGAAATTCAGCAGTGTCTATACGTATGTATTTTAAAATCTAAGGGGAAATCTTACAAGTATTCAGCCTAGGCTTAATTTCGCTTTAAACCAGGGTTTTCCTGATAGCTGAGGAAATTACGGGCACTTTCTATGCGTCATGCGCTACGTGACCTGGGGGAGGAATTAGCTTGACGAGTACAGCTACTCTGTCCAATCACGGTGCAGCGTGACGTAAGCATGTTTATTTTAACGATTGGTGTTGCAACCTCGAGACATTCAACCCTGGTTACTACAACGACGAAAACACAACTGAGGAACATGGAGAAAATACATGAGAACATTTGACGAAGGAGACCAAAACATGGCACAGGCTTGCCGAAAAATGAAGCGACAAAACATCGACGCATTTCTGTCACCGACAAATACGCGAAATCTGTTGGTTTTCGACGAGGAATACCAGAATACGTGAGGAGTTGTTTTTTTAAACAGTCGCCGAAACTCGAGAAGAAAGACGTGAAAATGGCTACGGTTGTTGGCTCCCAGACGGGCTCTGAGCGGACCGCGATGGAAAGGTTTGGCAGCGGAGGGATGGCGCTTTTGCCGTGGACTAAACAGATGCTCACCGTGCTGTGGGAACAGCTTCGGTTGCTGGTTCAAGTCATTTACTACACTTTCGTGTCAGGTAAGAGTGAAGCACTTGCAAAACTTGGGGGTGTTTACGGTTATTGGAAAGTCCAATGACAGCTGTGTAGGTGTAGGGTAAATATAGCTTTTCATATAGTTACTGTTACTCCAAAAAATGTTTTTTTTGTTGTTTTTTTTGTAATCTTTATCTTCAGACAGCGGGAAACTACATTGTGTTTCTAGTACCTAGTAAATAGTTACTACATTTCTTAAAAAAAAAAAATATTAATATAGATAGTGGTGTTTATCCTCCGAGTTCCGCGGTGTTTACACCCGTTTGGACATTATTATGCCATGACAGTAACACTGCCTGTAAATTCCTTGAAGCACAACATACTGACTTATCGGCTTACTTAGAAATGATACCTAAAACTGCAGTACAACAAACACAACAACTGTGATTACATGACATGCATGGCACAAATACTCAAGTGAATCTCAGTGTACTCAAAAGCTTTTTCTTTTCTTTTTCAGTTTTCCAGATGTTTA
The DNA here is from genome assembly GCA_034780415.1 of Cichlasoma orientale. Classification (NCBI taxonomy): domain Eukaryota; kingdom Metazoa; phylum Chordata; class Actinopteri; order Cichliformes; family Cichlidae; genus Cichlasoma; species Cichlasoma orientale. The sequence continues at coordinate 454,353 of JAVDPK010001737.1, read as the reverse complement.
GGTTTGAGGTTCACGTGAGAATCACAGACGAGACCGGCCAGCACATCCAGCACATGACCACAGCCACAAACCCAACAGAATCATTCCTGTTCACCTCTTTATTTGAGGGAGACAACGGAGTCATGGTTGGTGGTTCAAATCCCCTCTCCAACTTCTGTGCTGACGTTGGTGACCCCTTCACTGGGAAATCCACCGCTGAGGCCTTGCTGTCCAGTCTGCGAGCTGACGACCTGTGCTGCGGACTCGTGGACGACTTTGTGTCCAGAACGGCCGGTAAAGAAGAGGGCATCTTTCTAGGACACCAGTCCAGCTGGAAAATGGGCTTCCCAGGCGACTGGAACTTCTTTGTGTCGAGCAGCGAGAGCTCCAGTTCAAACGACATGTGTCATAAAAGTAGCGAGGAAGTCTTCACACAGGATATTTCAAAGGAAGTGGTTTTCAAGCAGGACACATCAGAGGAGGAGAAGAGCTGTCACTGGAGTAGTGAGGAAGACCAGAACACAGTAGAATTTGAGAGTGACGAAAGTAAGGCGCTTTGGGAATCTCTGTCAAAATCCAACGATCCTTACAATCCCTTCTTTTTCTCTGCCTGTATTTCAACCAACACAAATATGGGCAAAAGTAAAAGTGATGTGAAAGACTGTAGTGATACCGACCTCATGTCTGTGAGCAAGGTCAGCGAGGAAATGTTGGGGTCGCAAGGCCTGAAAAACTGGGTCAGTCGCTCTGACAGTGAGAGCAGTTGGAGCAGCTGGGCCAGTTCAGATGGTTCGAGCCCCGACATCGACAAGGAAGAAAACGAGAGGCTCTGGGACTTCTTCAGCAGTCCCGAAGACCCTTACAATCCCATGTGTTTCACTGCATGCACAATCAGCAGCACCACTCCCCAGACCACCACAGTCTCTAAAAAGGAAACCCCAAAATCTGACACGGACACAGAGGAGAAGGAGAGCAGCATTCTTCCTTCATCTGAAGATGATGAAGAACAACTGTGGAAATCGCTCTGCCAAAAGGATGACCCTTACCACCCTTTGAACTTCCAGGCCTGCCTCCAGAGCGCCCCAAAATCAACACTCCAGCGAGAAGAAGATTCAGATGCTCTCATTGTTCACCACACACAGATTTCATCCACAAAAGGAAAGAAACAAGCAAAAGCATTCCAGAAATCCAGAGCTGTCAAACCGTCTCTGCCAGACAGGCAGATAAAGCTTCACTCACATCCAGACACAACACTGGTGCCCTGGAAAAGACCTGGACAAACACCCCGAGCAACTTCAGAGAAGAAGGAGAACAAGGCTGACACCACCCAAAAAAAGGTAATTGTCTGATTTATTATTTATTTATTTTTGTAGTGAAACTGCCAATTTATCCATGTGGAACCATGTGGAGCTTAGAATAAAAATTAACTAAAGAACACATTCAACGAAACAGAGGAATACAAAAGGCTTTTAAAAGTACATACAAAAGTTTAAGTGTAACTTTATTAAGCTGTAGACTAAATAGATCAAACTGTAAACATATTGTCAGCTATCAAATGAAAACTTTAAGTTTCATTGACTCAGACAAACACAGGAGGGGATGTGATCTCATATTTAAATTTAGTGTTAATATCAGGAGGCGGCAGGCCTACCGCTGACTCCTAAACCGTGTGTGACACAAAGATAACAGTTTATTCCGGCCTCCAGACAGCGTCTCAGGCTGAGTTGTTATTTGTTGTCGGTTAGCAACACTGGTCGTCATGACTAAGCCTGTCGCCATGTGACTTAAGCGAGTCAGCAGAGCTGAAGTTGTAGCATTATTGCTAAATTGGCACAAAGGTCTTATGATTAGACACTCTCACGTCATTAGGAGAAAATCATTAAGTGTTTTTTCTAAGAGTAGTTGGAGTTGGAAAGGGTTCATTTCAGGGTATTTTCAAAAGCATTTTGGCCTGCTTAAAAGCTTTAATGACTCAAATTTAGCTTTTCGATATCTTGGAGGTTAAAATCTTTAAATACGTGCACTTAAACAGCATATTACTTCCAGGATTGTTCAACAAAATATATCAAGTTTTCTTTTCTTTTGAATTTCAGGTTCGATTTTCTCCTCTTGTCCAAGTCCATGTCATGCGGACCTGGCCATTTGCGCGACAGGCATCTCGGAAAGGACACTGGGAAGAAATGGCACGAGACAGTGACCGCTTCCGGAGGCGGATTCGGGAAGCAGAGCAGGCCATTGGCCACTGTTTCACCCAGCCCCACAGAGAGAAGATCCGAGCGTACCTGGACAGTGCCTTGAAATAAATAAATGAAAAAAAAAAAAAAAAAGGGTCCCGAACACTGAATGTTTTATTTCCTTTTAGGATGAGAACTTGTGATTGGTTGCAATGCAACAGTGATTTTGATTTAGGCCAATTAGAAGTTTGATGTTAGGCCAACGTAAATGTTTGGTGTCAAGTTGAACAACTTTGTACCTCAAAAGGTTTTATACATTGTGTACCTGTTGCACTGATTGACACTTTCTCATTTTATGCTCAGCATTACTGTGTGGAATGTTTTTGTATGCCTTATATACTGACCTAGTAATGTAAGTTATTGATGCTCAATGGAGTTTGCTATTTATTTTTACCTTTTGGTTTGAACAATTTTTACGTGTGAAGAAACCACGGTGGTGAATCTAGAAGTTAAAAGTAGAAAACGATATCACAAAAAAAAAGCAGAGCTTTATATTGCAAAGTGTTTTGAAAAGTTTTGTTTCAGCATGATGGACATGTCAGATTCTGGTGCAGTTCTTGTCTTACTGTTGCAATGTTAAGATTTGATTTATTTTAATTTATTTTTTATTTTTATTTTTTGTCTTGTATTTTCTTATATTCCTGCACATAATGGCAGTTTTTTTAGTACTGATTGTGAAGATGGGTCTCTATGATTGTATTTGCAGGACAACACTTTATCCTCTGTGACTCATTCAGCTTCTCATGGTAACATCGTGTAGCCTAATTGTCCCTAGCAAATGGATCTAGAGGTGCTCTGTTGAATCAATAAAATTTGTGACACTGACATTGTTTCTGTTGTTTGTCACGACCTGCCAAACGATTGGACAAAAAGGTGAGGCCGCGTATTAGAAAATCAGTTCTGAAGTCGCGCTTGTCTAAAGTGGAGACGGCCCCCAAGGTCTCGGGAATGTGTAAGCACTGTTGATCATGAAATGTTGCAAAGGTGATGAGAAATTCCATAGGTTAATCACACAAGCATGCTGTGGGGCTGTACATACGGGAAGAGAAACACTAGTTTCTCTACATTTTCAAAAGAGCGAGGACCTCGGCACCCCCTCCCTGATTGTGACCAAAGGAAAACATTTGGACACACCCAGTGAGGTCACTCAGGCTGTGAAATGTCTAACATGCCTTTGTAGGACTGTAACCACTGGAGAGATAAAGGTAAATGCATTACTGGCTTTGTATTATTGATGAGGGGATTCACAGGTCGTTTGGGAAGTCGAGATTTGTGAGAGAAATCTTTTGTTGCATTTAAAGTGATGACACACAGGCCTAAGGTCAGGACTTCCTTCATATTCAGATGTCATATAGGTATAAACTAAACATCTGAAGATATTTGCAGCCAATTTCATCACACGCATCTTTGCTTACTAGGTTTTACAGTATGAACGCAGTATCTCACAACTTTGTGTTTTTGCTCCCCTTATGAGCATCTAATGCTAAAGATACACTCCGAAATATAGAATTGTTCAAAAATACTTAATGAATATATATATTTGCACTTCCTTCTCTTGTATTTTGCCTCGCACACTAACGCACTCGCACACACTCGCTAATAATTCCCAGTGGGGTGCGAGTCTCCGTGCAGAGTGGCTGCCGTAAGGCTGTCGTAAGACAAGGATTAAAAACACCAAGTATGATGAAATGACTTTCCTGAGGGATGAAATCAATTAGCAGATCTCCTCACCCATTCTCCTCCTACACACACACACACACACCATGGTGCAAAGGTGAGCAATCACTGACATTGTTGCTGTGTCAACGCAGCGGTAGGTCTACTGCTGATGTCCCACCGCCTCCCCCCCTCCACATGCTGTGTGTTATTCACCATCTGCTGGAGTCTTGCATAAAAAAAGTGAATTTTTTTTAGATTAGTGAATGCAACGCCCTTTCATCTCAACATGATTTGTTATTAAATGTATTCTTAAGCCCTAAAAACATGAAAGTCCTTCATGACTGATTTGTGCATGATAAATTACAGACATCAAAACATGTGTGTTTGGGGGGGGGGGGTTGCACAGAGCGAGGCTGTGGAATGAATTTTGTTAAGAGGGTACATTTTCTGGATGCTTTGCTTTTGTTCCAAGAGGCTGGCCTGATCACATCAGCTGCAAGCTGAAGAACAAACTCATATCTATGTTTGCATACAGAGCGGTGGAGGTGGGGGAGGTGCATCTGTCCCTCTGATTTCCCTCAGCCTCAGCCTGCCATCCACATGCCTGATTTTACTGTCAGTGAAAACACACCAAGGAGCCGGTGCCTTGCTCAAGAGCACTGCAAATAGACAGGGACAGCTATGAGGGCCATGTGAAGCTGTGACTTCACAATTATGGGATAAATATGACAGCTCCTCCTTCATTACTCCCTTCTTTTCTTCCCATTTTCTTCTCTAACCCACTTCTCTCTTTGTATCTTTGTCTCCATCTTTCTCCTCCTCATCTGCTCCCAGCACCATTAGCTCTGTGGCCTAGGCGACCCCGTCTCCAGGCAACCGGCAGGAGTGGCGAGGCGGTGAAAGGATTGCAGGTGATTGCAGCAGTGGTAGAATCAGCAGCAACAGCGGAGGCAGTGGGCTTTCATACACATACACACACACACACAGTTCCCCTCTAACTCGCCTGCCAGAGAAGGGTATCTCCTGGGTCACAATTAGCTGATGATGCAACCTACCAGCAGCTATTGTGTCTGACACCACCTCATACAGACAGACTGCATGAAATGCAAAAGGCAACAAGTATGTTTGCCCTGTGTATTGTACACCTACAGTTTACATATATCCCCCTGATAATGGATTGCATGATCCAAACGTGTCCTTTAGTTCACCTTTACACTCTCTTTGAGACACATTTACCTATTTAGACTTTAAATGAGTTCACAGCCCGTTTGTTTAAAAATTGAAATTGAAACTGAGAAATTGAGGGGAGGTTACTCTTTGTCTGACTCAGTGATCAACAAAATTAACTTCAAGGTCCTTTCTGGAGCCTTCCAAGTGGCTCCAGAGGGTTTCAGCAAAAAAATAAAGGATGGTTCACAACCATTTTAAACAATAATTAAAGAAATGCATGCTGTTATTATCATTCTGAGTACTATTTTCTCCCCAAGGTGCGCCTCATTAAATAAGTATGAAGCATTGCATAGCCAGACATGAAGGCATGTGGTAAACACTCATCAGCGTACAGCCTCCTCATGTGGTTTAGTGTGTCTGACCAACACCCAGACGGCGCAGACGGAGACGGACGGATCAAGCTGACGCTGAATTTGGATGTAGTGTTTAATTTTAACCACTAGGGGACACAATTGTCTTCTGGTACGTGACACAGCACACATACACACCATGGTTACTAATTGATGACAGCAAGACAACACTACAAAATGATTAAATGCCACTTTCTTTTTTTTTTATTTTTTAGAGCCCCCTGGCTGCTTTAGCAGTGAAATTCAAATTCAATGACTTGGTATTTAAATTTAAAAATTACATCAATAATACATTCTTTATGGTATTTTATTTGGTTCCAACCTTCTCTGAAATATTAATCTGCACCTCAGAATATTTCTTCTTTACTGTAATGGAATGTATATTTGGAGCTTCCTTCCGCTCATTGATGACCATATTTGGACACTCAGTGTTGATGACTGTGTGGCCTCAAAGAAACGGCGTAGGTCTGCTGCCCTCATGTGGTGAAACTGATAACATCACAGCTTAAATATTTTATTTATTTATTTCTTTGGCGACTCGCTGTTCACTTCGTTCACAGAGGACCCGATTTTAGAACCGCGTCTATAATTAGATAAGGCAGCTGCAGAGTCTTAGTCTATTTGGACCAGCAGGCAAAAGGAAGCAGCTGTTTGTGCGAGGCAAATAAACACAAAAGTGCGCACAATTCACAAATCACGCATTTTAAAGAATTATTGCGTGGCTTCATTTTTAATCAGCAACAGAAAAATTACAAAGAGACAGAAACAGAAGTCCCTGCTGGATACAAAACAAGGAGGCTGATATTTTTGGTCAGACCTTCAAAGTCTACGCCACCAGAGCCCACCACAAAAGGACCTTTGTTGAGTCCTTAGTTCAGATTTTCATGGTATGAGTGTCATATGGTTTTATGTTCCTGTTTCCCTCTGCCTGTTTATTTTGTGTTGTTTCTGTCTGATTCATGTTTTTGAATTTGTATCAGCTTCATTATCATTCTGTGTTCAGTCTTTAGCATTCTAAGTTTTTAGTTCTTGCTACTTTGGTCTTTGGTATTGGAGCTTCTGTTATTGTTTATATTTGAGTCTTCATGTTTTAGTTTACTCCAGGCTTTCGCAGTATCACACAAACAGGTATTCAATGGCAAATGCCAGTCGGGCTCCACGGTGGCGGGCAGTGAACAAAAGGCCCACTAGAGGATGTCGGACCCTCGGGCCACCCTCATGAAGTCTGTTTCTGATTGTTTGGTCAGAGACATTCACACCAGTGGCTGCTGGAGGTCACTCTGTAGCTCTGGCAGTGCTCATCCTGTTCCTCCTCGCACAAAGGAGCAGATACCGGTCCTGCTGATGGGTTAAGGATCTTCTACAGCCCTGTCCAGCTCTCCTAGAGTAACTGCCTGTCTCCTGGAATCTCCTCCATGCTCTTGAGACTGTGCTGGGAGACAAAGCAAACCTTCTGGCAATGGCACGTATTCATGTGCCATCCTGGCTCATGAATATGTGCACTGGAGGGGAAAATGTCAGTGTCCTCCACCTGTAAAAACATTCCTGTTTTGGGAGTTGTCTCATTGTTGCCCCTCTAGTGCACCTGTTGTTAATTTCATTAACACCAAAGCAGCTGAAACTGATTAACAACCCTCCCTGCTACTTAACCGATCAGATCAATATCCCAGAGGTTTAACTGACTTGATGCAACACTCTGATTAAAAAGTGATGCTTTAATTTTTTTGAGCAGTCTCCCTTTGTTATATCTTTTATATCAAATTACATTTTGTCCCGTGTTAGAGGCAAAACAGATATTAGATCAGGTAAAACAGAACGCTATAACTGCTTAATTTGGTTGCTGCTTCCTGGCCAGCTTCAGAAAGGCTTCCAAAGAAGCTCACCTGGATTATTTCCCACAACAGAAGTGGAAACATGAGTAGCACAGTGGAGAGAATGCACATGCAAAATGAAACGATTTCAGAAATATACTGACAGCTTAACAATGACTTCACATACAGCCAAGTTTCAAAGGCAAGAAAGAACTGTGATGAACTATGATGTTTGTATGCTTTTTGCATGTTTATTACAGGATTATTAAACTGTAACTTTTGTATTAATACTTATTTGCCAATACTGCAACAATTTCCACATTTTCAGCAGCTGATTGCTGGGTAGAGTGAGATTAATAGAACAATGATTTTGCTGTTTTTGTTTCTGTGTTGTTGGAGACTAAAGGTTAAGCTCTGAAACATTTTCTTTCCCCATACGATGGTTTTAACATTTAGGAAGTGCACACAGGATGGGTGAGGCTCTGCCAGGCCTGTGGGCTGTTCCACAAGTTACAAACGCTCATATGGAGCGGAGCCACGCATTATTCAGCCCACATTTCCATAAGACACAATAGCGAGAGCAGCGCCAGAAAAGCGTTGGGCTGAGCTGTGCGTTTGTGTGTGCATCTGGCGTATCAAGGGTGCTTCGGAATTTCTTTGCCACCTAAGGTTTTTGCTCCTCTGCCAATGAATGTTGACGCAATCTAGACAAGGGCAAAGACCCCAAGACTTATCCCCGAATCCCTGGAAGCCTTGGTTACCCATTACGAGAAGAGACAGCAAAGGAGGGAGCGGGTAGATAAAGGCTGATATTGTTTCTGTGCACATTTATCTTTCTGTCTGAAGGCTCTGTTTACTGAGGGCTTAAAGCCAAACCAGGTTGTCTCGCACCGTTGGAAAAACACAAATTACTTCAGAATTCCTTCACTGTGATGAATGATGTAATGTGCTGCTCAAACAATTACAAATAAATACTGTTATCTTGCAATCATTGCTTCCCTTTGTGTGGAGCTGGAAAGAAATCAGATAAGTATTCCAGTGTTGATCTTAGCTTTAATATTTTAAGCAGATTAACTAAGATTTAAAACTAAACCCAACATGAAACTAAGCTCACCGTGAGACGAGGTGATCACTGGGCATCCTGTCCTTTAGGAGGGGTCTAGCAGCTTCACTTGAACCTACAAATGTTTCATCCTGCAGTTCTTGCAGCAGTTTGACCTCTTGCACAAAGTGCAGGCAATTGCAGACATACAGTAGATCTTTTTTTTTTAATTATGTTTTCTTGAGTTAATCCTGAGTGGTCACGCTTAATTTTATCATGCCACCAGATTTCCATCTAAAAACTTAAGTATGCTTTTTCACTCATTTTCAGTTTAATTCAATTTATGTAGCACCAAATCAAAACAGTCGCCTCAAGGCGACAGTCAAAACTACCCCCTATGAGCAAGCACTTGGCGACAGTGGGAAGGAAAAACTCCCCTTTAACAGGAAGAAAGCTCCGGCAGATCCAGGCTCAGGGAGGGGCAGTCATCTGCCACGACCGGTTGGGCACGAAGGGAGGGAGACGGGACAAAAGACATGCTGTGGAAAAGAGCCAGAGATAAATATTAACTAATGATTAAATATGAAGTGGTGTATAAACAGTTTTCAGTGCAGTTCTTGTACTTGTCCATTTTCAGAGGAACTTTTTTTGTTTGAGCCACTTAACACCAACCTATGAATCAGTCAAGCATAAAAAGGCACTTAACACAAGCAGTGAACCAGTGTTGTGTCTACACATAACAGACAACTTAGCAAAGAACCAATTTTTAACTGTAACTTTGCACTTTGTTACTCGCAGCACAAAAAAATATCATTTGTTCCCATTTATTTTCTTGAATCTATAAAAAAAAAAAGTCAAACATAACAGTTTGACGGGCCTAAAATTGTGTTTTTGCACCAACAAGCTGATTCCCAAAGAACACTTGGCATATCTCAGTATGCTGTGCAGTGTGTCCTTAAACAAATTGAAGTGGAGGACAAAAGAAGCAGTGTCAAGCCTAAAAACCCATCTACAGCAGATGAACAGTATCTGAAAGTCATGTCTTTAAGAAATAAAAGCAAAGACCCGACACAGGAGCTGAGAGATCCACCTGGACCTTCGGGTGATCCATCCTCTGTTCACTGAAGCCTCATCAGAAACGGTCTCAGTGGAAGGGTGGCTGTCAAGAAGCCAGTCGTAAGGAAGGAGAACAGGGAGAAAAGCTGAGATGTGACAAATTACACAAGAACTGGACTGAAAACAATGGAAATAGGTCTTATGGAGTGATGAATCCAAATTTGAAATTTTTGGTTCAAACTGTCGTCAATATGTACAGAGGACGTCAAGAGAGAGGTGCAACAGTGAGTGTTTACAGCCATCTGTAAAACACGGTGGAGGCTCCATCATGGTTGGGGCTGCATTTCAGGCAGTGGTGTTGAAGATCTTTTCAAAACTGATGGAATTCTGAATGTAGAAAAATGCCATCAGATTTTGATCCACCATGCACTACCACCCGGAAAGAGTCTGACTGCCAGCAGCTTCATTCTTCAATGATCCCAAACACACTGCAGTAAAAGCACCTGGATAGAAAAACAGAATGAAACACTATCAGTCACGGATTGACCTCCCCAGAGCCCGGACCTCCACATTATTGAAGCAGTGTGGGACCACCCTGACAGAGAACAGAATAAAAGGCAGCCAACATCCAAAGAAGATGTTGCCTTATATACTGGATTTCCATGTATGTTGATGCATTTCAGTACATCACTGCACCCATTTCTCATTTTCCTAGCAAAATATAAAGAAATGAGGAGTGTCTCAAGACTTTTGCACAGTAGTTTTTCGAGACTAAACAACATGTTAAAAAACCTCCAAGCAGTCAGAGTTAACAGTGCTATTTTTAGAACCATCTTTATGAATGACTCATTTAACATAAATATGTTTATATTAACCAAGCAAGTTTTTGTTTATTCATCTATTATTCTGATATTCTAGAGAACACACAGACACAGACTGAATAAAAGTTAACAGGTTTATTTACAATGAAGCAAAAGCAAGATTTTGACAGCTGAAGGATTTCCAGTTATCGGATGCAAGGCTCCAATACAGACAGGTCCACAGGTAAAACTCTCTCAGTAACTCACTCAGAGACGGCGCTGGATTCCTGCACAGAGGAGAACAAACAGGTTAAGGCGACGACAGAGAAGCAGCCAACTTCCCTAACTGTTCCCCCATTAACACTCAGGCACTGACTGAATGGCTCACTGTTACGGCCCACTCACCAACAGGTGAGTTTATTAATCCCAGGTGTGCAGGACTGCAGGGCGGGGAGCAGTGGTAAGACCCGCCCCTGAAACCCAAGGTGTGGTTAACTTAAACACACACACACACACACAAAGACAGAGGGAGAGGAGAGAGAAAGAGAGAATGGGTGAGCCAGCACAGGAGGACTGGAGGAACGTGACAATCTGGGGTTAGGCTTAGGGTGATGATGGCTGAGCCCTCACAGATTAAACCTTTTGTTTTAGCCTGCAGACTAAACCTGCTATTATTTATTTCACTGAATTAAAAGCACTGAAGTCAACATTAAAGCAAGACACATTTTTCTGGAGAAACAGCTACATGTCTATATTTAAATCATCTACCAGCTAAAGTGAATTGCTACCACTCATGTTTAGACTTCTACTATTTAGCCTCTGAGGCAAAAAAAAAAAAAAGTGCCACCAGTTGCCTGTAGGTGGCACAGCTGTGAAAATTCCTGCAGCCGTTACTATCTTTACCTGCAGATGGCACACATCATCAGTTTTACATCTTTAAAGCTGCTGCTGCTGTTTCTCTTCTGGGCTGGAACAGGGAGTCCTTCATTGAAAGTCAGCAGAGTGACATTTGCTTAGTCTGGCACCAGGTGTGTTTATGCTCCCTTGTGGGTGTTAAGTGTACAATACAAGCTGGGCCTCAAAATCTTTTTTTTTTTTTTAGTGCTGGCATTTCATTAATCTCGCATCCTACTTCAGAAATTTGAAAACTATTCTCTACCTCACCAACTGGCTATTTTTAACCCTCCCCGTTTGCATTTGCTAGGTGAAAGCAACTTTTTAATATTGCAGATACTTTTTAGATAATTTTTAGAGGGTCAAAAATGAAATTCAAGCATACTTGCTATGTAAAATCTTCATTTTATGTGTATAAAAACATACTTTCCTATATACAGTATCATCACGTTTGTCAAAATTCTGTCCAAATCAGTTCAGGTTCTTTGGCACACATCTGCATTTTTTTTTGTCCCCTAGTTGGCAGCTTTGTGTAGACAGAGAGCTACAGTGTTCCCATCCTGCATCCAGATCCGGGTATCTTGTTTCTGTGTGTTTGCTTTCTTTGTTTTCTCTTACGCCTTTCAGCAGTCCGCACACAATTGGTGATAATGGATGTCCTGGTGACTGCTGTTTTTGTGCAGTATAAATGAAAGAAGGGGAGCAACAGGCACAGGCTGATAAACAGCTCGGCTGGCTGCTTTGTAAAAAACAAACAAACAAAAAAAACCCTAACATATTATTCTGTGGTCAAACGGTGTAAGATGAGACTACTTTTTTCCCCACACATTAGATATTTCCCTCCAGATGACAACGCGGTGTTTGAATCAGCCCAAAAACCTGTAGGAATTAAACTGCAGTCCGCAGCATGCTTTGGAGAAAAGAAGCAACAAATTACCCTGACTGAACACAAGAAGACAAGGACAAGCACAGCAAAATAAAAATGTCAGCATGATGACAAATCCTACAATAAAATGCATAAAAGAAAATTCAAAATAATTGAGAGCCCCCCCTAATCCAGGAAATGGAGTCCTCAGGGAAGTGAGTGTGGCAGTCAGTGAGCAAATGTATCTTTTTTTGTGTGTGTGTGTCACTGTGTGTTAGGCATCGCGTGCGCTCGTGTTGACGACGGATGTGAAACAGAGAGAGGGATGATTCAGGGCCTCTCTCTGGTTGGTTTATCAGTGAGGATATGCACACATACATACATACACAGATCCAGCATCAGTGTGCCTAATCATGGCTCTGCATAATCTGCATAGTCACATAAGCTGCAGTAATAAACACTTTATTATTATAAATAAAAAAAAACCCCAAAATATGTTAATGACCCAACAACGAGCTGGCATCTGACTCTGAGTTCTCCTCCAAACCGTGGACTGACCGGTGACCACAGTTAAACACTGACTGGGTTTCCATGAAAGCTACTCCACAGGGATAATTATGTTGCTGTGTGTCTGCTATATGTGTGGACACAGAGTAATTACTTACTAACAAGCGCAGCAACAACTGTGAAGTGATGATATGTGACTGTTGTTTTTACAGCTTGTTGCACTCCCTGCCAAGTGGGCATAAATATCCATTATGCTGCTGTAGTTATGCTTGATGGAATTACTATGCTCAATTCCAACTTCATATTTTTATACTTTGACTGTACTAGAGTAGCTTTGCATGATTTAGTTTTGTAAAAAAAAAACAAAAAAACTAAAACATTATTTATCAAAATGAGCCTCGGTGCAGTCTGAAACAACCTCCTCTGCCTTTAAACTGACTTTCGTCTGATTGGCTGACCTGTGCAAACTATAGGTTTGAATTGCAGGTGGGTGGGGTTTCTGGCTGAGAGCAGAGAAGCCCCACCCACCTGTACAGCAGAGTTGGTAAGGATATCCACGCTTACTGACATCATATAGAACCAAGAGTTGAAAAAACTGATTGAAACCCAGTGTTTAGGGCACTTTGAAGCCTGAACCTTTGGCTCTCAGAGATTATATGAACACATGCTTACATCATACCTTTGACCATTAAGATCCACTTTTAAGGACTTCTGCTCCATATGCATTGTGCATAATGTGTTTGCAAATTCATCAGTTGCACCAAGTGAATAGCTGTCAGCTAATATCATTCAAACAAAAATAACTGAAACCTCTTCAGCTGTATGAATAAAACCTGTCAAATCTTTAATTTTTGTGGGGCTGCAATCCTTCTATTCTGAACTTTGTTTTTTTAAGTGTTCTGGTATGTAAATCTGCAGTCTGTGTGTACTGTAAGTTCAGCCATAGGTGAGCCAGCACCTGAACACACACACACACAATGCTGCGGGGCTATTAGCGTAGATTTCCTGACGTGTGAGCCAGTGATATCATAACTTGGCTGGAAAAGTCTCTCATTGTTCTTATTTTCGTGTGTGAGCGCTTTATCTTTTCACACAAATACACTCCAAATGGTAGAAAAATCCCTCGTGACTTCAGCGGCGAGGCTGTGCGTGCTGACCTCTACCTGCCCTTCAGCTCGCTCTGCCTTGTCAGGAGTTTCTCTTGTTGATTTGGCGGTGCCTCCAAAGCGAGCGCTGCCAGCTGAAACCAAACAGGGGGGGAGAGGGTACCAAACACATGTGCATGAAAATCACCAGATGTGGGGGGAAAAAAAAATGTGCTAAATTAAACCAGTGGTTTGTTGGGAAATTTGACATGCTTGCCTGCTGGAAACTAGAGCAGAAATTGGAAAAAAATAATATTACTCAACAAGAAAATGAGAGTAGAAATGTAAGTTAACATGATTTAGTGTTAGAAAATACATGGAAGATAATTTGTGATTTTAAAATATGCTCCAGGGAGTGGTAAACAAAGACCATTGTGACAAATATCAACAAAGGCTTTGTGTTCTTCACGCTGCACAGTACACTTTAGAAAATTACTGTTTTTGGTGAGAAGCTTCCTCCTGACTGGGAACTTAAGAACAGCTCACGTGAACTTTTTTTTTTGTTTTTTTCCCCAAATGCAGACTTCAAAATAACAGGGCTTCATGGCAAGTGTGTCAGGATGTTGTCATAAGCATGCCATCACATGTCTCATGGATGTGGAGTCACATCGGAAAATGAATTTCCAGTGAGCTCAGAGTTCCTCACGAGTGACTCAGAATAACAGCGTCTGACAGCTGAGGGAGGCTCTTATTTATGTTAATGAACCGCTGAGGAAAACCAACAATAACACGTTTGCAGCAAGTAAACATTAGAGCCTCGCACTACCAGTCTAGACAGTCATTATACTATGGGTGTAAGTGTAAGCAAATACACTGGCAATGCTTTTGTTTTCAGGCCCATAACTTCCTTATTTCTCTCTCTTTTTTTTTTTTTTTGGAATAAGAGTCCAAAAATAAATAAAATCTAAATGATTTTATGCTATATTATTACAAGGTTTCATAGTTACTTTAATAAAATGTCTTAAAAAAACAGGCACTGTCACCTCACAGCATAATAGGTGACTCCACCAGCCGTTTGACGTCTTTCTGTGTAGTTTGCATGTTGTCCCTATGCCTGCATGTGAACTCCGGGTACTTTGGCTTCCTCCCTCAGTCCAAAGACGTGTGTTAACCTAACTGGTGTTTTTAAATTAGTGGCAGGTGTGAATGTCAGCAGAAATGGTTGTCTAGCCCCCAGTGTTAGCCCTGTGATAAGCTGGGAACCTTTCCAGGGTGTGCTCCATCTCTTGCCCGATGACACACCTGTGATTAACCTTATGATGCTAATTTACATAAATAGCAGCATAAGGCTTAATTACAATAAAACAGCTCTACTTAAAGCCCCCTGCTAAAGAAGTGGGCAGCAAGTGGCTGACTTGGCTGGGAATCAAGCTGTGTGCAGCTTTTTAAAATTCAAAGCTTTTCTTATCGAGGTTCTCAGTTTGTTAGAGGAAGTCTGCAATCTCACAATCAGGCCTTTCCCAGTTAAATCACAGAAATACTAAGTGGCAAATATTCAAAAGAGCCCACGTTTTTCATTCCCTCTGTCCATTACCTCAAGAAACAACACTGGCTGAGCAGCACTCTTCCTTTGCCGTTCTCTCACTGTGTGGTGCCTTTAAGTACTGGCTCAAATTTTGTATTTATGAAAACAGTCATGCTGGTAACCACAAAAACACCACAGTTCCTTCACTTTCACAACCTCATTGTTATATGATAGCAATGTTCAGCGAGGTCAGTGCTCCAACTAACAAGAATAGTTACATGTAGAAATTAAGTCTTAATTTATTTCTGTGTTCACATTATATTCAATTAGTATGGTTTTGTCAACATTTCTCCTAGACATACACTGTTGGAGCATCAGGAGAAATTTGGGTTACTTGTTTTTGTTGCAGAACTGCCAAACCCATCATGAGTGGCATCATATTTTAAAGGTTTGGGTACAAACATGAACACAGCAGTAAATTGGGGTGAGATTGATTTAATTTCCAATATCATCCTTGATCATTATCGCACTTATTAAAAGCATTTCAGTGTGCACGCAGACATTAAAGCCCAACATATGTGTGTGACTGTAAATGCAAAATTGTCTTTATGTAAATATACATACTGCAGTTAGTAGGTTCAGAGGTAATGTTTACCATCATCATGAGCGGAATAAGCTATCAAATAATGATTGGGGGTATAAAGTTTTTTCTATCGTTGAATTAATTGGAGCTATGAGTGTGGATGGAGGAAAGACAGACTGCTTAGCCTGGAAAGCAAACAAAAAATAAGATTATCCTTTCAGCTGCCACCTGGTTTTAAATATATACAATAACACACAAAGTACGGTTAAAGTAAGAACCATGAGATAAGGAATCATGAAAAAAAACTCTCCGCACCATAACTGCTGGCCCATGTGAAGGTGAGAAAGAGTGAGTGACAGGGAGTGCAGACTTAAATAAGGTGTTAGAGGTGTCTTTAGTCAGGTGACAGGAAGTGCGGTGTGGAAAACTGAGAAAAAGTATATAAAATTGCAATCTTCACTATGCATACATGAACTCAGTCTCCTAAATAGTTGCCTGTACGCCAGCATGTCAAATAACAATGCAGTTTTGGTCAATTTTATATTCAGTTTTATTGCCAAGTAATGTTGGAAACACCTGTGCATAAAACACAATCTTTAAACCTGCTTTACAGACATTTTAGGAGTTCATCTTCTGCTTAGAGCTCTGTGCAGCAAGTGCCTAATCATGTTGATGCTCGGATGTACGGGCTTCCGATGAGTCCCTGAAGGTAGCGCTGGCCCTGGCAGTGATTATTGAGCTCCCGGGAGACTTCATGGAGAGGGAATGAGATGAAATAGGACTTGAAGCCGGATCATGGCGGCGCCTCTCGGGCGGGACACCTTACCTGAACACTGGTCTTACGGTGTCTGCAGGGACGGCAGGGTTTTCTTCATCAAGTGAGTGGGATAATAAGCGCTTTATCGCGCCGTCTCTCCCGGTTTAACGGGAGTTGACGGGGGTCTGCCCGGTGTTTTCTTCCTCGCGGTGTAACAGGTGTTTTTTTTCCCTCCCTCTCTCTGTCTGTGCTGCAGCGATGAGACGCGGACCACTACCTGGCTCCATCCCCGCTCCGGTCAACCTGTAAACTCTGGACACATGATCCGCTCAGGTAGCTAGCTAAGCTAGTTCTCCAGGGCAGTTTCACCTGTGTTCATTTCGCCTTCATGTTTACTGAACTATGTTTGTCCTCGCTGCTAACTTCAGTATACGCTCTGGGCCCGACAAACTTTCAGGTGTTACGAATAAGTCTGTCGTCTGGTTTTATTTCAGACCTGCCTTGCGGGTGGGAGGAAGGCTTTACGGACGAAGGGGCCAGTTACTTCATAAAGTAAGTTACTCGTAGAGTATGCGTCGCTGCTGTCTCCGTTACCTGCGCGTTACTTGAAGTTGCCGTGCAGCTTAATATGGCTCCTGCCTCTAATTCCCTGCTACTAGCAGGAATAATTACCACAGGGACCGTGTGGATTTAAATGGGGGTGCGCCTGAGACTACCCTGCTGAACCTCTAATGACCCCACTGCTTTCATTTGTGCTGAGCATGAGATGCGGCTACCGGGTGTTTGCCATGGTCTGCCTTTTGGTACAAGCTGGCATTGGTGTAGATCCATGCTCGTGTGTGTTTGCAGGCTTATCCAGGACATGATCTGTGGTTATTTTCCTCATATCCCAGAACTAATTTGAAAGAATTTGCATATTTTAGCTAATGTATAATCTGCAGAGTTTATGTACTCCAGGCCAGCAGATACGTAGTTGTTGAGGCTGATAAGAAAGATTAATGATCGGTATTTATATTTAATAAGCAAATTCTGATGGCCATGAAATCTCTTTCAAGATTAAAACAAGGAGACTTGCAGTTTCTTAATACTAAACCACTGTGATCAGGTCATACGGGCCACTGTATAGACCGTGATGGTTTGCTTGTTGGGTTCAGAAAATATTGTAGATATGTTAATCTAATATCTTTCATAAGAAATCAGAGTTCTATGAGAAATGAAAGCCAAACAGAGGCGCAAAGTAGGGGTGGGCGATATGGACCAAAAATAATGATATTTTTTATATATACGATATATTTTGTCTTCCCAAAAGGTATAAACAAAAAGGCACTTTTGAGTCACATGGGCACTTTTTTAAACACTCAGCTATAGATGTACATGAGAAACTGCTCAAAAATAAACTATTGGCATATTTAAATAATAATGCTTCTCAAATAAATTAATGCTTTTTTCCTCCATAACAA